>BROE01000007.1:11003335-11420955 GCA_036571765.1 Plecoglossus altivelis
GGGGGGGGCAATTATGGAGGGAGCTGGAGAGATATAGCAGAGGGGAGACCAGTGGATGTGAAGTCAGGGAAAGGATTTCGAGGTGAAGCTTGTCAGCAGCTTTTTCTGTACAAGGATAAACACTCTGCGTCTACCTGCCGAATGGAGTGTTCTGTGTGAGAGCTCCTCTGAGCTCTGCTGTTCCTCACCCACTCTTAGCGTAGCCTCCAGGCTTCCAACACACCGCTGCCACATCAAACCCTCCTCTAGCTTCAGCTATTTGCCCCCGCCCAGACAGACAGGTCACTGGCGGTTTCGCATCACAGCAGTGGTGAAAACAGGAGAGGACTTTGGATGTGGGAGGTAGAGGAGTCTCTTCACTGTCTGCAGCTTACAGGACTAAAGATGGCTTTCGCAAGACTTATGTAAGATAGCCAAGAACCACTGTTCTGTATGTGGACCTAGCCCTGTAGCTTGATGATAAATGTGTTCCTAGGATAGGCTGTAGCCTATGTACTTATGTGTACCAAGTACAAGCAAGGTCTTATTGTGTATACCCACAGTAGCACTGAATTCTTCTATGCCAGAAACATACGAGTTGCTTTGTTGTGTACAGCCGTTCTCTCAGTTTGATATGCTTCCTCTCCTCTCTCTTTCTTGCTCTGCTTCTCTCTCTGTCCCTCTATCATTCTTTCAACTATCCGTTTCAACAGAATTCTCCGTAGCCCAGGCGATCTGCTAGAGCCATGTTCAGGAACAGCTTGAAGATGCTGCTCAGTGGTGGCAAGGCCAACCGCAAGAACCGCAACAGTGGTAAGTCTGCCTCTTGCCCCCAGCCACCAACAGTATGACTCAAATGTCCGTTAGAACAGCAAGGTTTGCCCTGGAGGGCTCTCGTTGGAACCTGGTTCCACACCCTCACGCCTCTCCACTATCTGTGGCATGGGAGCCCACACAGGCATCCATAGAAAGGGTAGACAATGATCGCGAGCTTAACAGCGCTTCACGTGGGCTTTCATGGGCGTACGGGAAATTCTCTCTTCAAACAGCAGCTGTATTATTATATACGAGCCCTCAACCTTAGAAGCCATGTTGGAGTCTGCGTTTCATCATGGCTGCCTCTGTCACTCTGCTCTGAAAAGCTTTCGTGGGAAAGGAGGGAAGACGGTGATGATGGTGTGATCTCATCCTTGTGCAAAGCATGGCTGAGTCTAACTGCTGGGAATACCAGCATGGAAAAGTGCAACAGTTCCTGTTTGAATATGAGTGCCGACCTTACATAGGAAGGACCCTGTAACCATATACACCGAGCAAGGCTTCCTAGACGTCTGCAGAGAAATGGATCTGGCAAGTGTCCTGCATCTCATTCACAGTTCAGATGTTAAAAAAACAGCGTTGAAAATGAAGGAAGTCATTTGGAATTCTTTAAAAGGCTCATGTTTTTTAAAGGTGTTTTTGATCCTTGTTTTCGAGTGCTTGTGATTCAAATGGTTCTGAAGTTATTGTGTAGCTGGAGACTGTATTGTGAGGTGAAACAGCGTTATGTAATGCTCTCTGCTCTGGTCTCCTGGGACTAGAGTGGTTTACCACAGAGGGCTTTAATTCCTCCTCACACAGATCCAGCCAGTTATGCGTTTCACTGCCAGGCTGGAATGGCACAAAACCAGTTGTCGGTCAAAATTCACATCCATGAGATACTGTGTATTGAATGTCAGTCTTTCCGTGAACCTGCGCGCGTGTGTGTGTGTCTGTCTGTCTGGTCTGTCTTCCTGTTACGTCTGCTGCTGTCAGTTTTCAGATTCCCAAGGACCTAGCGTCAACCTCAGTGCCACAGACAGGGGGCGCTGTGAGGCAGTAGTGCTGTTTAAGGACGTTCCTCAGTTCCAGAGACTGTTCCTCCCTCGTCATTCCTTCCTGAATACCTCTGTTGCGTTTTGTCTTCCTTGATGTCAGAGGAAGATAAGAATAGGTTTCTTTTGATGCCAGAATGAAGAATTCACTTCCTGTGAAGTGAATCACAATAGCTCATCAACGCAGTGCTGCCAGCTAGTTTGAGACACATGATTGTATCTGTAACTTGTGCCAGACATGCTAACCGCGCTGTTGATTTTGATGCAATGAACTGATTCAGTTCCGCTCAATGCTGAATATCTCGGTTATCTGTGTTGGATAGTTGTAATTGAGTTGGATTGATCACCATCAGATCACATAGAATCGGGGCCAAAGACACCATTTTCAAGGCAGAAAGTGTGAGTTGTTGTGTATACTAACAGCGGCCAACTCAAGGAAGGTTGTGTTGAACAAGACTGAATCACTGGCACCCTACTGCCACACTGTTTTCAGCCACACAATAGTAATCAGACGCCATTCAACACGTGTGTCTGAAATGATTGTTCACTTGTGAACACAGATGCACTGACACCCATCATTTGGGCTTCTTTCAACAAAAGGGTGAATGTCCCTCCAGCCGTGAGGATCGAGTCTTAGCGATCAGATCGCATTTGAATCATCTCATTAGGCTAATCAGATGTGACTTGTGCCAGAGTAAGGCAGAGGCAGGGAGGCAGGGGGGAGGAGGGGAGGGGAGGGGAGGGGTTTTCGTTTTTACATTTATGGATGATTCCTCAATTCCGGGTCCAGTTAGTCAGGTCTGTGGTCTGATGTTGCCTTGCAGCCTTGCTGTGGCCCTAGTTGTTTACAGACCAAAATATATCTGATGGATGCACACCATCTGTCTTGTTAGGGTTTGAGAGATCAGTGCTGTGTTTGGTGCGGTACTTGTAAAGCGAGAGATCAGTGCTGTGTGTGGTGTGGTACTTGTAAGGCGAGAGATCAGTGTTGTGTGTGGTGTGGTACTAGTAAAGCGAGAGATCAGTGCTGTGTGTGGTACGGTACTTGTAAAGCGAGAGATCAGTGCTGTGTGTGGTACTTGTAAGGCGAGAGATCAGTGCTGTGTGTGGTACGGTACTTGTAAAGCGAGAGATCAGTGCTGTGTGTGGTGTGGTACTTGTAAAGCGAGAGATCAGTGCTGTGTGTGGTGTAGAGCAGATTGATTGATAGGCTACAGAGTGAGCTGGAACAGCTTAACAGGGGGAATGTCTGGCTTAACTCCACTGAGCGACAGATTGGCCCCTCCTGTTCCACAGAATCGCCCCTTCCTCTCTGCATTAATGAACTCATTAAAAGTGAATGGAGGAATTGACTATTTATTTCTGGATGTTTGCTTTGAACATTTCTTCTGAGCCCACGAATTGATTACAGGTAACTCATTAACTTTCAGTAGAACACGGAACCTTGGAGTGAACCTCTGTGACTTAATCCTGGAGGATTCACGATCCATATTTTAGATTGTGTTCATTTTCCAATGCAAGATCAAAGATGCCCTTTAGCGAAGAGTTTAAGCTATGACTTTTGCCTGTTCACAGAATGGATTCCAGACTATAGTTTGGTTTTAGCTTGTAAGACATTGTGTCTTGCTCAGGCAGGTCAGTATTTCTAGCAGTATTGCAGTAATTCTACCTTCCTACAGTCTTTATAAGCTTTATATAGCACACCACCTATCTTTTATAAACACTCTACCTGTGTGGCTTCACTGTTTGACCTCAGCGTTTGTTGTTCAGCCCTATAAAGCACAGGAAAAGAAGCCAGAACTGTTTTGAAACAAAGGTCAAGAATAATATTCCTGTGTCCGAGGTTAAAGCACTGGAGGTCTCCGATCCTATGACCTCATCAGTACTCACTTGTGACCTAATCGCTAGGCGACCATGCCGACAATATGCTTGCGGGAAGCAGATGTCCTTAAAGGTCAAAGACAATTCAGAGTGACTGAGTGGAGCTGTGACCCAGCTGCTTTTGTGGGAGCTCTCCCTGTCTCCAGGAGGGTACCTGGGTCACCCATGGTCTCCTACTCCGACTGTGGCCCTGGTTGATTCCTGCTCTATTACCGTCAACAGTCCTCGCCAGTCAAGGGTCTGATGACTCCTGTGTTGAAGCTGTAATGACACTCCTTGGGTTTAGATCTCCGTCAGGGGTATTGCAGAACCACACTCAAAGATACACCAGTAGACAAACGTGCTATGTTCTGTAGCTGCGATCGATATGAAATCGTATTTAACGACTAAAGGATCACTCGCAGTACGTTAAAACCAAAGTAGACCCTGTGATATGAGATATGTTACTGTAGTCCGTACATAGGGTGTCCTGAAACTGTACATCTGTTACGTAAGAGCGTGCTCGCACGCACTCGCACACGCACACGCACACACACTCACCATAGGCAGAGTTTGGCAGTTCGGCATGGGGGTGTAGAGCAGTAGGCTAAAAATAAAGCAGCTTGAGATCAGGTGTGTTTTATCATTACAGTAATCCACCACACACTTCCTACAACTGACTGATGTTCAGATACAAGCATTTGCTTTTAGTTGTAATAGTCAGCCTTACGTATTACTGTAAGTGAGGATTCACATAGGCATAGTTTACTCTTCTGTATACATCATATGTCAGTAAACAAGCCCTTATTGAGGAGAGCACTATTGGCACTTATGATGGAAAACAACATTTGTTAACTATAATACAGGCTTACGTTTAGATTAGTGGCACTGCTCTAATTAGCTGTAACCTGTAACATTTATTCTGCGCTCTCTAGCAAGGAGAGAACATTTAGAAAGGACACAGCATTCCAAGAATGCTAGCTCAGAAAGGGTTAAGTCATTTTGCCCTGCCTGACAGAAAGAGAGAGAGAGAGAGGGAGGATGAGAGAAAGCAAGAGAAGGAGGATGAGAGAGAGAGAGGGAGAGAGAGGGGGAGAGAGAGAGGATGAGAGAGAGCAAGAGAAGGAGGATGAGAGAGGGAGAGAGAGAGAGAGAGAGAGAGAGAGAGAGAGAGAGAGAGAGAGGGAGGATGAGAGGGAGTTATTGCTGCTAGCGAGAGCAAAAGAGGCGGAGGGAGAGCGTGTCTGTCTGCCGTGGGAGGGTGTGTGTGTGTGTGATTGTGTGTGTGTGTGTGTGTGTGCATGCGCGCGCCTCAGTGACAGCGTGTGTGTGTGTGCACTCACACATGGTGCTGCTCACTCTGTCGAGAGCTTTCTCTCTTCCCGGGCCAGCCGTTGTCACCCTCTCTCTCTCCCTTGCTCCTCTCCCTCTCTTCTATCTCCCTCTTCACCTCCTCAACATCATTTCTCCTTCTGTCCTCCCCCCGTCTCCTTCTCGTCTGTTTGGGATGGTCTCTGCACGTTCCTTGGTGGGGGATTTGCCTGGCTAACTGAGACATTGAAAAGGTGAGCTGAACGGTTTCCTGAAGTGGTCTCGAATGGTGAGAAAGGCGGAAGGCAGGAGCTTATTGGTTTTCGGAGAGATTCAGGTTTGAAGATTTCTCTGTAATGCCTAATCCTGTAATCGGAGCTACTAATCAGCGTGTATAGGTGCCCTGCTGAATTGTGGAGGATAAAGAGCAGTATTTGTAGCATGCATGTCAGGGGGTTCCAGTGACCACCTCTGGTTTCAGCAAGTGTCAGACTATGTCAGGGTGATTGGAGCTTTGGTCCCTGTTTGACCCAGGCGGGGCTTTTACATCACTCACTCCGCATCACACCACACCCTGGCAGAGAGCATTAGAGAGAAAGAGAGAGAACGTGTGTGTGTGTGTGTGTTCATGGTTAACTTGCTGGTTCTCGGTTTTAGAGCCTGTGGTTATGAATGACAAGACAAAGTGCACGTGTTCTCTGTAAGAATTTGGGTCAAATTCATGTGTAGTAGAACATCACACAACCTCTCCCCTCGTCCATTGCTCTCCCTCTCCGTAACTCTCTCTCTATATGTATATATACATGTATATACATCCATCTGTATGTTTCTAGTACATATATAGCATGTCTTACTCTATCTATTACCCACGTACTCAGCTAACCCTGGGTTAAGGAGAACAGGAGAGTGGGGAGAGCAGGAGGACAGTTAGACAAGGAATACACATTTGACCAGGGAGTCAAATGGAAGAGAGAAGCTAATGACGGTCCTCGAAATTCCTTCTATTCCTCCCCCTCATTCCCCTCTTCCTCCTAAAGTCCCACACTCTCCCTCTCTTCTCCTCCTTCTAAAACATTCTTTTTCTCACCTCAGTTGCACCTATCCTCCCCCTCTCTGCTTTATTCAGCTCTCCTCAGCTCTCCTCATCCTTCTCTCCCACTCGTTGGTTCGTTTTTTTCCCTCTCTCACCAGTCAGTCTGATTGTGAGTCCCTCTCTTCTTTCTATCACCTCTCTTATCTCCTCTGTATCCTCTCAGGTTCTGGACTCTTTGCGGCGGCTGATAGCCTCTGGACATTCCCTCACTCTCCTCTTGACCGGGAAAGGCTGGTGTTTTACTGCCAGCCGTGTAAAAGAATAATATGAAAGTGAACGCCATTTGCAGTCATTACATTTGGTTAGGTGGCTTCGATTTATATTTCCAATTATTCCTTTTCACGGGTCTGTGTGTGTGTGTGTGTGTATGTGTAAGTGCGTAAGGTGTGTGTGTTCCCCCTTCCCCCACCCCCAGACAGTCCTCCAGACATGCCGCTCTCCACCCAGCCCTGTCTGTCTGCTTGCACCCATCATGCCCCCATCCCCCTTTCCTGCACTCCCCCCCAGCCCTGCACTCCCCCCCAGCCCTGCACTCTCCCCCTTCCCAGCCCTGCACTCCCCCAGCCCTGCACCCTCCACCTTCAGCCCTGCACCCCTCCCCGCCCAGCCCCTGCACTCCCCCCCAGCCCTGCACCCCTCCCTCCCAGCCCTGCACCCCTCCCTCCCAGCCTTCCTACAGCAGTAGACCCTGCTGACTCGTATGAAAGAGCTGGTCTGTCAAATCGGGGGACAATGTTGATCTTCCCAGACAGGTTCGATGTAGTTCCCCACTACATGCATGGTGTGTGTGAGCGCATTGACAGCACCAGACACCCTGTCTGCATCGTCTCTACCCACAGGGGAGGGCACGGGAGCTAGACATACCTGTCTGGAGCCAGGCCCCTCATCCAGCCAGCCACACAGACAAGGGGCACGGAGCAGGAGGGCTCTGCATATCCTGCCCTTGTCCTTGGTCAAGGGTGAAGGGTACAAGCAGTGATGAAGTTGCTAGTCCTGTCAGGTAGACTGTGTGGTTGTAAAATACCTCTGGTTATCCAAGTTCACAGACAGCCATCCACTCACTCAAATGACTGGGTCTGTCTCTTGTACAGTGAAACCGGATCTCCCAGTCTATTTATATTTGATGGTTTTTCATTATTCAAGTCTGCTTGTTCAATGTTGGCCTGCAATGAAGAGGCTGTGCGTGTGTATTGTGGTGTGTTGTGTGTGTGGGGGGGGGGGGGGTGGGGGGTGGGGGGGGGTGGGGGTGGGGGGTGGGTAGGTGCTATCTTTTTCTGTAGTGTTTTGTTAGGACAGAGTGAGTGATTGCATTGCTATAGGCAAGCAGAGGGAAAAGCCTGTGTGAGGGAAGAGGGCACAGTAGCAAGGACACTCTTTCGCTCGTCCTCTCTCCCTCCCTCGGTTCTTTCTCTTCTCCTATCTCTCCCTTTTTCTCCTACCCTTCTATCTCGCTTTCTCTCAAAATGTCACAAATGTTCTTTTCTCTGTCTCTCCCTCTTTCCCTCGCTCTCTCCCCCCTTCCTGGTCTCTCTCCTCTCTCTCTATCCCTCTCTCTCCCTCCCTCTCTCTCTCCATCCTTCTCTCTCTCTCCCTCCCTCTCTTTCTCCCTCTTCCTTCCTCTCTCTCCCTCCATCTCTTCCTCCCTCTCTCTCTCTCTCCCGCCCTCTATTTCTCCCGCTTCCTTCCTCCCTCTCTCCCTCCCTCCCTTTCTCCCTCTTCCTCCCTCTCTCTCCCTCCATCTCTTTCTCCCTCTTCCTCTCTCTCTCTCTCCCTCCCTCTCTTTCTCCCTCTTCCTCCCTCTCTCTCTCCCTCCCTCTCTTTCTCCCTCTTCCTCCCTCCCTCTCTCTCTCTCTCTCTCTCTCTGTCTTTCGTCCTCCTGCTCCTCTTCCCTCTGCTCTAATGACTGCCCCCTGCTGTTTCAGAGCTGTTCTCTCAGTTTAGATTAAAGGAGGACTTTATGACAACATACCATGTCTATCTTCTGGTCATTTGGTCCCCATGGATTTTATGTGTGGTGCATTAAAGTCAATTAGTTTGTTCAGCCTTGTTGCATCAAGACACTAAGCTCGTTGCATTTAATGGGTGAATATAATATTGTCACTTTTTTATATGAGGGATGGGCAGCAGGACCCATCTACTCAACTTAGTAGTAAAGTATCAGGCTGCAGATGTCGTTTTTTCAGTTCATGCCCCCCTTCCTTGTATTGGCTAAAGGCGTCTGCTAGATGAATACACAACATCATTATTTATCAGAGAAGCTACTGTATGAGTCCTCTGGTGGCCCTGCCAGGGGCAGACAGGCAGCAGGGCCCTCAACAGAGGACAAGCCCTCTCACTGCTGCCTGAAGAGAGACAGTCGAATACCCTTGGGTTCATATTGTCACTGTTCCGGAGAGAGGAATCTAACCCCACTGAGGGTGGAGGCAGCTCTCTCTCTCTCTCTCTCTCTTTAACACCTCTCCATGTCTCTACCTCTCTCTCCCTTTCTCTCTGTTTCTCCCTCTCGGTCTCTGTCTCTGTCTCTCTCACACCTCTCCAATAGTCCTCTCTTGGGTATGTGTCTGCTCCTTAGACTCCATTTCATATTGGATGCACTTTATTTATAGCTGCATGTTTTTAGACTTGTTTGTCTGTGTGATGTAACACCCATCCTCCTCCTTCCCCTCCCCCCACCTCCCCCTCCTTCCACCTCCCCCTCCCCCTCCTCCGTGGTCTGACTGCTGCTCTATCCATCCGTATCCCCCCCTCTCTATCCATCTTTTTCTCCATCCATCCATTCCTCACATGCTGTGTTGAAGCCCACCCACTCAAAACTGCGACAGAGCTTTTCTTAGCTGTGCTCGGCAACGTAGGATGTCCTTTTTCTTGCTCGCTCTTTCTCCCTCCCCTCTCTCTTGCTCTATCTCCCTCCCCTCTCTCTTGCTCTCCCTTCCTCCCTCTCTTTGCTCTCCATTGCTCCCTCTAATTCTCACCTGCTCTCTCTCTCTCTCATTCCCTCCCTCCCCTTGTCTCTCTACTTCCTGTTCCACTAACACCTTCATCCAGGACACTGTCGAGTGGCGGGGCTCGCGGCCAGCCCCTGACGCACTCGTCCTCTCACACATGCGTCAGTGGCCCTGGCCCAGTGCCACCATGCCCACTGTCTCACAGATAAAACAGCACATCATACTCAGTGGGCAGCGACAACAGTCGCTTCGCTGCAGTTACAGCCAGCGTTATGCTCTTGCCCTGCTGATAGGCAAAGACAACTAGATGATCATGATTCCAACTCAAATATGAGCTTCAGAGACAGGATGCATTTGATCAGCTTCATTTACTGAATATAAATGACTGTGGTGCATCAAACCCGTTGAAGTATTAACGTTTTAACTGTGTTTGTTACACCTTTACTTTTTCAGCCATACCGCCTTTACCATACCACCCATCTTAGAACAAGTTCTGTGCCTGTTATTCTCAGTTAATGTAGTCCAAGTCGAAACTCGGAAGCCTGAAGACATGAGCAGACAAGCAGAACATACATTAGGATTTACAATAGCCGGCAGTCTCTGGTATATTCAGTAGGATAAAACAAATGGTTGCACTGCTGGCTGTACAGCTGCCACGTGGCTGCTGCTTTATTACTCTGCTCTCTCACATATTGGAATTTGCCTTAAATTAGTTTTTGCCACAGGGACGTAAAACAAATTCAAAAATCGCTTTAGTTTCACTGTGTCATTGTTTCTTGTTGGTGGATCGTGGCCTCCACAGATAAAACACATCTGTGGTATTGTGCTGCCAGGACAGTCATGCACTGTCCTCTCTCCCTCACCTACATCATGCTGGACATGTCCTCTCTCCCTCACCTACATCATGCTGGACGTGTCCTCTCTCCCTCACCTACATCATGCTGGACGTGTCCTCTCTCCCTCACCTACATCATGCTGGACATGTTCTCACTCCCTCACCTACATCATCCTGGACATGTCCTCTCTCCCTCACCTGCATCATGCTGGACATGTCCTCTCTCCCTCACCTACATCATACTGGACATGTCCTCTCTACCTCATCTGCATGATGATAGACATCCTCCCTCCCTCACCTACATCATGCTGCTCCATCCTACCTCTCTGAGGTCCAGGATGTATCCAAAGCCCTGCTTGCAATCTAATCCTAACTGGCAATGTCAGGCCCTTCATCAAGGTAACATCGCACAAGAGCTGACAGAATAGCCTTTGGTCTGTCAGGCTAGCTAATACAGCCGTGACAAATGACTCTGCTCTGATAGCTGGCTCTCCTCAGTTCCCCCGCACAGTCTAAGTTCTACAAGGAGGTTATTCCCCGTTGTCCCTAAGGCCGTTTTTTTTTTTTTTGCCTTGTCAAGACAGTGTTGACCTCCATTTGTAGCACGGTGTTGTGATTTTAATGGGGTTTTCTACTGCACTACTATCCTGTGCCCTGTTTGGAGTGCAAGTGTTGTGTGTGTGTGTGTGTGTCGTGGATGAATATGTGTGCCATGGCTAGCATGACATCATGACAGATGCTGTCTCTGGTAATAATAAGGGGTGCCAGTCCAGGCAGCACTGTTCATCCCAGCTGACAGCTGATGGAGGAGGTCAGGACCCTACACAGGTGGGGCAGAAAACAAAGTGTTCAAGCCCACCTGTTTGAGAACATGTCAATGACTTTGGTATTATTTCCATCACTTCCTATGCTCTGTGTGGTTCTGGGGCTGGTCGGAGAAAGTTAGCTCAGTAAGGTTCTGCTTGGCAGGTGGTAGACCACATTTGTGTGGACTGTGTTCTGACCTGGTACTGGTTTCCAGATGTATGTGCACAGATGAAATACGATCTTTTCTTCTCCATCAATATGCCCTCCAAAATGGCTACTTTGCGATCTAGTTAGCTATCTGGCTGTGTGGCTGGATGTGTGTCTGTGTGCCTGCACCTTGAGTTAGAAGTGATTGATGCAAATGAAGATGTCTGCCAACACTTGACTGAGCAGGTGTCTGCTTTCCTATTGCCTTTGTGCCCGTGTTGTGATTCATTAGAGCCCACTTCCTAGGGAAGATCAGCACATTCAAACAGAACATAGCGTTCACATCCAACCATCCCACCCCCACTGGCGTGCGCGCGCACGCGCACGCGCACACACGTGAATGTCAAAACACTCAGACACTTCAACGTCGGCTCTTGTCTTTGACCAAATCCTCCGCTGTCTCTAAAAGTACCACACTTAATGGGATCAAATCATCTGGCTATTCTCCACTGCAGTACATCACAGAGGACAATGAAGGACCAGACAGTCTCTCGAGCAGCGGTAACACAGTGCTCGAGTCAGAGGCGGACTAGGTAAAGCAAAGTGAAAGAGTCCATTGTGGTCCCCTGAGTCTTAAGAGACTCCTTGTGACAGATCAGAGTGACAGCACCACCGTGCAGGAATAATGGAGGTCCTTATAGAATTGTATAGGTGACCCTGTGGAGACTGTGCGGCATGTATCCATCTGTGATTGTGGGTTCCCTTAGTGAGTCTGAGTGTGTGTGTGTGTCTCAGTGCGCCCATAGTCCCAAGGGCTGTTAGGGCTACTATCCAGAAACAGGAAGCCAGTAGACATGAACAAATGCCTGAGGTAGTCTCTTTTTTGCCAGCGGTGACCTAACACAGAGTACATCCTTAAAGGACCTTTCAGATGCCTGGAAAGGAGCGGGCCCTCTAATGATGTCTCAGGGAGAGCCAGGGCCCCAGGGCCTCAGGGCCCCAGGATACATCAACACCCCACAGCGCTCTAATGACTGTGGCGTTCTCTGTGACATTTGAACCTTTCAGAGGTGGACTCTGGGTAGAAGGAGAGGGGGTGGGCTTTGTCCCTGACGTCTTCAGGAGATGTAGTCCCAGACACCTCTTAGATGAGTCACAACTCAGGGGCCATGGGGTTTGTGTCTTTGAAAGGCAGCAGCTATAGTATAAGTGGTCAATTATTTCCGTTTTTCTTTATCTACATTCTAACTCAATTGTCATTAACTATGTATGACTGCATGCTAGAGTTTGTAACAGTTTTTTACCGTAGATTATAAGGGAAAAGAGCTTTAAGTACATGGTCAACTATGGCATTTTAAGCGGTACACATTTTCTACTCTTTATTTCACAGTGCTGATTGGACCAGTAGAGGGGTAGTTGGTCCGTGGTCCTGTGTGTCTCAAGCATCTAGAATGAGAATGACTGTCTGGCCTGGTCCCTCCCTCATGTTCCAGCTCAGTAGCTATTGATCTCTGTGGCACCAGCGTCTGCCCTGATCACATCATAGCTCACCATGCAAACAGCCAGTCTTGCTTGTTCCTGCCCGCAGACCTTCATAGGCCCTCGCGCAGGGAATTTGCCGGATATTTACGAAACGAAATGTAACACTCGTGCTGTGATGCGGTGGTGAGCGCGCTCTATAGATAGCCTGCTGAGTGACGTAGCCTGCTGTACTGGAGGTATCACTGCAGTGGCTGGGATTGGCTGAGAGGATTCGTTGCTGGACTGTTTGATTAACTAGCCAATGAGTGTCAATCTCTCTGCCTGTTCCGGGTCTCGCACACTCACACCCTGAAGCTAATGCTATTAGTTTATCGACTGGCTTGATATGTCCACCCGCCACCCAATCTAGTCCTTGACTGCTGCATACCAGGAAACCGGACAGAGATATCCTATCCTAGAACCTAAACAGTCATTTAGTCATTTGTGGGAGTGTTCTGTGTGCACTGGGCCTTCTGCAAATAATCACTTTTTTCAAACGGCTGCTTGCTTTAGGAATGTCTGGCCTTGCTTAATTTAAGTGGGAGTATATGATCTGGGAATAAATTGCGCTAAGCCCTTGTGTTAGCGTCCGGCGCTAACATTATGGCTGCTCCAGCTTAGCTTTGTCAAACAGGCGTCGGTAGAGGCTAAGCGCTGCTGACACATCGACCTCTCTGCTCCATCCACTGGAGCTAATTCAGCCTGCTCAGTCCCCTGGGCCTCATTGATCCTTATATCATTAGCCCCCTGCACATCTATCAGCAGACCTAATGCCTACAGGACCAGTCCTCAGTCTCTCACATGCAGTCAGAGATACCAGTCATGTAGTGCTCCACACCTTGTACTTGATTGGCTCGGTTCTTGCGACAGTAATAACGGCCTTTTAACCATGGGCAGGAGAAAGAAGTGGATTTTGCCCGTGGGGTCACACTTTGCCACCGTGAGGGGCCAGCTGTCCCATCGGAGGAAGGGGGTGGAGGGGCTGTGTGTGGGCAGTCTCCTGGGGCTCCTCAGGTCCAGGTGCTGGCAGCTGGAGGAGGAGATGGCCCTGGTGATAGAGCACCACCAGCACCGCCGCGCTCACTCACTCTCCTCTTTCTGCTCGTCCTCCGCAGATGGTGGGAGTGAGGACCTGGCCGGCCCCTGCTCGCCCGGCCTAGATCACCCCTACCTCAGCTACGCTGGGCAAGGTAAGCGGCCTCTCCTTCACATCTCTTTCTTCATGTCCATATCCCATAACTCTCTTCTGCTCAGTCATCAGCTTGGTCCTCCTGTGTCCTTTCCAATAACTAAACTCATCTCTCTGAGTATTTTCTGATAGCAGTGGTTGTAGTCTTCGCTGCCTCAATGTTTTCTTTCATCTATCACCTGTACTGTAAGTACCCTGGAGGATTTGTCATTTCTATTTGTATTTTTGGAGGTCAGAGTAAGATTTCTTCTTCCGTGTATTTAAACGTAAGTAGTGAAAGACTGTTTAGATCTTTAGAATTTCACTTCCCTTCGACCCTCCCTGTCGACCGAGGGTATACAGCGTTTTTGAGCCGTACTGAGTTGAGTGGGTGTTTGTGCGTTTGAAGGCACAAAGAGGCTCTTACCCTTTAAGTGCCGCCTGTTTCAACATAGAGCCCTACCGTACTGTCCTGTCCTTTCCTTCTTGCGTGGGGGTATTTGGAGAGCTAAGCCCATCGCCACTGAAGTCACCCTCCCTCCCTCCCCAGACCGTTGGCTCACACCAAACCCCTCTTGCGGCTCGCAGACAATTATGCAGAGCTGCTGGTGGAGGAATGCAAATTTGCCGGCAAATTCTCCCGAAAGCGTTGGGTTTCACAGCAGTGATGCAGACAGGACAAGTGTCTTTGCACACACACAGACCTAGCTGTCAGTGATGACCGCGTGGATGAGTTAACTGTTGTTCCTGAGTGTCGCAGGGCAAACGTGTTAACTTGCCAGGGAATGTGGCTGGAAAAGGAACGTAGGAAATTAACAAAATAGTTGGCTTCTGCTGGAGGGATGGAGGGTTATTCACACTGGTTGCTGTGTGTCTTCAGGGACTGCTGCTTGTTATTGCTGACAAAATAGTTGCTCTTCCACAGCCAGTAGGTCAGTACTGTAAAGAGTGGATGCTGCCTACGGGCCTTCTATCTACTGGGTCAGCTCATGATGGCCACAGTCAATACCTCCACATCACAACACTCCCCTCTCTCTCTCTGATTCTCCACCCTAACCACATCACTCTGATATCCAGGGAGTGGAAGCTTACAGTGTTAAATTGGGAGGCCATGGGTTCAGGAAAGTGAACTTGGAGTTCAGGAAAAAACCCCCAGCTAAGAGTATGTTGTATTGAAGCATAATTGGTTGTTCCATGACGGGTGGTGTGTTGAGGACCCTCCCATTTTGCTCTGTGCTAGATTGGAGTAACCCAAGGCCTTCGCTGTGTCTCCTCCCACCCTGCAGGTGGCAGTGTAGACAGCGACTGTGCCTTCAAGGGAGACTGCAGCGTGCCCCCGCTCTCCATCACGGAGGGAATGCAGCACATCCGCATCATGGAGGGTGTGTCGCGCTCCCTGCCCTCCTCCCCTCTGCTCGCTCACCAGGCCATCAGCGTCCGTCTGCAGCCTACCAGCAAACGCACAGGTAACCCTGGACATCCCTGCATCCACTCTGCAGAGCTCTACCAGAGACAACACAGGCAGGCTGTGCGTGTCCCACTGCTTTTGAATGTGTGATTATGTTAAAATGACAAATTCAATAACGAACCGTAATAACATTAGCTGGGAATAGGTCGGAATTAGGTAGATTCGATTTCCCTGTTACGAACTTCAACATCAACAGGCTGTAGGCTGCATCAGAGTTCATCTAAATGTCTGGCTTAGGTTCACTGTGATTACAAACCAATCCACCACTATTAAATCCACTTTCAGTCTCCCTTTGGGCAGCCTGTTTGCCTCCCTGCTGCCGCTGCCACAGTTCAGCCTCCTCTGCTCCCTCACCACCACCTCCTCTGCTCCCTCATCGCCTCCTGTGCTCCCTCATCGCCTCCTCTGCTCCCTCATCGCCTCCTCTGCTCCCTCACCGCCTCCTCTGCTCCCTCATCGCCTCCTCTGCTCCCTCATCGCCTCCTCTGCTCCCTCACCGCCTCCTCTGCTCCCTCATCGCCTCTTCTGCTCCCTCATCGCCTCCTGTGCTCCCTCATCGCCTCCTCTGCTCCCTCATCGCCTCCTCTGCTCCCTCATCGCCTCCTCTGCTCCCTCATCGCCTCCTCTGCTCCCTCACCGCTTCACCTGCCCCTCCTCCCGTCTGGTTCTGACAGAACGGAGGAGGGAGCTTTCCCAGTAACCCACACTCCCCACCGTAACAGCTTTTACGATCGCACTGTCACGCACTATAAGCAAGGCCTCCCCTCACTGAGCCACAGGATGCTGTATATACAAGCCAGTTAGTCCTTGGAGGTCTACCCAAGTGACAGGGAGGGGAGTTAGGAATGCTGGGTATGAGCTCTGGTCATCTGTCTGTCCGGCACATATCTGTCTTACCCGCCAATTACTTGCTCCCACACTCATCTGCAACACTCCGAGAATGTGAGAGAAATAAACTAACCATGTTGTCCACCAGCCAATATAGAGGGTGGGTGAAATTGTCTGTCTATTGGAGATATGGATGCTGAGTCCAACAAGGCGATTATAAACGAAGCTAAATTGATGTCAGCTGAGCAGAGCCGGTAGAGGTAGACGCATGGTCAGGATGCTTGTTGTTCCTCGCAAAGCTACCTGAACAAGCTGAAACACTGGATAGGACATATACATCTGCCTATTCATGAAAGGTCCTGCCTGTCTCATTCCTTGGTGTTTATAACTCCCTTGCTACCCTCCCCCCTGCTCCCCCCCCAAAAAAATGAGCAGCAAAGGAACCCCCCAAGGCAGCACAGTGACTGGTGGAGTTCATCAGCTTCCTCTCCAATGCCAACACACATCCACACTAAGCAGTTGGTTGGCTTGATCGCATTCATTTCTATGCAAGAATTTTGGAATGGGCACCATGCAGGGAACATGGCCCTTTCTACACCATCAAGCTGAATGGCTATCACCACTAGGGTGCCTTAGCAACTTGCTTAACATTCACATCATTAACCCATCTCCCAGTTCTTCCTGATAGTATGCAGATCACACAAGGATTTATTTTCTCTCCCCGCGTCGCATTCGCACTGCTTTTAGAGCGAGGAGTCTCTGTCACATGCCTGGGGGCAGGCGGCCGCTGGAGCAGGCTTTGTTCGGGTGACAAGGCCTAGTTAAGCCACGGCTCTGGGAAGGGGTCCTGGAAATGAGACTGCTATAGAGAGCCAATCTGCTTTTCCCGGCGAATCGTTCTGTCTCCTTCACTGTTCTGGCAGTCCTCCATTGTGGAGAGAAAATGGTTACTCCTCTCTCTCTTCTTTCTCCTTTCTTTGCTCACTGCGGTACATTGGGCTGTATTTACTATCAGCACTCTCATCTGTGTTCAAGGGAATTCTGGGAACTTGGGTGTGGGCGTTTTGGGTGTTATCTTAGATACATGGCCATGCTAGAAAAAGACTTGTGTTGTTGTTTTAATGAAACGTAGTCGGGGCAGCATTGTGTTGCCGCGACACTCGGGTTCAGGATAAAGTCTCGCAGTGCGCTTTGCACCTATTACTGCGGGTTTCAAGTCGTTGAGTCACTTTCAGGGACTTGCGGTGAGAGTTGCGGCTCCTGCTTTTTGGCCAGTAGGTGTCTCTATAAAGGTCGCTGAAGTGTACATTAAGGTGCTTACCTCATCAAATTGGACGAAACCAAGGGGATTATTGAATGAAAAATGAATCTCTCATCTAAAACTTATTATGGGTTTTTCTTCCAGTTTGTATAAATAAGTAGTTCTCCAAAAAAAGTCCAAGTGAAAGCTGAAACTGGCCTCCAATGGTTCCTGCACAAAAGGATAGAAAGGCGGATGTGTAACAGGTCGCGACTGGCTGCGATTGTTGAGTGCCTGTAAGACTTGACAGGAGAGGGTCTGTACAAGTTCTTCAAAATAAGTACATAACTTTCACTCCTTGAAATAAATGGAGGAATGAATTCTCGGATGCAAGCTGTTTTCATTATTTAGGAATGGAAAGTGAAAGCAAGCGCGCTGAAAGGGGGGGGTCCTTCCCTGGTTAATTATCCATCCTCTCCATAATCCTTTTGCTCAGCGTGTGGTGTGTGTGTGTGTGTGTTTGTGTCGATGTCTGTCAGTGTAATATGAGGCCTTGAGGGGTTATGTTGGGTTATAGTAGTACAACTGGGAAGAGGTATAGGATACCATGGGTTTCATGATGCCAGTGAAAGAATATCTCGCGCCACCATCTACGGTATCAACATTACACCTGGACCAAATGCTGGCAAAACATACTGTCCAGTCTGGACTTGTACTCATCTCTGCATCTATAATGACATCACTATCCACCTCTACATGTCTCTGGCCGTGTGCTGGTTTTCAACTATGAGGTTTGCATGGTACTGTGAGACACATCTCGCAATAGTAACCTTACGCAATATCTACTTGGTGAAGCTTTGTCCTTTTAATGGCTGCTTCATTCGATCCCTATCAGTCGTATTGAGCGAGAGCTCAGCCTAGATGTCGTATGGTGAGCCAAACTGGGCATCATCTCAAGCTCCCCGGTCTTCTCACCCTTTAATGAATTCAGCCCAGCAGTAGTCGTCACGCGGCGTTGCCGTGCCAAGTGTTTACAGCGGCTCCCGAGGCCAAGGCTCTGGCTCGTCCATTCCAAGGTCAGCGGAGCAGGTCTACAGGCTCCGCCTTCCCCAGACTCGCTCTGTCGTCCTCCACCTTCATCTGTCACATCTGCCTCTCTGTATGCTCGTCCTTGAATACCAGTCCACCGTCCCTGTACCTTCCCCGTACACCACCCTCCGCAGACGTCCTCCGACCACGACCGGTCGCCCTCACGTTACCTCAGCCCCTCGCCCGGCCTCTCCAGTCCACATCAAACGGCCCTCAACCTCCTCAGATCCCTGCCACAGACCTCAGGAAATGTGTCTGGGCTTATTCAACCCCGCGGCTCTGATAGAATGAAAGCTCTAGGAAATCGCTGACCTTTTTAGGAAATCAATGAGTTTCTGATTTAATCCCCTCTGCCTGCGTGAAGGCTCCTAGGGGGTCCCATCTGCTTGTGCCGACCTGTGAAATGGATTGGAGGGCCTGGCTGAGGGGGGGGGACCTTCCCTCTTGAGCCTGCCCCTCGTTCCCCACCTCTAAGGAAATGCCATGCCTTTGTGGACGGAATCGTCATCAGCGAGGGCTGTTTCTCTCCGATGCTGCAAATACCATCTGGATTCATACGTTTTCTACACCCTGCTCCGACTTCTGGCAGGTGCCATTAATGTCATGACAACTCCTGTTGTGCAGACGAATGTTGAATCAATATACATGCCCTCAATGATACAGTACAATCAACCTTGGCTATTATGCAGTGTGAGGTTCATTACAGGCCTGACACTACATCACTGATTGCCTATTGGTTTCTCCCAAATCAGTATTATTTGCCCTCACTGTAAACATGTCAGACCCAACAGATCGACCGATTGTTCTTTACGTAGAAACCTTTAATGCCATTATTTCAACATCTGGCCCTTTTAAATTAACGACCACAATCAATAAAATGACCACACTCCCCGTGGATACGTAGGAAAGATGGGAAAATTGGGTTAGCTCCTGATGCCCTGATGGAAACAACTGTACCCCTTGTCCTCCCCTCTCACCGCACATATTATGTTGCACCACTGTTATCCCACCGTGCCTGTAGTCAGCTTCTTCATCTCTGAAACACAGCTGTTCTGGACGTGCAAAGCCGACGGAGCCCTTCCTCTACGTGCCGGGAGACAGGCCTGCACCTGGAGTTGTTTGTTGGGGATACCTCTGCAGTCAGGACAGCGAGCGGACATGCTGTATTCTTCCATGCTGTCAGCCATTAGTATCCCCTGTCCCTCAGTCCTTCATACTGCCTCTGGAGGGATCTGCTTTCCACTCCTCCTGTCCCTCCCCATCCACCCACCTGCCCCGCGCTCACGTCTGCGGTTTGTTCTGCTGAATGGAAATGTGACATTTTCAGCTCCTTTGTCACAGGTGGAGGTAGAGAGAGAGAAAAGGCCTTAACGATGAGATGGTAATTGAAACAGGAATAATGCCATGAAACGGCTCTGAAGAATCTGCCTGGCGAGTTTGAAATCCTCCAGACCGTTAGTTTGATCATGAGTGACGGTCAGGTCATTCGCTCTCAGGTTTTTGACTGCGGTCTTGCACCATTTATCCCACGGACAAAGTTTTAGCGTTATCTGAAAATGTTAAATGCCGTTCGGTTTCAAAGACTGTGGCACATTCCATCCTCTGTTTCTGGCATTGTCACTGAGCGGAAAGGGAATATAAATAGTTTGCTGCTACAGTACGCGAACACAAGGCACTTTGTGCTCCGGCCGTATCTGGGCATCGACAGTCTGCTATTCATGTCGAAATGCTCCGAGAGGTGGAGGTTTGTTTTCCAGCAGACGTGAATGGAACAAACACGCGTCAAGACCCAACTCTGATGCGTTTCCACGTTATTGACATGCCTCGGTGTTTGCGAAAAGCATTCAAGACATTCTTGGCATAGTCGTCGTGATTCATTGATAGGTTGAAATAATGAAGGACATGGATGGGGGGGGGATCTGAAAAAGCCTTTTTTAGCGCTTGGGTGACTGTTTGTGTTTGTGTTTGCGTCTCATTTGGTAGTGCTGTTGTTCTTCAAAGCTGCAGAGATGACGGAATGTCCCTTTATAGCACTTCCAAGTCTATATTTGAAGTTTTGCACATATCTCTGATGTGGATGGAAAAAGCCCTCTAATGATGTCTACCACTCATTTGAATGAGACGGAGTTTGAGTGGGTGGATGGGGTTAAAAAGGGGAGAGGACAGAGAAGGAAAGTGAATGAAATGACAAAAGACAAACAGACCAGCCATGTCATCTGTTGACATATCTGTCCTGGTCTTGTTATTTCACCACAGTTGGTTTCATTAAATGTATTCCATATAATCTATATTTACAAGAGAAAGGGAATGGGAGTGACACAGAATGGCAAGGATGAGGATAAGAGGTGAAAATGTTAAAACAGCTAAGCCAGACTTTCAAGGGTAAAACAAGGACAGGGTGGGGTTGTGTGCCAGAGAGACCTCGACTCTCTCCTCACATCATCCTACTCTCGATCTCCCCCCCCCCATATGGCCCCCCAAAGCTTCATTTCACGTCGAGCTGGGAAACAGTGTCCCTTTAATAAGACCCTCCTTCCTTTTATTCCCTTCGTACCCAACCTCCTCCTCCTCCTCGTCCTCCTCCCCCTCCCCGGTGGTTGCCATGACAACAGCAGCACTGCGCCATTCATCTGTTGGAGGAGACCTGGGCTCCTGCTCCTGCCGAGAGCCTCTCACATCTATACATAACACGCTACGCGCAAACACAGTCACGGAGACGGACAAGGAGCCAGGGAGCCCCGTCAGTCCGTCCTCACCCTCTCGCTCTCCCAGGAACGCCTCTGTCCCACCGTGTCGACTTCCCTAGTCAACAAGCTGCCTTGGAGAAGGTGTGAAGCCATCAGAGATGTCGCTCCCGTATCTCTCTCTCGCCGTCTCTCCATCCCTCCATAGTTACACAGGGGCTGTTGCCTGGACTTCTTCTGTTTCATCCTCCTCCTCCTCCTCCCCCACCTCCTCCCTCGCTTGATCCTGTCATCCTGGCATATCTGCCTGCTTCCATATCAGTGACTGCGATTGAAGCGAACCGACGGCAGCAGCCC
This sequence comes from Plecoglossus altivelis, assembly GCA_036571765.1. Classification (NCBI taxonomy): domain Eukaryota; kingdom Metazoa; phylum Chordata; class Actinopteri; order Osmeriformes; family Plecoglossidae; genus Plecoglossus; species Plecoglossus altivelis. The sequence continues at coordinate 11,024,518 of BROE01000007.1, forward strand.
TGAGACCTGTGGAGATTACCTCAGAAAGAAGAAAAAGAGCGCTTCGCTTCCTGCCTTTCATCCTCCCTTCCTGGCTTGCCATCGGAGTGTGGGTGCGAGTGTGAGTTTTGATGAACTGGTCATCATTCAGGGAGGAAGGTCTGTTTGTGTCAGTGGACAGAGAGGCAGGAGAACTGCTGCCTTACTCGAGCCTTCCAGAATCATCCGGGACCTGGTTGGAGAATGGTGAGCCCAGCCCCGCCCTCTTTCGTTACCTTGGTTTCTGTCATCTACCTGCACTTACCTGGCATAGGTTATCCTACTCTGACCTGGGCCTGTGTCAGTGTGTCAGAGGCTAGCCAGTTCTGGGGCGGGAGGGGCAGCTTGTTGGCTGTTAGTTTGCATGCGATCGGACCAGCTTAGGATGGTCTGTTTTAGTTCCAGGACCGGACTGGTTTTGGGGGTTCTTTAGCAGTGACTTTGTGTCTGTTTCATGCGTCAGAGTGGGTGAGAAAGGGACTGGGTTTGAATTCACTGTCTTTCTGTCACAAACGGCACCTTGAGGGAAGCTCATAGCAGAGCAGATGTGAAGAACCTGGCAGATTGGTCGTAGCATCCCTCCATGTGTTGTTTTGGGGGGGGTGAGGGGTGGTATTGATTCCTGCTTTCAGCTCCATTGCAGACGGTGTCTCTATAGGGATATCTAGCTGGTGTCAGCGGGACCCGGTGCCCCGGTAGTGTCGGCATGGATGGGTCAGTGCCTTTGGACTGGCAACACTAGCGATCCAGCGATGTGCAGGCGCCGACAGGAGAGAGAGGGCTTTGATCCGTCAGCTCTCAGTCAGGATCAGAGTGATAACAACAACACGTCTTTCTCTTGGAGAATCTGGGTGGCGTGGGAAGGGTCAGCTGGGAGAGTGTTCTGGGTGGGGGGGGCTAGAGAGAAGGCCTGGGGGGTTGGGGGTTTGGGGTGGGGGGGGTTGGTGGTTGTAGTGCTGGTGGTGGTGGTGAGGGGGGAGTTATGGTGAACCGCTGCGACATTGCAGCGAGAGCTTCTCACCAGGCATGTTAACATCACAGGATCTGACGACCCACCAGTCACACCTCTCTGCCGGCTGACTGGGTGGGATCGTGTTCATCTGTCGGATTACATCAATCCAGTGAAGGTCGCATCAGGGAAACGCTGACAGTTCCTACGAGTTTCGGCTCATATGGAGAACGTGGCTCAGAGCAGGAGCAGTCCGGGGGAAAGAGGAAGCTGCTGTGCAGAGCTACATGTGTGTGTTGTCGCTTGTGAATCGCTGCTTTCCCCTGCTAGCATTCCCCATTTTGTCTAGGAAGTATCTGTCGCAGTATCATGGATTGTTTCGTTAGTCTCTGATGGTGTGTCAGTGGTTCTCCTGTTCCTACTTGTTCTTGTGGTTCACTGTCATAGATGTCCTGCCATACCGACCTCACTACATGGATAGTGTAGAGGTTCAAAGTTAAGGCTACCGTATCAGAAATGTCTTTGTAATGACATAACATTGAGCCCTTGTACTCTGTTTTGGGTCTGTGTGGGCAGCATTCAGGCTTGTTGTAATGTTAGACGCCTAGTTATAAGGTCCACTTTAATACTGCATCAGAGACATGTGCCCTATTTATGGTATCGATTGCATGTAATTGCTCAATTCATCCTCTGTGTCCTCATGGCAGTCCCTTGACCCTGTATGAGAAAAGGTTTGTAAAATCCAGAAAAGTTGGAGCATAAGTCTGAGTGATAACTCTAGTCTTCAACGTCAATACTTATACCAGAACAACAGCCTGCGCCATCGGATGTAGAACAATTAAATCAGCAGTAACGATATTGTCTCCCTCATTAATTAAGGGGTTTATGTGCTTATCAAAGGCTAACCAGTGGACAATCAACAGTATCCTCCGCATGGGCCTGTAGTCTGGGGTACCCGGAAGAGACATCAGCCCATTACACCACTTAGCGCTGATTGGAAAGGCTCACAATGTGACTTCACTGAAAAGTGGGCACAGCTAGCACTCAGTGTGATACCCAGCAATAAATCAACGACAACCCCCTCCCCCCCTCCCCCTCCCCCCCTCTCTTTGTCAGGAAGAGAGAGGAGTTACAGCATGGATCTGTTTATGAACTGACTTCCGAAGTTGTTGAGACGTACTCGGAACCAGTGTCCTGAAAACACCTTTACTCCCCTGAGTGGGGTGTGTGTGTGTGTGTGTGTGTGTGTTGTGGGGGGGGGGGGCTTGTCTGAATGGCAGTAGATGTTTGTCTGTGTGCAGTGTGAATCGTATGCCTCCACTGGGTTCCTCTAAGTTTACAGTGCAATACTTTGCAATGGAAGATGTGGAGTGTGAGAGAGAAGCCCGCAGTGGGCTATTAATAGCCTTGATAATGATTTGCTTACAAAACAGAGCAGTGGGATCACCATGTGATACATGCTACCTCGCAGTTTTCACTGCTGAATGTAGAAAGAGTAGCATACATTATTCTTCATGGCAGCTGAAACACTTTATCTTTTTGGGGGGGTTTGTTTGTGTACTTCTGCGTGGGTGTGTACTACTGTGTGGGAGTGCATGTAGGTATGTGCGTACGTGCGTGCACATGTAGGTATGCGCGTACGTGCGTGCACATGTAGGTATGCGCGTACGTGCGTGCACATCTGTGTGGGAGTGCATGTAGGTATGTGCGTACGTGCGTGCACATGTAGGTATGCGCGTACGTGCGTGCACATGTAGGTATGCGCGTACGTGCGTGCACATGTAGGTATGCGCATACGTGCGTGCACATGCATCTATGGGTTAGGGTCAGCGTTCCCTGCACACACAACCAGCTCAGTCACCAATCGCATGTCTGCTGCTGAGCTATTTCCCCCTATGCTCTGTAGTTAGATAACACTGAAAATCTGTGCTATTGTTTAATGAAGTGTGACTTTTACAGAAGATTTGATGATTCTGATATTTTACGCTTTTGTGCCCACGTAAATTTCCCAGTGATCTTGATGGCTAGGGCAGTTAAGACAACAGCTACCTGAATATCTGCAATTAGCTGAATCACTGTTTGAATGGAATGTTTCATAACTCTGGCGGTTGCTCAAGAAAATACTACCACCCAACCAATAGTTGCGGCCCGATGTTGTGTAGTGTGGTCTATGCATGCTAGCACGTAGCTGTAGCTTAGCTTAGACCAGCCTCTTGGGGCTGGTTCAGGTACTGTCTCAGAAGCCTCTCAACCAGGCATAGCCCTATAAATACCTTCTCCAGGGGTTAAAGCGGAGCCGTGAGAGGGGTCAAATAGGGGTCAAGGCAGCCTAGCCTATTATTAGGGACCTCTATCTCTCACTGGGTCCTAGACAATTATACTCTCACCTTCCCTGAGCAGTGTTTAATTTAACTTCACTCTAGAATTGGAAGGTTGTCTCTACTCCAGTACCCCCCCCCCCCCTCCTCCTCCTCCTCCTCCTCCTCTTCCTCAAAGCAGCCCCACTTCAAGGTTGACCCTGACCACTGAGCAAAGGCGGAGCTGTTAGCTACATTTGAGTTACTGGCTACTAGCACCCTGTTAGCCCACCTCTCCTGCTGAGTCATGCACTGTTCTTCAGGAATGAGAGCTCGCCCCGAGTGGGCGGCTGGTCATAAGACCCCAGCATTGTGTTCTTAGCTAATCTCTCCACTAGCGTTCATCTCATTTGTTGTCCCTGTTCAAGGCTGCCATCCTCCTTAATGGTGTTGGCATCGTCTGACAGGGTTGCGCCGTGTAGCATTAGGAATAATGAATATGAACCGAGGGTCTAATCCAGGCACCGAGAGGTTATCTGAGGAAGAGAAGGAGTGTTAATGAGTCTTCTTAGGAGATCAGCTCCACCCTCTCTCCCAATTTTGCGTGTGTGCGTGTTACCTTGGTAGGCTAATCCTCTCCAAGGCTGTATCGACACAGCAGCTAAAGGATCCATTCTGTGACGTTGCTTTTTTGTTTTTATAGCAGGAGCGTTTTCAACTGAATTTGAGTCGAGTGGGTTTACTCCGAATCAGCCTCCTGTGTGAAGGAACATAGGAACATGGTAACACCGGAAAGGGGGTGGCCACATTTTTACCTGCCTCGGACCATGGAGAGGGTCCTGGAGAGGGTCCAGGAGAGGGTCCAGGAGAGGGTCCAGGAAGGGGTCCTGGGGAGGGATGAAGAGAGGATCCAGGAGAGGGATCAGAAGAGGATCCAGGGGAGGGATCAGAAGAGGATCCAGGAGAGGGATGAGGAGAGGGCCCAGGAGAGGTACGAGGACAGGGCCCAGGGGATGATCCAGGGGAGGGTTGAGGAGTGGAATCAGGAGAGGAATGAGGAGAGGGCCCAGGGGATGGTCAAGGAAAAGGTCCAGGAGAGGGCCCAGGGGATGATCCAGGGGAGGATTGAGGAGTGGAACCAGGAGAGGAATGAGGAGAGGGCCCAGGGGATGGTCAAGGAAAAGGTCCAGGAGAGGGCCCAGGGGAGGGTCCAGGGGATGGTCAAGGAGAAGGTCCAGGAGAGGTACGAGGAGAGGGCCCAGGGGAGGGTCCAGGGGATGGTCAAGGAGAAGGTCCAGGAGAGGGAGGTGACTGTCGGCTGAGGAGCTTTGGGGCTTGGAGGAATGCTACTGTATCAGCATCCGGGGTCCTCGTCACCATCTTCTCCCTCAACAGGCTGGACTCACTCACTCCTACCCTCAGCTCTGCTGTTGCCATAGTGACCATGGCTGCATGCTTTGCCTATTACAGCTCTGGGTGTTTTTGCTTTTTTCCCACCTGTATCACCGACAGTGTGTGTGTCTGGGTGCGTGTAAGCGTGCGTGAATGTGTGGGTGTGTGTGTGAATGTTAATATTGAAGGTACCCTGGGCTGTCATGTTTGAACAGAGCTTATCTCTTCTATATCTAACCTATGATTTCGATTGCATAATACATCTGTTGAAATTCTTTCACCTTTATTTTTTCCGTTTCTGGATGTCTTTGGGGGTTCTGTTGTTGTGGACTTTGCTTTCTCTCTCCTTCTCTCTCTCTATCACGTGTACACACTAAATATACACTGAGGGTGTAACAAATATCTATTTCACAGCTACTTGCATCAGCACATACAGATAATTATTCATAAGCTCATTAGCGGAGTAGATTTGCCTTCTGCCATCCATCAAGGTGTCAGCAAGCCTGCCACAGAGCTTCAGCCCTGCAGCAGAGCAGCAGAGTCAATCTTACTCTTCCATGGCCTCAGGGTCCACACTCCACTGTTCACACTCCACCGTCCACACTCCACTGTCCACACTCCACCGTCCACACTCCACTGTCCACACACACCGGAACACACCCGACACCGGAACACACCACACCACTGGAACACACCACACCACCAGAACACACCACACCACACCACCAGAACACACCAGGACATGGACTCTATGTGCTAAATTGCAGCAGTTGTTGTTGTTATGTTAAGCTTTAGGTCATGGTTCTTTCCTGGTATTGATTCAGTACCTCTCACTGTGGTGTCTGTGTTGCCGATGTCATTTCCTGTTCCAGCCACTGATGGGTGCCTCTCCAGTACTTCTACAGTAGGAGCACACATTTACAACACACACACACGTACTACACACACACAAACACGCACTCGTTTCACACACACATACTGTCTCTAGCTCAAACGCATAAGCAAACCTAAACACACTCGCGCTGGCTCTAACCGAAGCAAAAACACATACATGGACATGCTTACTCACTCACTCTTAATAGCATACCCAAATGCGCGCGCACACCATGAAAACACACACGCACAAAACTGTGTTTCAACGTACAGCGTAGCTGTCATTAGCTGGTGGAGACTGTGAAAGGGACTCAACAGTGCTGCGTCTGTTCCTGTTTTGCTCCAGTTGTTCCGACATGTCGTCGAGAAGGCAGATGTTCCAACGGCTTCTTGAGCATGCGGCACACAGCCCAGCTGAACACAGATATTGGTTGCACACGGCTCCGTGCTTGTTGCTGTGCCCTTTCTGGCCACAGCGGGGGCCCAGAGTCCGGATACACTTCACTGGACACTCAGACCCCCTGCTGCTTCTGGAAAAGACACTTGAACGTTGAGTTCATCCCAACCTCCCCCGACCCAAAAATGTGTTTGGCAAAAAAAAGGCAAATGTGTGGAATTATTTAGTTTAGTTAGGTTGGGCTCAGTTCCAACTCAATCATACAAAGCAGGTTTTGGGGAGCTTGAGAAGCTGTAGTCGACGGAGAGGGAAGAGAAAAGCCGCTTTGCACGTCAAGGGATTCCACCAATTGTACGTTTTCCGAGCCAACACCTGTTCATAATGGTGAAATAAGCGCTTTGTCTTGTCATGCCTTAGAGACAGACTGAGCCAGAATGTGTGTGATAGATAGAGGCTCTTCTCCAGATGATTCCATGATAGCCTATCTCTTCCCTGCTCCAACATCACTGGCCTCAGTGCTTCGGTGTGTGCCTCTAATTCTCTGTTTGTCTGCTGCATAATGAGTTTCCTCCTGATCCACTACATGGATGTGGCAGATATGTCATGTAGCTTGTAATTGAAATAATGCAGGAGATGTATTCACGTTGAGTTGATTACAGTAAAAAAAAAAAAAAGATATATATATTTTATATATATATATTTATATATATTTGTATATATATATGGGACCAGACAGCAAGCATGCACACACACACATACACACATATATTAGAGAGAGAAACCGAGCGAGAGAGGAGAGACAGAACACACACACACACTTGTTGGCAGAATGAGCAGATGAGGATATATACTGTGTGCATATATATACAGTATATTGCACAATATCTTACTTGGAAACCAAGGGGTGGAAATGAGATGTGGTTATAGTTCAAGGCAGACATAGCTTAATCACCTGATCCACAGGTGGAGATCTCTGCATATACAGCAGCTTGCTCTGCTTCTGACTATAAATGCAAAGGGACAGTCCGTGTTTTTCAGTGTGGGGTTAGTTCTCAATTTTCAGTTGGTACTTGGTATTTGTCTACAGAGAAAGTTCTAGAAATACAATGTGCCCTCTTGCTCCAATTCCACTTCCAGCAAATACAGGCTACACTTGGTTTCCGGTGCAGCAGTAGTTGGGGACGAATGTTAATGACATCCTGTATCTTCTACCACAGTGCTTAAAGACCAACTACAAGACAAAACTTGACTGACTGTTAGTTACGTTTCCCATTGCAACTGCCATATCTCAAACTTGACACATTCTCTTGAGATGTTTCCTGTTAGAGAGAATTACTGAGGCTTGTTGCTCGTGCCAAAAGCCCAAAGGCAGGTATGGGGACATTCCTAAAATGGATGTCATTTGCATTCAATTGCAGGCAATGACACTGGTTTCTTTTTCATTCTCATCTCACACAGCAGAGATCTCTTTTCAGGCACACGTCTAACTTACAGTTTGAAGCTCCAAATGTAGTTTCTTTGTTGAGAATCAGAGAGCAATTATTGTTGTATTGCTCAAGATTCATTCATTGTAGTCCCCCCCCCACCCCCGCCCATCCCTGCTTAGCTGAAGCTGCTAGCCAAGGACGACCAACTGTTCCCCTGTCTGGCCTGTGGACTGTTTGTTTGTGTCCATCTCAATTCATAGGCTTTCTTCCCAACCTCCATTCATTAACCTTCTGTTGTAAAGGATCACCTGACATCACCAAGTATGAGATCGACCAGTTAGAAGACCACCGCTGGACCAAAAAGCTAATGCCACAGGACTGGACGTCCACTCCACAGCCGCTTTTATAAGATACGCCATCCCGTTCACAGAAATCAATGGCTTCTAGTGAGTCATGTGGCTGTGGCTTGCTATTTAAAGCAGGCAGACAGGCACTGAGGCATTCAATCCCAGTTCGATTGAATGTTAGAATGGGAAAAACAAGTAAACTGAAAGATTGTAAGATTGTGTGATCGGATAACCTAGGAATGCTGGTTCCAGTATCTGAACGTGATTTTGGGGTTGTCAGGCATAGCAGCGTCTTAGGGTATGAAGTTGTTTGTCGGGTACTAAGTTTGGACAATACTGTTTTGTCCAATGTCTCATGAGTGACATCATTTTGCATTTTATCTGAATCTTAGCCTGAGGAATAACACAGTTTCCAAACTGTAAAAACCAAATGTACCTTGTGACCATGACTCCTGAAAGTGTATATGTTGCCTAACGTAGCACCATTCATCAGAAACCTGTGAAAATGGTTTGAGTAGCGCATGCAAAAGCACCACCATGTATCAGTGTCTCTCCGTCTCCTGTCACCTTCACTCTCTTTCTCGTTCTCCCTCTCTTTCACTTTCTACGTCTCTCCTCATCTGCTCATTCTGCCAACATGTGTGTGTGTGTGTGTGTGTGTGTGTGTTCTGTCTCCCCTCTCTCGCTCGGTGTCTCTCTCTCTCATATATGTATGTGTGTGTGTGTGTGTGTGTGTGCATGCTTGCTGTCTACTCCCAGCCCCCCTGCGGAAAGCAAAGTTTGTGGAGAGCCCTCGCATTCCCCAATCAGAACTTGACTCCCCTACACACACCTGCACTGCTGCAAAGACTCCCTCCATGGACACATATCACCCCGGTAAGTCTGGTCCTGAAGTAGCTTGTATTAGATTGGATGTGATTTGACTGTATATCGTCTCCTGTTTTTCTGTCAAAACATGCAACAGTACGCGTAGCGATCCTTCACTCTCAGTGATCTCCCTCTTTTCTGTCTTATAATCCGCTGCCACATGCTCCTCTGCTACCCTTTCTCTATCTGTCTCTCCTTTTCTCTCCCGATTTATCTCTCCCTTTCACCTCTTCCACTCTCTCTCGCTCCCTTTCTCTCTCTTTATCCCTGTCTCTATTTCTTTCCCTCCTTTCTTTCTCTCTCTCCCTCCCCCTTTCTCTATCTGTCTCTCTCTCTCTTGCTGTCTCTCTCTCTCTTGCTGTCTCTCTCTCTCGCTGTATCTCTCTCTCTCTCCTTAATCCATTAATCACACACAACCATGCTCCTCCTTCTCCCTCTCTGAGGCTTGTGGCTAAGATATTGTTTAGCCGTTGGTTATGTGTTCTGTAATCCTGGATGGTGCAGATCCGTCCACCCCCTCTTCAGTCCTCCCTCCCCCTCTTCGCCTTTCCGGTTGATGGGGGATTGCATTTCTCAGTACTTTCATTGGAAAAGTCTAAATAATATGGCGTGTTGTTGGTATAAAGGCCATCTCTTCAGCCTAGGACAGCTCTTCTGGATGTGGGAGGGGGAAGGAGAGGGGAAAAAAGAGGAAATGAAATAGTTTTTTTTGTTGTAATACCATACTCAGTGATAGTGTGATGGTTTAGTCTGAGCTGAAGTATGAGCAGTCCTACCTCTGTTCTGGACCAGGAACAGTCTAACACTGACTGATATGTAGGAAGAGACTAGAGCGAAGAGTCTGGAGTCACGTTAGCAAGAGCAACCATTTAGGAAATATTTTATTTTTTATTTGACTGCTATAGGTAGAGACACATACACACCTTTGTCCAGTAGGCCACACCCCCTCACCTGCTCCGAAGGGTTCTTCCTGTGAGTGGGTGGAGCCACAGACAACCAGGGAGAAACAGATGCGCTGCACAGGAGCACATTCCTCATCCCTGCAGATAGTTGCCATAGCAACCATCTGTCTCCTTTGCAGCTCAGGAATCTAATGTAGGGAGAAAATATAGGCGGGGGGAGAAGAAGCGAAGAGGGTACAGTAGGGAGAGGGAAGGTGAGGGGTGGTGGAGAGGAGGAGGGAGAGGAGGAGGGAGAGGAGGAGGGAAAGGAGGAGGGAAAGGAGCAGACAGCTGGAGGAGTAAGAAGACAGGAGGAGAGGGGAGGAGGGAGGTGGGAGTCAGATGGGAGGAGGCAGGAAGGTGGAGCAGGAGGGTGGAGAGCAGGAATGTAGCAGTAGAAAGAAGCGGAGAGGAGGAGAAAGGGAGGGGTAGGGAAGGGAAGGGAAGGGGAGGGAGGGAGAAAAAGGAAGGAGGGAGGGATGGAGGGAGAGAGGGAGGGAGGGACAGAAGGGGCCTCTTCTTCAAATTCAGTGGCGGCAGACTCCACGTACACAGACTGACAATCAGCTGGCTGCTCATCATTGCACCTAATAGTGCTCTGAATCCAACATGTCCGCTGTGTGTGGACGTGCTGGTGGGCTGCTGAGGGTGTCTTCCTGCTTTCTCATCATGCTAGACGTGTTTCCAATCCGACGTCTTTTGTTCCTGCTTCCACCCTCCTAACATCCGCCTTCCTTTCTCGTTCTGTGAAGAGCAGCGAATAATAGCTCGCTGTTCTTCATACACTGTCTGATCATGTACACGCTCATGCGTTCTCTGGCTGAGAGCTCAGAGCGTCACACCGACACAGATGAATGTTCGTGTTTGTCTGAGAGACACCTCAATTTTGAAACCAGAGCCGTTTGCGTCTTCCGACTGAAATGACAGGAGTTGGCTGAGAGGCGTGTGTGTTATGTACTGAATGTTTTTGTCATACTTGCACAGACGTTTAGGGGCACATGATGAAACTATGTCCTCATGTCTCTTGCTTTACACCGCTGTGGGGAGCTGGCGCTAACGTTCACTGCCTGCGTGTCGGCGTATCATACTTATTATGCGTTACATGTTCTGGTGATCTTGTGTGATCCTGTGGCTAGTGCAGATCTGTCCCCTTCTCTCTCCCCCCCCCCCCCCCCACCCTGCAGAACTGTCTTCACAGTGTGGCTCAATCAAGGAGAGAACTAGGGATGGTGACTAATCACTGCTAATGCATTCACTGTTTTCTCTGTCTGTCGACCTGCCTGCCCAGTCTGTCTGTCTTGCCCGTGGCACCGTCTCTCTCTCTTGTGATGTAAGACCGAAGATAGCAAGGATGGATGTGAATCTTCATACATCCCTAGAATGTATTCACTGTGTTCTTTTGGAGACATGTTTTCTTTGGTTCAACAGACTAGACTGCTCAATCTGGTCACGACTGAGGTTACTGGTGCCTGTGAAGAATTTGAACGCTTTCTGGGATCATGTTAATTTACAGTTGCTGCGCCTTTAAAGTGGCATATCCAGTGTGAACTTGTAGAATTGTTTGGGTGCGGTAGACACGAGATTGTTTTGCCATAGCAGCAACGCATTGATCTCTCTTTCCCTGACCCTCTATCTCTATTTGACTGATTCTCTCTCTCTGTTCTCCTTTCTCTTTCCCTCTCTCTCTCTTTCCCTCTCTCTCTCTCTTTCCCTCTCTCTCCCTGCTTGGTTACCTGGTGTGTTGGCCAATACTACTGTTAACCAACCTGTCTGGTCGAACCTGTTGTGCGTGTGTGCATTTGGCTGCATGCGTGTATTTGTAATCATATTGAAGAACAGTTTATTTAAAGCCATTCCCTCCCTGATGTTGATGTCATTGGTGTTGCTATTATGGCCGTGGTGTAGCTGAGAGCATGAGGTCACAATAACAGGAAGTCATCTTCAGTGTTCACAGTCCGAGCTCTTCTACCTCCTTAGTTTGTTTCGGGGTGTTGCCAGGCAACATGACAAAGAGACTTCTGTGTCTTCCTCTGTGTCCGTTTTGATGTGGAATTCCCACTGGCTGTATGTGAGGTGTGTCCTCACATGCACGCATACTTTTTGTCTCTCGTAGACGCGCGCACACACACACACACACACACAGACACAGGTGAGGGCGTGTTTTCTTTCTTTACACAAACACTGTGCCGTGTTTAATGACCAGTGTGGAGCAAACAGTAAGTCAGTCTCCTGAGAAGCACATGTCCACTGTGGATCATGTCTGGCACCACGAGAGCTTCAGGTAGTCGCATAGACGTTCTGCTTATGTATAGGGACGTCTCTTTTTGTAAGCAGCTGCTAGATGGAGGAGAAGACTTCTCCAGGTGTGGGAACATTGGGAATACGATCCAAACAAAATGTCTGCTGGATCACTTTAACTGGATTATCTGATGGTGTCGTAGCTGTTGTTGGAAAACAAGCTTATGTAGTCTCTGCCTGTGTCGCTTTTGAATTTCTCTCACGCTCTCTCTCGTTTCCCTCAATTTTTCTCTCTCTCTCTCGCTCTCTCTCTCTCTCTTTCTCGCTCTCTCGCTCTCTCTCGCTCTCTCTCTCTCTCTCTCTCTCTCTCTCTGTCCCCCCTCCCTCTCTCTCTCCCCCCTCTCGCACTCTCCTTCCCTCTCTCTCTCTCTCTCTCTCTCTTTCTCTCTCTCTCTCTCTCTCTCTCTCTCTCTCTCTCTCTCTCACTGTGTGGCTCTCTCTCCCCCCTCTCTCTCTTTCCTCTGTCCAGGTGAGTCTAGCCAGGAGCTGGGCCCACCTCCCTCGGTGGATGAGGCAGCCAGCACGTTGATGACGCGGCTGGGCTTCCTTCTGGGAGACAAGATGAGCGAGGGGCCAGACGGAACCCAGTGCAGCATGGAGGATCCCCAAGATAGACAGGTACAGGCGCGTCAGCACCACCTCTCCACCCCTCTGAGTCCCTCAGCCCACTCATCTCAAGCTGTTCACTTGTCAGGATGATGTTTGAGGTGGGGGTGGGGTGGAGGGCTTAGGTGCTTGGTGTGGGTGGAGTGTATAGAGTTTAAAAAGTGCTTGGCTGGATGGAGACTAGCAGGTCCGTTCAAATGTCTAATTTTACCGACTGACTCATGTAAACTCTCTGTAGCATATGGTGTTAGAGGCAGTGTAGTGTTCCCTGAACACAAAGCAATCTTTGGTTTCCCACAGGCAGAGCTAGCCTTAAATGTGTTGTTTGATATACAGTATTAACTGCTTGTGGGGATTTTTCATCACAAAAGTAATTGTGTTTCAGTACAAAATGTCTTCTCCAGCAACACTGGGGGGAAACACAGGGGAAGCTGCCTGCTGTCTAGCAGTCATAGTTGTGATTCCAGAGTAGCATCTGTGTGTGAGAGCAAGGTCACCTCAACCTTCTAAGAGTTCCTCGCCTTCCTCACCCCTGCCTCACCCCTGCCTCTACCCTGCCTCAGAAAAGGCCGGGATCGCGCTTCTTGAGGGCGGGGCTGGTCCTAAGAGCCGCCCTGTGTGTGGTCGTCTCCTGCTGGAGTTTAGCTTCTGGGAATGTGCCAGCTGTGCCAGAACCCAAAAGAACCTCCCACCAACCCCCTAAGAAGCCTGACCCCCCCCCCATGTTCTCTAACACACTCACACACATAAACACACACACTCACACACACACATACATACACAGACATACACACACACACACACATACACACACATGCATACACAGACACACATGCATACACACACACGGATACACATGCCTACACAAAAAAACACACGCATACACACACACACACACTTCACACACACTCGCATGTCAGCTGTCAGCACCCCCTGACTCACAGAGGCCAGAGAGGCCAAGGGGGCTCACTCCTGTAGAGGGTCAGGGGCCACAGTAAGACAAGCAGCAAGGCCCTGCTGTGTGTCTGCTTACCCAGTCTCTTCCTACCTCCCACACCCCCTCCCTCCCTCCCTCCCTCCCACCGCTTCCAGTGCACTCACTGTCACCCGAGTTTCCCCTCAAACTCCAGCACTTTCTTTAAAGACAGATTGCAAGGGTGTGCGCGGGTGAGCGGGCAGATTAACTATGCCAGGCTGCCGCCGACCCCCGTGGCGCCCTTTCATCCTAACCTGAGCTGACATCAGGCGAGGTCTCCACAGGGGGCCGTGGAAACATTGTGACAGGCACCGTGCAACAGGACGAGAACAGGAAGTGCACCGGCCCTGTCAGCAAAGCTGCGGACCGCCATCCGTCTTTCTCTTTCCCCCACACACACACTCACACACACACACACACACACTCACACACACACACACACACACAAACGTATGTACAGTTAAACTCTGAAGAACTGTACAGTACAGTACCGCTTGCTTTACTTGTATTTTTTATTAACTTTCATGTCAACCACAAGGGATTATGGTTGGTAATATTTGAGCCTGTATGCCTTCTTTAGCTGTCAAATAACCAGCTAAAAGGTGCGACTTCACTGACTCCCTTGTGGTGATAATGTGTGTCTGACGCCTCTGTGATGGTGATGCTGACCGTGTGTGCTCGTTCCTTCTTCCAGGGCCTGACCTCCAACCAGAGGATGAGTCCCTGCTCCACCCTGACCAGCAGCACAGCCTCCCCCCCAGGAGGCAGCCCCTGCTCCACCCTGCCCCCCACCACCCCCTGCCAGCCCGGAAACAAGGACTGCGCCTACGGCTCCATCACCAGCCCCACCTCCACTCTGGAAAGCAGGGACAGCGGCATCATCGGTGACTACTCATCACACACAGACACACACGCGCACACACTGACAAGCACACACACACACACATTGACGCACATACACACACATACACACACAAAGATACACACTCACACAGAAACACACTGATGCACACACACACTGATCCACGCACACACACTGATGCATACGCACATAGATACGCACACACTGATGCACACACACATTCACACTGACGCACTCACACACTGACGCACACACACACTGATGCACGCACTCACACTGATGCACACACACACAGTGATAACGAGGTAAGCCTTCTCCTGGCACACAGACAGATACACACACACACACACACACAGATACACACACACGGATACACACACACAGATACACACTCACACGGTGATGAGGAGGTAAGCCTTCTCCTGGCACCTCTAGAGCCCCCCTGTGTTTCCTCTGAGGGTCGTCTGCCCCCCCTCCCCCCCTCCCCCCGTGTGTTGCAGCCACCCTGACTAGCTACTCTGAGAACATGGAGCGTGGGGCTAAGTACGGGGAGGGCTCGCGTGGGAACCTCAAGCTGTGGCAGTCCCAGAAGTCTGGCATGGACTCTTTCCTGTACCGTGTGGACGAGAACATGACTGCTTCCACCTATAGCCTCAACAAGATCCCTGAGCGGAGCCTGGAGAGCATGTCCCCCCACTCCGCCCACTCCATCCCACTGTACCTCATGCCCCGCCCCAACTCTGTGGCAGGTAAGTCCCTCCTACCCCTGCCCCCATCCCTCTCCCCCATCTTATTCCCTGTATGTCCCCCCCACCCCCTCCCCCAGTGTGTCTGTTACCCGCTGTGTGAAACAACGACCTTGACTATGACTACCACAGCACTGAAAAAAATTTCACAGTTGCTCTACACGCAGTGCTTATCTATGCTAATGTCTAACCAGACAGAGCGAGAGAAGAATTGAGGTTTGGTGAATAGCAATGAGCAGCCGGTCCGGGCTACAAGAAAATAAATACTTGAGTGTGCACGTACATGTGTGTTTTCATGCGTGCAGAGGATATGTGGATCTGTTTGCCGGGGGATTGCTGGAGCTTAGACCAGCTCCTCATGCCGGCCGTGTACCTGTGTGTGACACTGGCTGTCTGACAGGCCAGCAAGGCTTTAGAGAAGGAAGTCTTATGTTCTCCGTCATAATGAGACCTTCAAAGGAGAGACCGGCAAGGAGGGAGGACGGTTCAGAGCCTGAAATGAACATGCTGTAGCTCACGCGAGCTGGGAGCTGCGAGAGGGGGGGGGAGATGATTTTATGGTGACCTGTAAGGATGATCCTTCAGAAGGGGAATGGAGCTGGAACGGAGGAGAGGAGAGAGGGAGAGATGCATTAGGAAGAAGGGGAAATCTGTCTCTGCCCTCCATCAGGAGGGAGGGCCAGGAGGAGAGAGAGTCTGCTGTGGATCGGCCGGCCTCCACAGCGGTGGAACATCAAAGCCTGGGGCATTATCTGTTTCTATCCCCCAGAGTGACCGAGAGACTGCTTTGAAGTGTGCGAGTAGAAAGCTGTCTGGGAGGATGGAGGGACAGAGGAGAGGAAAAAAGGGAGGAGGAATAGGAGGAGGAAGAGAAAGCGCTGTTCCATTACTTAATGAGGGAAGCGTGTAAAGAAATGGTGAAAAGGTACAAAGGGTGGAACAATCTTTAGAAGAAAAAAAATGATTCATCTTTTGGATAATTCCCTGTTTCCATGTTCCTCGAAGGAGAATAGGATAAAGCTCAACTGAACTTAAGTGTCTATTACCCTTAAATAACAGACTTTTTGCACTGTGGATCTTGAGAGGAGAAGGACAACAGACACCTGCCAGGTATCCATAGCGAGATCCTGCCAATGTTTAACATCGTCCTCATGGAAGAAGATTTCGTTTCACTCTTTCTGACATTGACGATCTGCTAGCTACAGCGCAGCGTGATTCTTTCCAAGCCTGTATTACATAATCATACGCTGTGTAAATGTTGTACGGCAGAGGTATTCTTGCAGAACCTGAACCCATTTCATATCTGAAATGACCGGCATGTCTGCAGCGGTCTCTGATCCCAGGCCCGCCTGCTCAGTCGTTCCTGATTGGATGACAGTGATAGGGGTGGGTGTGCGTTATCCCCGGACTGTCAAACAGGAAGTGACTGATTTAGCAGCCGTAGCTCACAGCCAAAAGGGTCTCCTTTATTAAGCCCCGGGAGGCGCTTTACGACACGCTCTCTCTTGCCTTATCTTCGCTTCCTTTCGTTTTTCCCCCCTCTGTTTCCTTTCGCTCCCATCGAACGGTGCTGTCTTAGCGCAGTGCCACAAACGCTGCAGTCTAGCTGCATTGCAGATAGACACTCGCCACACGTTCGCACGCTCGCGGTTCAAAAGTTAAAGGGGAGTGCTCACGTTCCTCCTTCCTGACCCAGAGTCCTGGACGTGTCTCCCTCGGCTGTGCCCGAGCCCTTCCCTTGTCCGATGCCCCCCCCCCCGCCCCCCTCTCCCCACCCCCCACCCCGTTCTGATCAGGGCCAAACCCCCAACATTCCCAGCTGCTGAGGGTTCTCCATTTTGGGAAACCAGTGGGGCTTATTGTTGGTGCCATGACTGTGGTGACTCAGTATGGACACTCTCTCTGTCACACACACACACACACACTCATTGCTGAGATATTACCTCTTGCTCGCACGCGAATCGCTGTGGTTTGAGCCCACTGAGTTAGGCAGTTGGATAGCACTGAGACAGACCCTGTTCCTGGGGGCCCTTCTACTGGAATATTCTATTGCAGGGGCCGCGGCTATGCTTCTAAGTGTGTGTGGTCATACCAGCGTTGGCTGATCAGAGACTAATGGAACCATGCTGGAATCAAACCTTCTGTTACTCACTCTGTGATGCCTCTTGGGACGCCTGGATCTGAGAGGAGTTCAGGTAATGTGGCTGAGGAACACCAGGGGGTGTTCCTGTCCCTGGGGAACCTGCCAGCGCTCGTGCTTCGCAGCCCCCCTGGATCATCACAACCCCCCCCCCTGGCAGAGGGGGTTTGTGATGATCGTATGATCCTGGTTCCTTTATTGAGGGAGTTTCGCCACAATCCGCTATTAGTCCAAATCTGCTGAAGTGTGATCGTTTGATTTGCATGCATTGCATCTGTGAGTCAACGCTGTATATGAAATCCTATTGAATTCGAAAGGGGTGTCGGGAAACACAGTTTCTCACCGATTCAGAGTTACTGATTTGAGGATCCTCCCTCCCAGCGTGTCCTGCAGGACGCTGTCTCTCAGAAACATGTCCGTCTACCTCCATCAAGGCTGAGGGGCTCTGCGACTGTAATCTGGGTGAATGTTCAGCGCTCCCCTGAGCTGCCCTGAGGACACAGCGTGGTGTGAAGGCAGCGGCAGCGACCATGTTAGGCAGAGCTAGATGAACTAGATGCCTGGTGGCATGTGCTTCCCCTCCGTGAAACACAGACGCGGTGGGGGGGCGGGACCGCGGGCTGTCTGGGGGGCCGGGCCCAGCTCTCACCGTCAGCAGACAACTGAAGCATGACAGAGGCTTTAAGCCCCAGGCAGGAGCTGGTGTTATGTGTGTGAGTAGGTGTAATCAAGTGGTTTATTCTGTCCTCACCTGGCCTGCTCTCTTCTGTCTGCCCCTTCATCCCTCCACCCACCCACCCACCCACTCCCCCCCACACACACACTCACACACACACACACACACACAAACAAACACATACCCTTACACAAACACACACATACATACACACACACATACCCTTACACAAACACACACATACACACACACACATACCCTTACACATACACACACACATACACACACACATGCCCTTACACAAACACACACATACACACACACACACACACACACATCCCCTTACACAAACACACACACACACATACCCTTACACAAACACACACACACACCCTCAGCCACCAGCTCGGCTCACTTGGAGGACCTGGCGTACCTGGATGAGCAGAGACACGTCCCACAGCGCACATCGCTGCGCATGCCCAGACAGAGCACGGTGGCCGGTCGCCCCAGCCAGGACGCCAGAGGTGAGCCACGCCAGCGACGTCACTGCACAACCGCTCCCTCTCTCCTCAACACCCTCCGAGTCTATCTCTCTCTCTCTCTTTTTGTCTCTCTCTGACTCACTGACTCTTTCAGCTTCTATTAACAATGCAGAGTCAAATGAAAGTGGAGAATTTGAGAAATTTTGCGTTGAAATTGTTGCGGTAGCTTTCTAACGGTTAAAATGACAGAATGCACCAATACTATGACATCTTTTTAAGGTGAAACATGCTTTGAAAACAAGCATTCAATTTAAACCCAGAATGCAGTTCTTTTGTCCTCCCCTCACCCACTCCTCTTCTAGTTCCTTCTCACGCTTCCGTCCATTTCTCCTTTTTCCTTTCTCAATCTTCTCTCCCCCTTTATTGATCTGCCTTTTCTCCTCCTCATATCTCTCACCCTTTTCTGCTCCTCTCATCCCCCCATCCCTCTCTGCTCCCTGCTCAAGGCTGCTCTAATGCTGTGAGTCATTCTCACCTGCTGAAGAATTAAAGAGTCTCAGACATGTTTGTCTGGCCAGCCTGGCTCGCATGCACACACACACACATATACACACACACACACACACATTTATGAACATACACACACACACATTTATGAACACACACACGCACATTCACCCAAGCAAACTAGCTCCCTGATTTAGTTTTTGAGGATTTCATCTGGCTCTGTGGGTTTACAGACACTGTCATTAACTGTGTGATGTGACATGTCTGGGATGGTACTCGGAGAGCAAGCCTTCTTCCGGGGCCAAACTGTGTTACTTAATCTATCATGTCTCATCTGTTGGTGCATTGAAGAGCTTGTATTCTGCCTCATCCATATGCTCATTGATCCACCCAACCCACTGCATACTGTAACACTCCAATCCTCTTTTCCGCCTCTCTCTCTCTCCCTCCCTCCCTCTCTCTCTCTCTCTCTCTCTCTCTCTTTCTCTCTCCCTCTCTCTCTCCCTTCCTCTTTCTCTCTCTCTCCTCTCCCCTCTCTCTCCCTCTCTCCCCTCTCTCTAACTCTGTCTGTCTCTCTCTCTCTCTCTCCCTTCGCTTGTCTGTTCTGTTCTCCTCAGCTTCTGCTAACTCCCATGCCTGGCAGTCCCAGTCCTGTAAGTTGCTCTCCTGGTAGCTGGTTCCACGTGGCCGCAAGTCTCCCCCCACACACCTACAGCTGTCCCCCCTCACTCGCGTCCTCTTTGATTCATAATCTAGACCAGCATTGTTGCACAGTCAGATATTTAGACGGCCATTTTGAGTGACCGAAAGAGCACATTTACTTTAGACGTGCGGAACATTCCATGTCTCAAAGGATGAATAAAGAGACAATGAGTCTTTCATCTCTAGTGGGAAACCTTACCTGAGAGAAACTCCTTTTTTGATCTCACGCAACTGTGATGATATCTAGTCAGCCTTGCCTTGAAAGTGCACCCTCTAGTGAGGCAGCTACATGCATACATCTACAGACACAGAATCCAACAAATAGACAGTTTCTGGCTTCGCGGCTAATGTTTCACTTAGGTTTTCACTTAAGTCTACATAATTACGTGTTACGATTTAGAATGAAACCTAATAGTCCTGCATCTTTCTCCTGACTCTCTGCAGTGCGCTTGGCACCGTACAGACCGGCGGACATCTCTCTGAAGCCTCTTCTCTTTGAGGTGCCCAGCATCACCATGGACTCGGTCTTCACTGGCAGGGAGTGGCTCTTCCAGGAGATCGACGCCCAGCTCAACAACCCTGAATCTAGTAACAACCGCGGCGTGGTGGTGGTGGGCAACATCGGCTTCGGCAAGACGGCCATCGTCTCCCGCCTCGTGGCGCTCAGCTGCCACGGCACACGCATGAGGCAGATCGCCTCAGACAGCCCACAGGCGTCACCTAAACGTAGGCCTCTACCCTCGCCTCTCCCAGTCCTGACAGTAATACAGATCATTGTCCCTCTGTGAGCGTGCGTGTTTGTCCTCCACCCCCCCACAGATGCAGAGGGTCTTCCGCTCAGCCACGGCACCCTGGGGGGCGGTAGCTGTCCCGGGACCCCGGAGATGAGGCGACGGCAGGAGGAAGCCATGAGACGCTTGGCCTCTCAGGTACCCAGGCCGTTCGCACCCTCAGACACATGGCCTTTTTTTTACCCCTGGAGTTTCCATGACAACTGTCCTTGAACGCTGGTGGCTGCTTTCCATCGCGTTGTCACAAAACCTGTGAGTCATCGGTCGGCCTACACAACCAGTCCACACGCCCTCCGCCGTGAACCTACAACCTCTCGAGCTGCCTTCTCGTGGAGCTGAAGTGCAGGGGCGGAGTTAAACCCTCATCTGTTGGATTGATGCACCCGTCTAGAATATGAACCTGATGGTCGGCATAGCTCCAGTTCAACGTTTGTGTGGCCCCTGAGTGCCGCCAGTGTGGCCCCTGTCTGCTCTGCTGCATCGTAACGAGCTCCAATGTGTTGCATTATGCAGATGCTTTTTATATGAGGGGGAAAAAAACTGCATTGCCGGGGAGACTCGTGAAATATTGATACTTGAAGAGAAGCCATTTCCCAGATTGACTATTAGATAGTGTTAACTGTATACATTCATATGTAAGCCCACTCCCTCATATGCCTCTTGTTTTAAGCCCCGTGTGTGCGGACATCAAAATCCTGTCAATATTTTTCTTTATTGATCTCTTTGTTTGCGTTGCCCTTTCGAACAAAGCTGGGTTCACTTCAAATCCGGTCTCTGATCTCCCTCTTCCCAAGGGCTGCCTGCTCCTGCTGTTACTCTCCTAATTGGCCTAACCTCTCCTTCTCCAGAATGTTCATGCTACTGGCTCACAGCAGCTCACGCAGTGAACAGACGATGATGGATGGATTAACAGGTTTAGATGATTCGTCCGCGCTCATCCTCTCTGACTCTGTTTCACCTTGTCTTCTGACACGGTCTGGACTAATATCAAGTGTGCTGTTCGCAGTGCCGGCGAGCTCTGAATTATTAATAGGTGAAACCACTGAGTGAAACGAGAAGCATTATGTTTCATTAAACCACAATCATCCACCATGAAGAAGTTGACTCAGTCCCAAATGAGTCATAGCAGTGCATATTATAAATTAGGATTCAACACTGGAAACTAGACGGTGTGTTATCTACACCCTCCAAGGCACATCTGTAATTTGACATTTTCCCCTTAACTCTCTGTCGCCCCCAGGTGGTGGCCTACCACTACTGCCAGGCAGACAATGCCTACACTTGTCTTGTGCCCGAGTTCGTCCACAACGTGGCGGCCCTGCTGTGCCGGGCTCCTCAGCTCCTGGCCTACAGAGAGCTGCTCCTGAGGGAACCCCACCTACAGAGCATGCTCAGTCTGCGCTCCTGCGTTCAGGACCCTCTGGCGTCCCTGAGGAGAGCGGTCCTAGAGCCTCTGGATGCTCTGTATAAAGGTCCTTCCACCTCTGCCACCCACAAGAAAAAACGCTTCTACACGCCTGTCGTCGCGGTGACATTTAGAATGGCTCCCAACAGTCTATTTAGAATAATGCTAATTACATCGACTGGGGTCCTTTGTTTTTCAGAGAGGAAGATTGCCACTGAGGAGGACCTGGTCATCCTTATCGATGGACTTAATGAGGCAGAGTTCCACAAGCCTGACTACGGTGACACCATTGTGTCTTTCCTGAGTAAAACAGTGAACAAGTTCCCCCCGTGGCTCAAGCTAGTTGTCACCGTTAGGACCACGCTGCAGGTGGGCAGACACCGTTGCCATGTATGAATACCTCAGTGTCAGAGGAGACAAGCTGATTTCTAATTCGGTCGCTTTTCAGTTAACATGGCGACTTGCGTGTCACCAAACACTCTCCTTGTATTCACCCTCACTCTTCCCTGTCTCTCTCGTCTAACCGTCCCTCCCACCAGGAGATCACCAAGCTGCTGCCTTTCCACCGGATCTCCCTGGACGGGCTGGAGGAGAACGACCCCATCGACCAGGACCTCCAGGGATACATCCTGCACCGGATCCACAGCAGCCCTGAGATCCAGAACAACATCTCCCTCAACGGCAAGATGGACAACACCACCTTTGGCAAGCTCAGCTCCCACCTCAAGGCCCTGAGCCAGGGGTCTTACCTTTACCTGAAGCTCACCTTTGACCTCATCGAGAAGGGCTACCTGGTCCTCAAAAGCTCCAGCTACAAGGTAGATACCCTCTCGTTGCTGCCGTGGTTCACCTTTTACCTGCCGGCGATGGACAGGAAACATCTAACAGAAAACATGACTATGGGGAGGGGGAGGAGTCATGGAAGATGCTGCCTCTCTGGCCCGCATCTCTTTCCTTTTTCTTCTGGTAAGTTCCTCTCTCTCTTCGCTCCTGTTTCGCTCCTCAGGTGGTGCCTGTGAATCTGGCGGAGGTCTACCTGCTGCAGTGCAACATGCGCTTCCCCACGCAGTCGTCCTTCGAGCGGGCGCTGCCCCTGCTCAACGTGGCCGTGGCGTCCCTCCACCCGCTGAACGACGAGCAGATCTACCAGGCCATCAACGCCGGCTGGCTGGAGGGCACGCTGGACTGGGAGGACTTCCAGCAGCGCGTGGACAACCTGTCCGTGTTCCTGGTGAAGAGGAGAGACGGGACACGCATGTTCGTGCACCCCTCCTTTCGGGAGTGGCTGATATGGAGGGAGGAAGGGGAGAAGACCAAGTTCCTCTGCGATCCTAGGTTGGTGGGCTACCGATCGAGAGGCCTTTCTGTGGGTCGTACCACCCAATTGTTTTGCAATAGGATGCTTTGAGTTATGTGTTACATCCAGTGAAAAGATCGGGAAGATTTTGAGGTTGCCTTTACCTGCCTGGGGAGATCTGAGCTCTGTCTTAACTCGCTTGTCTTCTCTCCGTAGGAGTGGGCACACCCTTCTGGCCTTCTGGTTCTCTCGCCAGCAGAACAAGCTGAACCGACAGCAGACCATTGAGCTTGGCCACCACATCCTTAAAGCTCACATCTTCAAGGTAAACTGCTCTCTGAATAGTCTCGCTCTCTCTCTTGAAACAAACATACTCAGATACACCCATTCACACGCAAACACACCTAGAACACATGTTCCAGCTCATGTTGCTGTGCATTTCTCAGGGCCTGAGCAAGAAGGTTGGGGTTTCCTCTTCGATCTTGCAAGGGCTTTGGGTGTCCTACAGCTCAGAGGGCCTGTCCACCGCACTGTCGTCACTTCGAAACCTCTACACGCCCAACATCAAGGTACGTGCTCCAAGGGAAGGGAGCTCCCTGTTTCTACAGCTACAGTGTTCGTCAGAATACGTCACAAGGAAGATGATTAACACCAAAGATGCTGTTATACGTACTTCTTGTCTCGGCTTTGCGTTCTGAGGCTCTTGACTCACTACTGTGTGTGTGTGTGTGTGTGTGTGTGTGTGTGTGTGTGTGTGTGTGTGTGTGTGTGTGTGTGTGTGTGTGTACTAGGTGAGCAGGCTATTGATGCTGGGCGGGGCCAACGTGAACTACCGTACGGAGGTCCTGGCCAACGCCCCGGTGCTGTGTGTGCACGCCCATCTGGGCTACATGGACATGGTGGGGCTGCTGTTGGAGTACGGGGCCTGGGTGGATGCCCCCTCGGAGAGAGGCCTCACCCCCCTTGGCTACGCAGCCTCCGCCGGACACATGGCTATCGTCACCACCCTGTGTCGCAAGAAAGCCAAGGTAGGCTGGAGGAAGGCGTGTGTGTGTTGGCGGGAAAGAGAGTTCTGCTCATGTCTCATGTCTCAGCTGACATCATCAAGGCAGGAGAAGAACTGGAAAGAAATAAAAGAAGCTTTCCAACTAGATTCATGCTTTTCTTATCATTATTATAATTTGCCAGATGCTTCAGTCTGAGGCACAAGCTCATTTGGCTGTCCTTACTCGCATCTGTTGTGGCGGCCGTTCAGAGACTGTCTAGAGAAAAGCTGGACCACAGCACCTGTGTGTGTTCCTCCCACGAACAGGTGGACCACCTGGATAAGAACGGCCAGTGCGCCTTGGTACACGCGGCACTCAGAGGTAACATGGAGGTGGTCAAGTACCTCATCCAGTGTGACTGGGGCCTGGGAGGACAACAGCAGCAGCAGAGCCAGCAGCCAGCTTCCGTCAGTAAGAGCCATGCTGTGCAGCAGGCTCTTATTGCTGCAGCTAGCATGGGGTACACAGAGGTAGGCTGGCTAGACTTATCAACAACAGGGTTTTACACACGTCTGAGGATAGATGATTTGCCATTTTTATTGTTAGCCATTCCTAGTCTTCGGTTGTATTCATCTTCGGCTAGGCTGTGCAGTCGGTATTGACTTTCTTCGAACCCTCATTTTTACGGTCGTGAAATTGTGTCTGGTGTGACTGCAGATTGTGACTTATCTGCTGGACCTGCCAGAGAAGGATGAGGAGGAGGTAGAGCGCGCTCAGATCAACAACTTCGATACACTGTGGGGAGAGACAGGTATTTTACACCTACAATTCCACCCTCGACAGGAACCTACCTGTTTCTCCCACTCTGGTTACAAACTGAGATACAGCAGATATATGTGCTAGCGTTGAATGGTGACTTGGAGGGTGAAAGATGCAGCTTACCCAGACAAACAAACCGTGCAATGATGCTACATCAGCATTAAGGAGTATTGATCTGCGTGTCCCTGTGTGCCCCAGCTCTGACGGCAGCGGCAGGACGGGGCCAGATGGACGTGTGCCGTCTACTCCTGGAGCAGGGAGCCGCCGCGGCACAGCCCAACAGACGAGGCATCGTCCCCCTCTTCAGTGCAGTGCGGCAAGGCCACTGGCAGGTCAGGACACCAGAGAGTGTAGAGTGTAGATCTGTCACACGTACAGCTCCGATGCCATCCTGAGGACACGACACACTTAGGACAGGTGACCTGGCTGTTCCGAGTGAGGGGATGGTGATGTCTGTGTGGTTATCCTGTAGGTAGTGGACCTGCTGCTGACCCACGGGGCTGACATGAACCTGACGGACAAGCAGGGGCGCACCCCGCTGATGATGGCCGCCTCCGAGGGCCACTTGGACACGGTGGAGTTCTTATTGGTTCAGGGTGAGGCCCTCAGCTCAAGCCTTGTACTCTGCCTCTCGCCTCGCCTTTCGACCCCCATTCACTGGCCCAAACTGTTTTTTACATTTACACTGTTATACCAGTAGCTCAGGCTAAGCTTTAACCACATTAGCTACATTTACCTTTGACCTATCCTCCCTTTCTCTCAGGGGCCTCTCTGGCCATGACGGACAAGGAGGGTCTGACTGCTCTGAGCTGGGCGTGTCTCAAGGGCCATCTGCCCGTGGTGCATTATCTGGTGGAGCAGGGCGCAGCCACCGACCACGCTGACAAAAATGGACGTACGCCCCTGGATCTGGCAGCCTTTTATGGAGACTCGGAGGTGGTGAGTGGTCAGCAGAAAGGAAGGAAGTAGAACCCTGCTCAGAGTTAGTGCTGCTCCTGCCCCCGCTGCTGGGAAAGGAGACTTAACATCTTATTATTCATCTTCATTTCTTCTTTGTGCTTTCAGGTCCAGTTCCTAGTGGACCACGGGGCGATGATAGAACAGGTGGACTACAGTGGGATGCGTCCTCTGGACCGGGCAGTGGGCTGCAGAAACACATCCGTGGTGGTCACCTTGCTGAAGAAAGGAGCCAAGATAGGTATGGACCTGACCCCTCGACCTAGGAGCGTCTCCTGCTCCATCTTAGCGGCTCCCTTCTCTCCATCTCACTCTGCCAGTTCTATAGTAATACTCTTGACTGACATTAGGCATTTCTATCCAGCACCGTGTATATACGGGTAAAAGGTGTCCTGTAAATCAGACACGCATGCGTGAAATGTCACCACGCCCAGACTTCCTGTTGTGGCAGTTCCATGCTGCCTCCTGGCTGTCATTCTACGGCAGCTACGTCACCCAGCTCAGCTAGGCTAAGCTAACCACCCCACCCCTCCCTAACCCCACTGCTGCACCGTGCTGCTGCTTCCTGCCTATTCATGGCTCAAATGTTGTACCGTTAACTCTGCTCCTGTATCTCTCTCTCTCTCTTTCTCTCTCTTTCTCTCTTTTCCCCTCTGAACTGTCCCTGTCTCTTTTTTTCTAATCTTTTTCCCTCCCCTCTCTTTTCTCTCTTTCTCTCTGCTGGCAGTTTTGCAGAGAGATGACTGTTACCGCTGTTGCTGTTTTCTTTCTGTGGTTCTCAATTTTTTTGGGTTGCTAAGGCACTTTTTCACGCTTCTCACTGCTGCTTTTCTGTGTTCCTTCTCTGACTCCTTCTTCTCTGCCGCCACCTCTTCTTCCTTTTCTCTTTCCTCCACCACCTTCTCTCTCTCAAACACTCCCACTCACACCTTTTTATCCTCGGTTTCCTTTGGCAATTCTCGCCTCCGCTCTCCCCTCCCCTTACACTCACTCCCTCGCTCATGACCTCCCTGACCCCTCCCCCCTGACTCCGCCTCTCTTTCCGGCGCCAGGATGTCAGACGCTGCCCAGTCGGCCGAGAGGTAAAGCCAAGGCAGACTTCTCACCCCACCAGGCATTTTGACAGCTCTATCTCCTCTCTCTGTGTTGTCTCTGTGTGCCAGGCGAGCTTAGCTACCAATCTTTCCAAAAATAACATTCAGGTATTAGCACAGACATGCGGTGGGACTGCTTAGGGGTAGATGTTTCAACTGCAGGTTGTCAATGATGCATGCCAAGCCTCTAGACTACATTGTGTACCAAGTCGTTTTCTTATTCCATCTCACGGATGCATGACTAAACCCCTTCCTTTAATCCTCCTCGCTTGGGAGAAGTAGTGCATCTGCATGTGTCTGTGTTGCCTACTGTATGTATGTACCTCAGGAGATAGACTGGGCCTGGTTCCTCTTGGTGGGGGTCAGGGCACGGTCAGGGCATCGGGCTCTGAAGTGCTGCTCCACACTCCTCTCCAGACAGAGGCTGACCTAGTCTGGCCTGCCCACCTGTTTCTGTGTCTTCCTGTGCTACACCAACCCTCCTCCTCTTCTGCTCTCTGTGCGGGCTTGGACTGTCAAAGATGGCTGTTGCAGACAGGAGGAGAAGAATTGGACTAGATACTTCTTCGTCCGTTTATTCGTTAGCGATTTCTATTACACGAACATGTCCATATTTCTTGGTCACGCAGGGACATTTGTTTTTTGGGGCATATTGTTGTAGAAGTTCTACTGTTCCATACCGTACCGAGGACAGAGGATAGAATAGGGTCATTTCCTCTGCAGCTGATGCCTGTCAACCTACCTCATTCTTTGTTTGTTTGTTTATTTGTAGTTGTTGTTGTTTCACCGTTGTTGTTGTTGTTGATGTTGTTGTTGTTATTGTTTGTGTCTTGTAACCTATTGCTCCCTCCCATGTGTTGTGTTGTTCTGTCCTTGGGTTGCTCACCTTTCTCTCTGTCGTGTCTCTCTACCTCCCAGGTCCAGCCACATGGGCAATGGCTACCTCCAAACCTGACATCATGATCATCTTACTCAGCAAGCTGATTGAGGAAGGAGACAGCTTCTACAAGGTGGGGGAGTCCTTACCTCTGGAGAAAAAACCCACAGCTCCTAGTTTCACGATTCCGATGTCTTTGAAATGGTTTTGCTTTGTTCAAGAATTTAGCCATTTTTCTGGAAATCAATTTACCCATGCAAATTGCATAACATTACGGTGCCCTTTATGGCAAAGGAGTAAATGTTGACATGAGTAGATGTTTTATTGGAAGTGTGTCTCTGTTTCTCTGACAGAAAGGGAAGGTGAAGGAAGCTACACAGCGTTACCAATGTGCCCTCAAAAAGTTCCCTCGGGAAGGTTTCAGCGAGGACCTAAAGGCTTTCGGGGAGCTCAAAGTTTCTATTTTCCTTAACCTGTCCAGATGTCGGCGGAAAATGAACGTGAGTTCAAACCCAGTTGTGATGAAGGCTTTAAATATTTCCCCCTTACATTTCAGTTGTCCAGGAACTTGTCTACATATCTATTTGTAATATATTTTATACCAGGATCTGACTCTTTTGATTATGATAATGTTTAACCCTGTTACCCTGACGCTGACATTTATAGGACTTTGGGATGGCTGAAGAATTTGCTACCAAGGCATTGGAACTGAAACCAAACTCCTACGAGGCATACTATGCCAGGGCTCGCGCCAAGCGTAGCAGCAGGTAGACCGTGCTCTGTCAACTGCTCACATACATCCATGTACTATGACTCGCCGGATGTTAAACATGCCTTTTCTGGGTCCTCTGCAGGCAGTTCCCCGAAGCCTTAGAGGACCTGAATGAGGCCATGAAACACTGCCCCAACAACCGTGAGATCCAGCGGCTGCTGCAGCGGGTGGAGGAGGAGTGCCACCAGCTCAGTCTGGAGGAGCAGCAGGAGCTGGAGCCACTCCCCTCGCCGCCTCCGACTCCGCCCCCAGAGGAGGAGCTGATCCTGGACATGCCCCTCCCCCCTCCCCCAGAGCCAAGGCTGGAGGACATGGAGTCTGTCCAGGAGCTGTTTGAGGATGAGGACTACCTGGAGCAAGAGCTGGAGGCCTTGTCCAATCCCTCCAGTCTGCCCATGATCCAGAGCCCCCCGCTCTCACCCACCCACCATGATCAGGTCTACCTTTCAGAGGGCTCCCCCCTGGGCCAGCCTTACGACTACCATCCCACCTCCAGCTCCATGTCCTCCCCTACCCGTCAAACCTACCAGCCCATTTCACCCTCCTTGTCTCCCACCCACCAGAATTCCCACTACCGGCACAGCCCCCCCCTCATCTCTCCAGGGAACCAGCCCTCCTATTGTTTCAGCCCTCCACCGGAACAGCAGAGCCCTCCCCCTTCCCCTCTGCGACGTGGGCCGCAGTATAGAGCCAGTCCCCCCGTGGAGAGCGTTTGTCTGTATAGGTCTCAGTCGGGCTCTCCTGTCCGCTACCAGCAGGACCAGCTGCCCAGCCGGCCCAAATCTCCCCTGTCTAAGATGAGCAGTCAGAGGTCCTTCCAGTTGACCTCGCAGGCCTCCCTGTCCTCCCAACACCCCCAGGTACAGGGCCTACGTCTGCAGCCCTCCATGGCCCAGATTGTTCGCACCAACCAGCCCAACAGTGGCTATAGCCAGATGGGGCACCCCATCAGCAGCCGCTACCAGGGAGGCTCTGTAGATGTAGAGAGTCGGCTAGTTTACCAGCCCTCTCTGGACGGGCGTCCCATGAACCAGGTGCAGGGCAGCCTGAGCGCTGGGGGCCTCTGTCAGCACGGAGGTCGAGGAGGGGTCATGGAGTCAGGCCTGATGAAGGACGAGTTACCCCAGCGCCCCTCCTCAGCCTACCGCGCCAGCAGTGGGGGCCCTGGGGGCATCCGCTACAGCCAGACCCCCCAGATCAGCCGTAGCCAGTCGGCCGCCTACTACCCCGTCTCAAAGCACGAGCTGGAGCGCTCCAATGCCCTGCCCCAGTGCCAGCTGGGCTCGCCTGAGATCTCCCACATGGTCAGACGCCCCGTCAGTGCCAACACTACCGAGCTCAAGCATAACATGTCCACTCCCAGGCCTCTTATCCACTCCCAGAGCGTGAGCCTGCGCTTCTCCCCTTCCAGCAGCAACATCTCGACGGGATCAACCTGCAATCTAACCCCAGGCTTTAGGCCTTCCAACTCCATTCAGCAGATGGAGATCCCGCTGCAGACGACGTATGAGCGCTCCTGTGATGACATCTCGCCAATCTCTCCCTCACAGGGAGGTGGCGGGGGGCTTTACCAAGGTGAGACCACTCGCTCGAGGAACACGCCCTTCATGGGTATAATAGACAAGACAGCACGGACTCAGCAGTACCTGCAGCAGCCGTCACGGCCCTGGGCCATGACCTCCATGGATTCGGCCATCAGCCCCACATCGCCTGGAAACCTGGTGACGCAGGGCTCCACCTACAGCCCTCCCACGTCGCTAGGCAACATCGCCTACTACAACAAGACCAACAATGCCCAGAACGGCCACCTGCTGGAAGAGGACTATTACTCCCCGCAGTCCTCGCTGAGCAAGCTGGCCAACGGCTCCCGAGGAGGGGATCTCCTGGAGAGGGTGAGGCAGGCGCCCACCTACCCGGATGTCAAGATGGCCAGAACTCTGCCAGTAGCACAGGCCTACCAGGACAACATGTTCCGGCAGCTCTCCCGTGACTCCAGGCAGGGCCCTCCCTCCCCCATCAAACCAAAGAGACCCTTCGTGGAGTCAAATGTGTGAGGGGTGTGTGGAACAGGGTGCGGGTGAAGGTGTGCGAGTGTAAGAGGTGTGTGCGGGGACGAGAGGGAGGTAATCATAATTTCTGACCTTGGTGTCGTGATGGATTCGTTTAAAACAACTCTGACTTACTGTACTCTCACATACAGACAAACATTGGCAGTCAATTAGACTCTCAGATTAACTACTTACAGAGAAGTAGGAAGTGGTGACATTTCCAACTCTGCACATACAGGGGAAGAGTTCTTGGTAAAAGAGACATGCCTAGACTAAAACAGAGCCTGGAGCACTTCCATAGGGAGTGAGTGAGGTAGTAATACTTCAGTGTTGAGTTTGTAGGCCAAATACCTGCTGAATCTCTGGGCTCCATGTTCTGTCCTTAGTACACAAAGTGTGCTCTTGAACACGGTTGCCAGGCTCTATGTAATACAGCATTAATATATGTTGAGTACTGTAAATTGCTCTAAAATTTCAAGCAAATCCACAGTACTATATACGTATATATATATATAAACAAACATTTTGTGTTGGAATTGTGTTCTTGTTTCTCCCAGTCTTAAGCTTTTATTTCACACTGGGACAGGGTATTTTAATGTCAACATGATGGAAATGAGGGCCATTCATGATCTATTCTTTTCTTTTCTTTTTATTTGTCATATTTGCTTTAACATGTTGTGTTATAACATGTATTTGTTTTAGCCACAGTACATGTGCTCATATTCAGCTTCGGTATTAATACATTATACTTAAATGTACTGAACTCAACTCGTAATATACCTTTAGTATGATGAACAACTGTCTAACTGCCATAGTCTGAATCCCTTCACTTTTTCCATAACCTCTAAGAATAAGTAGGAACAATTACACACCTTTGAATACCTGCAAAACAGTGTGCTTGTAGAATGTCATGATTTTTTAACGCTTTCAAGCTTTGCAGTGTTCAAACTATGGTTTTGAGATAGCAATGAACTGAACTGTATCAGACACTGAATTTTAGGCTCGTAAATATTTATTGTATTTTCTCATCACAACATAAATTAATCCATGTAATTTGTTGATGGATAATCCATATTGTTTTGGGGATTTTTCGTTTCTAATATTCAGGTTTAAATTACATAGCTAGAAGCGAAAGTCACGTAAGCGCCAAAGTTAGGAGGTTTTCTTGCACTTACCGCTATGGAAAGGTAATGTCAGAGTAGAGATGTAATATTTGAAGACAATGTGAAGTATTTAAACTGAATTGGGTATCCCTCCTTTCTTTTATATTTTATTTTGTGTTATTCAACCCTTTCTGCACTACTGCCTGTGAAGTTCTTAACTAAAGGTGCACTTTACGTATTATATTTACTTTGTTGTTATGACTGACATTAGAGTACAAATGAAATTCGATTTCAGTAAGTGGATGTGTGTTAAATCAGATGGCCCAACAATGGACATTTGATAAAGGATTACTATTGTTTGAAGGAACGGGAAGTAGAAATGAATCATAACATAAAGAACAATGTTTTAAATATATAGAGATGTATAGTATGTACTTTATAGCACAACTTGTATTGGCTGTATATACCGTCTGAAATATCGCACTCAACCCGACTCCAGATTCTCTCAAAGGCTGGTCTTTTCCAAACATCTTTTACGATGTTAGATCAGCACTCTCTCAGAACCGTTGCTCCATACTTATACATATTCATGCAAGAAAATAAACTAATTTGTGCAATTATGTCGATATAATCTCCTACGCAGAATCCATTCACCACAAACATATTTTTATATTTGCCGATGGAGTGGGTTTAGAGTGCTGAACTGAGAGGCAGAGTGAGTTAGCTGTTAAAAGGGAGATTAATAAAATGGTTCCCAACCCACACTGTAACTCGTGGAGTTACACAAGGCATATAGACAGACAAAGCAGACACAGACAGACAGGTAGACAGACAGACAGGTAGGCGGGATTTACTTTAGACATAGCAAAGTGAGATAGGCCATAGTGTTGCCAGTGAACTACACTGCCCTGTCCTCGTCACAGACCAGCCCTGCTCTGATTGGTGAACAGCCTGCAGTGACCCTGTGTGACTCCCACAGTTATATCTGCTACACAAGAGGTATCAAACAGTTATTTATTGAATCAAATGTATGAATTGTAATATTGTTTCAGAAGCATTACCCTTGAAAACCTGGGGTATTTGTTTCATGTAAATTAGTTTGCTGTATATAGCCTGATGCATGTTCTATGATTTCCATGAGCGCTAACAAAGACACATCTGGTATGTATAGTATCCTAATTCTGGTGATACTCAGTTGGGTTATGGGATAACAGTAGGAAGACGGTTGTCCTGAAATTTTCCTTATTCATTTCCTTCAATCTCATTTGACAAAAGCCGACAAACTGAAGTTTTCTATTTTTTATTTTGTTTTAATGTATTTGCTTGCTAAGCAGAGTTCTCTTGTCTGTACATGTGGGCTTTCAGAGCGCTGTGATAAAAAGTTTAACTGAAAACAATAATAAAAAGAATGTGTTTCTATGACATGATAACATTGTAATCTGTACAGTCGGCCTATGTATTGAAGAATAACATATTTATAAATGGCTACCAACATGTTCGGCATGTCAGTTATTTTATTTACTTTTGAGGTTAATGATGACATCTAACAGCATGTGTAAACTAATAGCACTTGGAGTAAGCTTCCATGTTATCTATAAGCGTCGATCAGTACAATATGACTAACACAATACCTTGGTTTGACCAGACGATGGCACTCTTTTAATCAGACACGACCACAAACACTTGACCCATCTGATAACATTCACAAAGGCAATACAATGACTGCTATTTAATATGAAATAGGAATCGCACAATACACAGCTTTAATTCCCACGGGCGTCGATAGATGCACTGGGGGAAATCAATTTTAAAATAGATGGATATTCTGTATTTAAAGTCCACGTTTATCAAACTCTTTTTACTGTCAACAACGATTCAAGTTTGTCCTTTTTTTATTCCTTCTTCTTTTTAGCAGTCAGCAGTTGCACCAACCCAGGTATGAAGACCATGACCGCCTGGGGCACTATGATGAATTTGAGAAAGAAGAGGCCGTAGAACAGAGGCTGTGGCTGGATGGGAAGTGGCAGGCGGTTGATGTGATAGAGAGCCATGGAGGAGAGGGCCAGGCACAGAGCTCTGGGGGCCCAGGGGAGAGTCCATCCTCCAGGCTTCCAATGCTGGGCCAGGCCTAAACCCAGAATGGCACCACAGTCGCGTGTGAGCGAAGAGAAGGGGGCTGTGTCCAGCCGAATCCACTCAGGATGGGAGCACCACTTCTTAGCCAATGAAATGGACCTGTGAAACGGGCAATATATGTTTGATTACATGCAATATGCATGTAATGCAATATATAACAAATAATTGTTACAGCAAATAAGTAAGAAGGGTTAGACTCACCATGATAGGTCAATCCCCAACCGCCCTAGCGCTGTGTGGAACAGCAGAGTACCAATGAGCAGGCCAAAACTGCAGCACACATAGAACTGTACTGGCTGATGTTCAGGAACCCTACGGCTCAAAATGACTCCTAGAATTAAGCCTGTATGAGAAATATGTTTCCCAAGTTATACATAATACATGTTGGCTGATATTGCAAGTTCTACAATAACATGTCTAGGTAAAGTTGAATTTGAAGGATAATGATATTCTGACCTGTCAAAGACCCAGCCACAACCTGATGGGGAAAGTGAGCCAGAATGAAGATCCGAGAAAGTCCAACTGCGACCAACAGGAGCAGATAAAACATGTAGGGTACTGCGGCTATCAACACACTGTGTTAGATGGGGAGAAATTATTAATTTCACTCTATATGTACGGGAAAAATAGGGTGCAATGAATGAATACATGTTTACATCTGAAGTGCTTCGAACGGACATCCGGTACCTGTGTGTACGAGAATACAGACGTGAACTCAGGGAGGACACCATCACCCACCAGACTGCCGCGGTAACCATGGCATGGCCCGATGGACTGCCTGCACGAAATAAGAAAACTCCGTCTTAACGATAAACTCGTGCGAAAGTCAACTCAATAGGCGGCAAAATATATATATCATTTTTACTACAGATAAATGAAACAATGTTGTTTAGCTGTACAGGGAGGCGGCAGCTCGTGCAAGATAAAGCTACTTTTATAGAATAGTTAGTATATCCTTTACCTGGACCTGTTTCACAGGTTGAGGCGAACTGATTGACCTTCGGAGGGTTAGTTTCAAATTTATGTGATTCTCCAATCCACCAAAAAGGTCTTTCCCCAAAGAGCATCCTGTCCAATGCGAACATAAATTACATGTTTACATGCCTTCACATTCTGTGAAATATTAAAATGTTCCAATCTTTGTTTCATTATCGGACTGAAAACAAAGTTGAACCTTGCTTTAATGCGGAAGTGGAGAAACTATTAAACTATTAAATCGCATGTAGGCGTAAAAATTGAATTTTGCGTTGGTGAATGAGTTTGGGTTGGCTACATTAACAAACGTTCAGGTGATAGACACCTGACTAAATGATACGCTCACGTGCTAACTGGCTAGCTTTGTTGCTCCAATGACGCTGGAGTCTTACCATTTAAATACCAAATTTAACCACTCAGTTATAGCTGCTACCCAGACAATAGCCGCTCCAGTCTTTCTGCAGAGAAAATATGTCAATGGGAAGATGAGAAGGAAGGCAGCTTTAGGGTCCCCCAGGTGAGTGGCAATAAGCCAAAGTTTTTCTTGACTCTTCATTGTTTGCTGAAGAGTTTCAGCCATCAAGATACCGTGGGTGTATATTTCATCCATCGTGGGGTTTCAATAAACTACTCAAGTGAGGTACTGATACTGATGCAGAACGTATGTTGACAAGTTTTTCGCAGAATATTCCAGCTCGTAATTAGTGCTATGTAGCTAGCGCTACTGTGCACCAATACAGTTCTGAAGTCTCCAAAATAAAGGCCACATACTAAAATACTTGTGTTGTGAAATGTGTGCTGAATAAAGTGCCCATGTGGGTGAGATAAGCTTGCGCCTGGGCTGAGCTGAATCTAATGTATGTACGCAATACATCAATAGTCAAACGGTTACGTTACATATTAAATTAATTAGTTCTGACGAAATGGCGTGTTGTCTTTTATTTTGAAGATGCAATTCTCCTTATTAGCTCTGCCTCAGCTCCAAAAGTAACTTGACTTTAGTGCAAAAGTCAACGAGTTTTTTTTATTTTTTATTATTGTTTAGGTCTAGTACCGTTACAGTCGTACGTTGATCAGTAACAATACACGCTGGCAATTGCTCATTATCTTAAGTCAATCTAAATAGTCTCCGTTGATCAGATTGGATGCTCTTTGCACCACGCTCCTCGTCTCCCTCAATTTGCCGTCGGCCAGAGTTATCTAGAGTTAAATCTGATCTAATCTAGAACATATTCCAATTTGGGAACTTGGAGGCTAAAAACAAATTTGTTACCAGTGTAATATATCTGTCTGCCAAAGTCTAAGAAAAACCATTGTTAGATGGTATGATAGGGTAGGCTATTTTAGAAAATAAAAAGCATAATGGAGGGAAATTGAATAATTTGGGGAAAAGAATGATAGAATGTTGAAGAGACTCATTTTGAAAATGAGACAATATTCATCGAGAAAGTTTGTGATAGAAAAAAGGATAATCCATTGTCCGAAAAAGAATTGAAAAGGTTGGGAGAGTATTTTTAATAGAAAAGAAAACTAAAATAATCAGGAGCGTTGTTAGATGTAAGAGTGATAAGGATAGAGATAATGCTAGCCTATTCTGTGTCAAATTGACAGAAAGGTAGATGTAAAACCAACGTACATTGAGAACCAAAGTTGCAACTGTCCTCTGCATAAGATAGATTCAAGGCAATATTTCAGGTCTCCAGTCAGTGAGGGCAAATTAAACTATACAGTGCGCAAAGCACAACGCTGTTTCTCTCCTCTGGGTTCTTATATTGCTGTTAATAAGTGGTAAATTATGGCAACTGCACATGCAAAACATGAAATACTGTGTTATTAGAACTCTTGATTGGGATTTTACTGTACTTTTTTATTAAGTTTGATCCAAAGTGGAGGGTCTGTGTACCCATGGCCGTATTTGATCAAGCATACGCCTCGTCATCCTCAAAAAGACCCACCTAAGACACAGCACCACTGGGGACTGTAGAAAATAATAGAGTAGAGGGTAGTCACACGTCAACCTAAATGAGGACACCCTTCAAAGGCCATATTTTATAAATATGGTATCTGAGCGGGACAGAGTCCTTCAAATAAGTTTTGTATACTCTTGATTACATAGATTATAAGTAGGTGAAGTTCAGCGTTAACTACAGCACTGGATAATTTAGAATGTCACACATTTGGTCTATTTCAGTTTTACAGTCTAACTAGGCTGTAAAAAGTTTAATATGGGCAATATCTATTCCATGGTTGAGATCGATACATTCAAAGTTGTATTGACAGAGTGACATTAAATGGTTCATACGCAGCAGCATCCCTGCAACTAGACAGCAGCCTCTACCTATCTGCAAAATAGAATTAACCTGCCAGTGATTGCTGTTGTCTTAGTCCCTCTACTTGAGCTTTGAAACCATTCACGTTGTGTTTATATATGTTATCCGAACAGTCGGATCGGATCAAATGGACTGGGTTCTGGGGTTTGCACTGCAAATAAAGCAGTACACAACCCTGTCTCTTGAGCTCGCCTCTGGATTGAACCCATCTCTGATCTTTAATCGCTCGACTCAGTCTAATAATGCTATCTGGCCAAAAGGTTGCTCGCTATCTTTCAATGTAGCTATCTGGCTAGAGACGTTAGCTTAGCTTATTTCAAGTAGTGGGGTCAAAAAGTTGTCGTCTTTTACTAAGAACTGCGGCACAATGGGGATTTAAATGTCATTCGACGTCCTTGGAAGCGGATATTCAGATAGAACAACAATCGGGTCATTTTCAAGGAAGATTCACAAACAACCCCGGGGTTGCCTG
The DNA here is from genome assembly GCA_036571765.1 of Plecoglossus altivelis. Classification (NCBI taxonomy): domain Eukaryota; kingdom Metazoa; phylum Chordata; class Actinopteri; order Osmeriformes; family Plecoglossidae; genus Plecoglossus; species Plecoglossus altivelis. Next base: position 11,062,083 of record BROE01000007.1, read on the forward strand.
TGCAGGGGCGGCTAGGCGGGCGTGGAAACCCTCGAGGATCTCGGCCCATCAGTTTTTTGTGTTTTTTTGTGCTACCTGGCTACTTGGTTAGCTATGGATGTATTTCTATCTTTTTGAGTCCTGGAAGGCTACACGAATACGCACCATGCTGTATTGAACGGTTCTTTGTGTGAAGTGTCGGGGCTTTGGAGAGATTAAGGGACAGCAACCGCAGCCTGAGCCCGAGAGAAGGACTAAATAAAGCCCTCGACTGGGAAGCGACACCGGTGCAGGTAGCTAGCTATGTATCTTCTGTTAGCATTTTTGCTAGCTCAGTAACATGTTAGCCAACTAACCACCCCAAAAGTTGTCTTTTCATCAGTTTTTGTCAGTGGAGTTGCTAGTTCGCCTTTTGCCAGGAATTTATTGTCCGAAATGCTACATCGTTAGGGTAGATAAACTGGAAGTTAAACACTAGCTAAGCAATTGATCAGAGGTGGTAAGTCTAGTGATCTAGCTAGTCATGTCCAGTAAGCTATCAAGTTAGGTAGCTACAAGTCAGCTATCATCATTACTACTTCGCGTTTACTGATACCTAATTTAGACCAGCAAAACATTTTTAGCAACACATTTACTTGTAATCTCACGCAGGAATGGATGTTTATAATTTAACAACGCAAAACATCAGTCTGTCTTGCTACAGGTAGCTGTTTAACTATTTAACTTAACTAGCTGACAAGTAAATGGGTCAAAGTGTTGTTGAGTTGGGTGTTGCCACTCATTACATTTCATGACATAGCCTAGTTTTTAAACTGCTGTTTTGGGATCTTATCCGCTTTGTGTTGGGGTATTCGAAGCTACATGTTGTCTAATAAACAGTAGACCAATGATTATATCAGTTGCTTACAAAGGAATCATGATCCACTAAAGTCTAGTTGCAGCATATTGTCTAATTTGATTGGGTCATCCATCCATTGATTAATGTGTTGAACGTGTAGAAGGCCCATTGGGTTTTTTTTTCCCTGCCAAAGGATTGATTAGATTCTTGGCTTGGGCAATTCTACTCTCTTACAATGAAGAAGGTCAGAGGCTTCTGTCTACTTTAAAGAGAATTTCTCAAAATAACCCCCCCCCAAGTTTTAGTCAACATAGTATGTCCTCCTGTTGTTAGATAATGCCTAGGTAATTGGACAAACTGATACCTTGGATAAATCTCGGCATTGCTGTTGTGCCTGTTGTGTAAGAATGATGCTGCCTGGCAGTGTTTTGAGTCAGCGTTAGGACGAAGAATGAGTCATTTCTCGTTGCATCATTTTGTAAGTTGAAGTTCTTTCACCTGTTCCAACTGGCTTGTGAGGTTAATGCATATTATCAATGCACCGATCTTCTGACGACCCCTTTGTCTCTCCGCAGACATGATGGAAGAGCTGCATAGCCTGGACCCTCGACGCCAGGAGCTTCTGGAGGCTCGATTCACAGGAGTCGGAGTAGCCAAGGTCAGCCTCTTAAACATACTTCCACACTGCATTTCTTCCTGCCTATCCATCGGACATCTACATGGATTGGGAGGGGGTGCATAGATTGGGAGGGGTGCAAGGATTGGGAGAGAGGTGCATAGATTAGGAGGGGTGCAAGGATTGGGAGAGAGGTGCATAGATTAGGAGGGGTGCAAGGATTGGGAGAGGGGTGCATAGATTAGGAGGGGTGCAAGGATTGGGAGAGAGGTGCATAGATTGGGAGAGAGGTGCATAGATTGGGAGAGAGGTGAATAGTTTGGGAGGGGTGCAAAGATTGGGTGGGGGAAGGTTTTTAATAGCTGGAGACCCCACTCATCTGTGATTAAGGGATTATATATGGCTGGAACGTTATAAAGTGGAATAGTCTGTGAATTCACTGGCCAAATTTGGGTCATTTTCTGATCCCTGTAGTATCTGAATGGGTCCTAGATGTCAAACAGGGTAGAGCAGAACACTTTTGAATTTGCATTGATTGGCCCAAATTTACACTGCAGATCCTGTTACGTAACCCATCCTTCTGTTATCCAGCCTTTTGTCTTCGACAACTAAAATTTTGATTTTCCCCTACTTCTCCAACCCCATAAGGCCTAGATCTTTTGTTGAAAGTTCCTGTCTCACCTATTTCTTACTGCAACCTTATGCCAATAACATTTAGAGCAATATGACCTGTATAGACTACATTTTCAGAAACACAACGGTAGTTAAACGGTCTTAAGATCTTACCCATTAAATAAAGAGTTTGGCATTTGATTGACATTAATTATTTTTGTGCTGGTTAGTGGAAAAGGCCTGTTAGCTCTGACAATGAAAACAGTATTGTTGAAGTGCTGGGGCCCGCAGGCTGGCAGCCAGACTCCAGGCGTGTATGCTTTGAGCTGAGCTTTTGGCGTGTTAGAAAATGGTGGCCCCCAGAGAGCATGTGGCCCATGTGACTGCTGGGCTCCAGCCTGCTGCAGAACTGGCTGGTTAGATGGTGTCGGCTACAAACAGCCTGTGTGTAGGAAGAGTGTGTTTTGTGTGAACATGAGTGTGTTTGTGTCAGAAAGTGAGAGAGAGAGAGAGAAAGAGAGCTTGTGCATACACAGGTGTCAGTGCAATAGACATAGACTTGTGCGTTTGACTGTTTTTTTTTATTCAGGAGAGTGTATCACAGACAGGGCTGTGCGACCTTGAGCAGGCAACTCTGGCAGCCCAGTGGTTTATCAGTCATCTTTACTTTAAGCAGACTGTTGGCAAGATGCAAGGTACCCTGTAGACAATCATCAACAAGTCACTAGACAGACAATGGAGTCTACTGCAAGTAACCAGGATAGGAAAATGACATGGCTATGAGCCAATGCAAGTGTTGCAAATTCATTGTGATTTTACAGGTTGCAACAACAACTCCTTTTAGATGCGATTGAGTATGAATGGAGTTGGATCATTTGGCATCGGATAATAACTTGCACAGGGATTTCATTGAATGAGCAGCATCCCGTAATTCAGTTGGTGTTTGGGTAGCTAATGTCAGACAACACATAGGTCCATCCTTTAAAAGTCTTCCATCCTTTTTTCCAGGGTTCAGGAAACAATGAATCATCCAACCAGAGTCTATGCAGCGTGGGCTCACTAAGTGACAAGGAACTGGAGGTCAGTACACAAGGACAGCTGGAGGTCATCACATTGGCCTCCAGAAGACACTGTTATGGATTATTGAATGATTTTAAACAGTATTTCAATTAGTGTGATTGATTGGTCGGGGAACATTTCGAAATAATGGTGATAAATGGATTATCTGCATCCAGTAATGGAGGTACGTTTGGGTTTAAACGCAAAGGAGCGAGTCCACCCCAGCTGTGTTTTTCTTCCCCCAGACACCAGAGAAGAAGCCTAATGACCAGAGAACCAGGAAGAGGAAAGGAGAAGCGTACGACAGCGGACACGGTCATTATTCACCTGCTTCATTTGCTAGCAGCCAAACTAGCCAAGACTCACCTAGAGAATGGGTCATTTACAATGTTGTTATTTTCCAGGAAAAGGAGGTGCGAGAGGGCACAAAATTAGCGATTACTTTGAGGTGAGTATCGTACCTATACGCGTCAACACCCTAGATGTACATGTTTGTGCATACTTAACCTTAGACCTGGGCTTGATCTGTGACTTGGACTGGAACTCTGAAAAATGACTTCCGTCGCACTCTCTCCCCCCTCTCTCGCTCTGACTGACATTCTTCTACTCTTTCTTCTTCTCTTCTTTGTGCCGTACCCTCACTTCCTCCCTTGTTCTCGTTGTGCTGTCCTTTCCTCCCCTGGGTCAGTTTGCCGGTGGCAGTTGTCCAGGCAGCAGTCCAGCCCGGGGTATCCCTCCACTGGTGCGCTCCTCCCCTCAGCACTCCCTCTCTAACCCCCCCATGCCGGTGAGCTCCACAGTCTGTCCTGTCTCCTTCTGTTGCTGTAATGCATAACTAACAGCACCGTCATTGACTTTTTCATTCATTTCCACTTCACTAACTTTGTGTTTGTGCCATTCTCGCCATCAATACATTTTATAAGCTGTACTTAAGGCAACGTACATCTTCTAAGCATAAATACCTCAATTCCACCTTTCTCTGAACCACCATCTGTCCCTCCCTCTCCCTCCCTCTCTCCTTGGGTCAGGTCCAGCAAGGCAGTCCCTCATCCACAGGTTCCGCCCACACGGACCCCTCCTCCTCCTCCTCCTCTCTCAAGCCAGCGCTGCTCTACTCCTCCTCCCACAAAGCCACTCAGGTAACCAGTCAGTCTACCCCGTCGTGCCCCACACTGGCCTGCCCTGGTCAGCCTGCCAGCCCACCTGCACCAGTACACAGATGGCACACACATAGTAGTCCTTGGCACTAAGGCCACGTCTGCTCTATTCACTGCATTAAAACACATTTGGCTGTGCCAAAACCCATGTCAGTGTTACAATATTCACCAGTCAATATTCCAGTCAATTATTTGTGAATAATAATATTTTAAAAAGAAGCTTGTAACAGTTTAAATGCATTTTAATGGAACGTTTGCTGTCTGCAGTCGGACCTGACGATAGAGAAGCTAACAGCACTAGAGAACAACAAGAGCTCTGACCTGGAAAAGAAGGAGGGAAGGATAGACGATTTGCTGAGGGTAAGAACGTATCGAATCACACCGTGAATCATCGGTACACAACAACGGCTGTCATTCATCTGACGTTTCGACATGTCCTCCATTTCTGTGTCCTCAGGCCAACTGTGACCTGAGGAGGCAGATAGACGAACAGCAAAGGATGCTGGAGCGATACAAGGAGCGCCTTAACAAGTGTGTCACCATGAGCAAGAAGCTGCTCATTGAGAAGGTGTGTGTGCGCATGTGTGTTTTATGCTTTGAGACCTTGGGTTGAAAAGTGATCCAACCGATGTGGAAATGCAGGAGAATTGGAGCCGTTTGTCGACTGCACCAGACACACCAAGGGCTGCAGCTCAGTGTGTTTTCACTTCTCCTTGATCCTTAACTGATGTGGGCCCTTAATTGAAAAGGGACACTACCTCGTTATGTAGAAAGTGCCCCTGCCTGCTCCCAGGTCACATAGAGGCCATGATTAAACTGCTCCTCCTTTATGGTCTGAAGCTATCAGAACCCAAGCATAACATTATAACTACATTCAACCCATGTTTGCATACCAACACTAAGATGTAAGAATGCTTGATAAAATATATATCGAGTTGTACTGATAAAGTCAGTAGGTTTGTGCTGAGCAGGTTTGCAGGAGTCCTGAGTGTGTGTGTGTGTGTGTCTGTGTAGTCCAAGCAGGAGAAGATGGCGTGTCGAGATAAGAGCATGCAAGACAGGCTGCGTCTGGGCCACTTCACCACCGTGAGACACGGAGCCTCCTTCACAGAGCAGTGGACCGACGGCTACGCCTTCCAGAACCTCATCAAGTAAGAATCCACACTACCTGTAATACATATATGGAAACACGCTGCACACTGGAACAAGTTGCTTTTCTCGACCCCTAACAGCATCCTTGATGGTGTTTTCATGTCTATTTCATTCAAGAGAGGAAGCAACACACATGAAGTAACATGAGCACAGGTCCAACATGTAACGGTGCCAAGTTGAGCCGTTCTGGCACGTTTTCCTCTGCAGACCCAGGCAGCCAGTCATGTGACACGTGTCATGTGACTTATGTGTTCCAGGCAGCAGGAGAGGATCAACTCCCAGAGGGAGGACATCGAGAGGCAACGCAAGCTGCTGGGGAAGAGGAAGCCTCCAGCGGCGGCCCAGACGCCCCTGCCCAGCCCGGAGCAGAACAAGCGCAAGAGCAAGAGCAACGGCCAGGAGAACGAAGCGTCAGTACCAGCTGCTACCTCTCTCTGTGTTCCTGCACTGTCTGCTCCCTCTCTCTGTGTTCCTGTACTGTCTGCTCCCTCTCTCTGTGTTCCTGCTCTCTCTGTGTTCCTGCTCTCTCTGTGTTCCTGCACTGTCTGTGTTCCTGCACTGTCTGTGTTCCTGCTCTCTCTGTGTCCACTGTCTGCTGCTCTCTCTGTGTTCCTGCCTGTCTGCTCCCTCTCTCTCTGTCTCTGTGTCTCTGTCTGTCTGCTCCCTCTCTCTGTTCCTACTGTCTGCTCCCTCTCTCTGTGTTCTGCTCTCTCTGTGTTCCTGTGTTCTGTGTTCTGTTCTGTCTCTCTGTCTGCTCCCTCTTCTCTGTGCTCTGTCTGCTCTCTCTTGTTCCTGTGCACTGTCTCCCTCTCTCTGTGTTCCTGCTCTCTCTGCTCTCTCTGTTCTGCTCCCTCTCTCTGTGTTCCTGTACTGTCTGCTCCCTCTCTCTGTGTTCCTGCTCTCTCTGTGTTCCTGCTCTCTCTGTGTTCCTGCTCTCTCTGTGTTCCTGCTCTCTCTGTGTTCCTGCTCTCTCTGTCTTCTCTGTGTCTCTCTCCTCTCTCTCTGTGTTCCTGCACTGTCTGCTCCCTCTCTCTGTGTTCCTGTACTGTCTGCTACCTCTCTCTGTGTTCCTGCACTGTCTGCTCCCTACATCTGTGTTCCTGCACTGTCTGCTCTCTCTCTCTGTGTTCCTGCTCTCTCTGTGTTCCTGTACTGTGCTACCTCGGCTACCTGTGCATCTGCTAAACAAACACTGTGTTCCTGAATGGGTCTGGTGTCACCTTGGCCGTCACCTGGGGACAAATGTACTGGCAGGGAATCAAAATCAGACCTCAATGTTTTCAGAGAAAGAATGAAAACGCAAACATATGTCTAACCAAAAGATTTACTTTGGTAAAACGGAAAAAAGGCAACCCCCCCCCAAGAATGTATTTCTTTCCTTCCAGGTTGTCGCTTGCAGAATATCACGAGCAAGAGGAGATTTTCAAACTCCGGCTTGGCCATTTAAAAAAGGTACTCCCACTACTCGTTCTCTCCCTCACTGAGCGTCCACCTCAGGCGCCACGCCTGCATGGCAGAATGATTGACAGCTGTGTGATTTGCCCGGACGCAGGAGGAGGCGGAGATCCAGGCGGAGCTGGAGCGGCTGGAGCGAGTGAGGAACCTGCACATCCGGGAACTGAAGAGAATCCACAACGAGGACAACTCTCAGTACGTCTCCATCACCACCCAGCCTGCTGGCTTGTCTTATCCACACTGTCAACACTTTCAAATGGGTCGACTCCCCCCCCCCCCCCTCCCTAGTGCTTGTTGGTAGATTGGATGTTAGATAATGTGGTGGTGTTTTCGTCGACTGCGTTGATGATGTGTGACTTGATGGTTGTTTGCTGAGCTGTTTCTTCTCTACCACAGATTCAAAGACCATCCTACGTTAAACGACCGGTACCTTCTATTACATTTACTTGGAAGAGGTGGCTTCAGTGAAGTCTATAAGGTTAGAGCTGCTTCTGTTTGCTCTGCTGTTCTCACATGATTACCTGGCGCATCCCAGCAGCACGATCCACGTTAGGAGGTTTGGCTCTTAACCGTCTCCGTCTCTGTGTAGGCCTTCGACCTGACGGAGCAGAGATACGTAGCTGTTAAAATCCACCAGCTCAACAAGAACTGGAGAGATGAGAAGAAGGAGAATTATCACAAGTGAGTCACAACACGCCCCCCCCCCCCCGACCGCCCATGTTCTGGTACCGCTATGTTGTTCGCTGTCAGCTTTACCGATGCGTTGATCTGTCCATGAAAAAGGGGCTTTTAACTTAATCCTCGCGAACGTCTCAGACAGAGAGGTTTAAATTATTGCATACAAGCTGTTGATACTGGCTAGCTTTTTTGTGTGTTTTTTTTACTCTTTCAGTGTCCTCCCTGTTGAAAGAGGAATTGTGTGTTTGAATGTTGCTGTCATAGATACTGGGGCTGCTTTGAAATACTTTCGTCCAATGAAAGCTGTTTCCTCATATTTGTAACCCCTTGTACTCTGTCCTCAGACATGCATGTAGAGAGTACAGAATTCACAAGGAGTTGGACCATCCCCGAATAGTTAAACTCTACGACTACTTCTCGCTTGACACAGACTCGTAAGTCTTTCAGGATCCCCTTCGTTTTACGATTAAAATCACACAACACTCCAACTGACACGTTATTTAATAAGTATCTGTTATTTACCGAATGACCTGGGTGTATATATAGAGTAGATCCTGGCTCTTACAGAGCGTAGCAGCTCATTCTGTGGTTCCGCCCCACCCCAGGTTCTGCACGGTTCTAGAGTACTGCGAGGGCAACGACCTGGACTTCTATCTAAAGCAGCACAAGCTGATGTCCGAGAAGGAGGGGCGCTCCATCATCATGCAGATTGTCAACGCCCTCAAGTACCTCAACGAGATCCGACCACCCATCATCCACTACGACCTCAAACCCGGTGAGCTTCACTCATTGGACAGGGGTGCCCGTGGCATCTTCGTTTCACCACTTGAAATTCACACGAAGAGAGAATATCACTCTAAATGTACTGCATTAGTCTCCCCTAACATTTGAGTCGTGTTGCCTGTGCGGGATTAGGGTTCATGAAAACTGAGTACTATCTTCCTCTGTGGTTTTGCGTCACATGAATCCTCTCTCTCTACTCTCTTCGGCGGCCTGGCAGGCAACATCCTCCTCGTCAACGGAACGGCTTGCGGGGAGATCAAGATCACAGACTTCGGCTTGTCCAAGATCATGGATGATGACAGCTACAACTCTGTGGATGGAATGGAGCTGACGTCGCAGGGGGCGGGGACATACTGGTGAGGACGCCAGGCCCTCTCCGCCGATGAGACCACTGCACCGCTTACATCATCTGACAGATATTTTAGAGCAGACTACTTGGTTCAGGCATGGTTGACCATGTGTGCTGTCTCTCTCAGGTACCTGCCCCCAGAGTGCTTTGTGGTGGGGAAGGAACCCCCGAAGATCTCCAACAAGGTGGACGTGTGGTCTGTAGGGGTCATCTTCTACCAGAGCCTCTATGGACGCAAGGTAGCTCTGAACGCTCCGACTCAAAAGTGCAGAGAACTCTGGTGCCTGTTTCCCTTGTTCCTCCTCTGACTCTTCCTGTCTGCTCCTCTGTCTCTCCAGCCATTTGGTCACAACCAGTCTCAGCAGGACATCCTCCAGGAGAACACCATCCTAAAAGCAACAGAAGTGCAGTTTCCTCCCAAACCCGTTGTCACGACAGAAGCAAAGGTAATTGTCCTAACATGACTAGTAACATACCTCATTTTTACTTTCTCTCACTGTGCGTATGTCTCTCTCTCTCACTCAGTCTCTCTCACATATACACACACACAAGTTCAGATCTGCTCAACTGTAAACATGCAGAAAGACGCTCAATACTTGCACACAGCTTCCAGCTGGCATGGTTCATTAACCACACCCCCCCATCTGCCTCAGGCGTTTATACGCCGCTGCCTCGCCTACCGCAAGGAGGACCGCATCGACGTGCTGCAACTGGCCAGCGACCCCTTCCTGATGCCTCACATCCGCAAGTCCCTGGGCACCAGCGGGCCCCTGGCACCACCCATGCCTTCCACCTCCAGCTCCTACAACAGCAGTGCTTCAAACTGAGGAGGGCCTACCATCAAACTAGACACTAGCCTCCTTCTGACCTCGCTGTTCTGGTTTAGACTGGCAGAGAGTGATGCTATGAAGGTGGACGGGGCAGGGGGGGGAGACGAAGAGCAGAGCTGGAGACAGAATCTGGTGAAGGAAGTGCTCCTAATACCACATCAGCTAATTGAAGGGCCAGTGTGTACCCAACTGGGTTGTCTCTGCATGCATGACACACACGCACACACACACGCAGACACACACACCATGTCTCAAAGAAGGGAAGCCCTTGCTTGTACAGAGGAGCAGCTTACATGGCAAAAGCCCTGAAGAATCTCAACCAAGAGCAAGCTGAGGTGACCAAGCATCTCCGTTCTGTTTTCCAGAGTAGAACCATGGCTCTTTCCACCCCTTACTGCTTGAAAACTGTATGATACGTTGGACTATATTTCTAAGTAATAGAATTATCAATTTTAATGCCTTTTGAACATTGAACTGGGGACCCTTTTTGGAAGGGCTCAGATGAATGGGGGGGATCTCTCTTTGGTGACCAAAGTTCAAGGCACGCCTGACAGCTACGGCATCTCCCACTAGCACACAAATGTTGACGTCGTGAAGATTGATGGAAGGCTTGTCACGTTTGACGCTTGTTTTGAATATTGGATTGGATTTTGAACTGGAAGTGGACTTCTTATTTTCGGTGGTTCAGTCCATATTTTTTCATGAGATTTCCTCCCTGACGTTTTTCTTAACTTTCAAAAGGGTGGCCAAATATACAAACATGTGTTGTGAGGAGGGGAATGAACCCTAGAAGAACTGCATATAAACCATTAAATCCAACCGTTGGTAAGACTTTGGCTTGTCAGGTTACTCTGGAAAGGATGACTGAAGGCAGACTAAATTAAAAAGAATTTATTGCAAATCATGCAGTGTTAGAACTGAAATTGTGTATAGACAATGAAATACTTTCAACATTATACAGTGTGGAACCTGAATTCTGTCTCTAAACAGAATATTCTGCAGGCAGAGAAACTTGAATGACTTTAGTTGTAATGTTGGAATATGCACACCATAACTCAATGAAGAATACCAACAGGGTATCAGAAACCCAATTACAGTCTAAAACAGTTAACTTTCATGTAATAACACTAATGCTGCTTACTACAGGGTCAGTGCAATGGCAATATAATGCATAAAACATGCTAAATATATGGATAGCAAAATGACTGAGTATCACATTTCTTATTGCTATTTGCTTTAGCTTGCTGTGGCACAAGGATGCAATTTTGTATTTTGAAGTAGGTGTAGGTTCATGACACTGTGTAGGGACAGAGCCATACAATGCAGCACACAGTGAGAGACATATTGCCTTGTTCTCCTTATCACCAAACACTAACAGAAAGGCAGTTGCAAAAGAGTAAAAGTTGACTTGAAATGAAAGTGCCAATTTCACCAAATCAAATCAGGTCCTGACACTCAGTGAGCCCGGCAGGTTATGACACGTGTAACACAGATCTGACAAATGTTAGGAGGGCGTTGAAAAACTCTTCTGACACGTCCAAAGACTAGTTTGAGTCCAACTGTGCACATAATCTTTTAGGTTGAGCCTTTTAGCCGCCACTAAAAGCCATGACTAATAAGATAAACATTCTAATAATTTAAGATGGCTTCCTCTTGCTTATCTGCGATCCTTGCAGTGTGTATATACAGATCTTTTGCCATTGTCAGTCTAATTCAGGAACACAAAGACGTTGATAAGATTGAGATCCACTGGCGATGAGAGAAGCTTCAACTCTGGACTGTGTTCCTAAAGTCACACAGGACTCAAGGTTTGGGTACATTGTAGATCCATCCAGTCAATTCAATAATTAGAGGTTTGTAATTACTGAGGCGTGACGCAGGATGCCAGAGTACAATGGTAGATGATCAGGACCCAGAGAAGGGAACGGTAGACCAGGCGGACATGTTGGGAAGTCACGTTCAGAGATAGACAGATTTCCACTTTGTCAACTGCAGCTTCTTCATCTTATCGGTTGTAGAACTGAGAGGAGACCCAGGCCAGTCCCCACTTGAGGTTTGTCAGCATGAACTTGAGTGCCTTGGTCCACTGTTCCTCTGAGTTGAACTGGGTCTTGATCGAGTAGGAACCACCGCTGCCTCCAGTGTCCTCGATCTTCCCCTTCTCAACGTCCATCCTGTGAGCCGTGGGACAGGTAGCAGGGGGGAAGAAACACACTGTTATGTTGCTTTCCACAGCTTGTGGTGTGGGGTTGAATCCCCAGAATCTACTCCTGAAGCTCTTGGTATTAAGACAGTGAAAGTGCATATCAAGGTCCATCTACATCAAGCTTGTCATAAAAACAACCATGTACTCTGAATAAACAACATTAAAGAGTCAAGACTACGGAAAGGTTTTAGATGTTTCCCTGCCCTAGCACACCTGATTCTAATGAACGGTCATTATCAGGCTTCCACAGAGCTTGACATCGACCCATTCATTAGAATCAGGTGTGCTGGAGCAGGGAAACGTCTTAAACTGTCAAGACAGTGGCTCAAGGACCAGGATTGGACAAAGAAAGGACTAAAGAAAGGAAGTGTTTAGAGTGACTGAATATGAAGATTGGCAATTTCTCGCTGACCTATAGGGGAGGCAGAATCCTGTGTCGCCCTTCTCCACCTCCTCCTTAAACTGCTGCACACAGTCTAGGAAGGCGACCATGGCGTGGTCAAACTTGTTGTCCCAGAAGAACCGCAGACCCCCTGAGCAGTAAAGTGGGAGCTCCTTCACAGGAGGAGAGAGAAGTTTTAACAGTGGGGCAGCTGGGAGGGGTGACATCCACATGTTTACATTAGATGGCAGTAATCTGTAAGACGCATCATCATCATTTCCCTACCTTGGCTTTGTCTGTTAGTGACTCTAGATAGGAGTGATTTCCGTATGGAACCAGGCGGTACCTGTGGAGATATTTAAACGTTTAAACAACATTGCACTCGCTATCGGTTTCGTATGAGTGCAACATCTTAGCATTTTGATCCCCCCCTCCTGCCCCTCCCATGGGTGAGGTGTGACCTCTGGAAGCGTAGGCCCATCTTGTTAGCAAGGGCGTGAAGCAGCAGAACGGTTTGACCCCAGGCCGCGTTGATCTCGTGCCACTCCACAGGCACGCTGGGGAGCCGGCCCAGGCGGAAGTTGTTGATCGTACCAAACTGGCCGCTGTGCCTGGGAGCCAGAACACACAGAGATAACAGGAGTTACACGTCAACTTCAGCTTGAAGTTGTTGTGGAAGCCTTGGATGAAATACATGTACTAAATACGATTGGGCAGTGTCACGTCACTGATGAAGTTCAGCTATCGTACACCGCTACAAAATTGACATTGAGATGTGTCTTACTTACCAGATATGGAAGGTGGCATTGAAGACATTGGTCTTTTTCAGACGATCTAGTTGGATCTGGCAGTATCTCATTTGGTTATCCACACTCTTCAGCTCATCATCCAGCTCCAACTGTTGCCGCTTAAACTCGCTATACTCCTTCTGGTGCCTGTCAGATGTGGGGGGGATGAAGGGTAAGAGGGTAATCTGTCTTAAGTGTTTTGTATGTTTCTCATTGAAAGTTTTGTTTATCAGGGACTTGTGTGAAGCCTTCTATCCATGGTTATGTGAGCTTGTCTTCCCTCTGTCACACATACAATGTTTGTAAAGCCATTCGCCTGGTGACATCTCTCTCCCTGCCCCTGCCCCCCAGTCCCCTTAGTGCTAGACACCCGACACACACACACACACACACACACACACACACACACTCACTGCAGCTCCTCGGTGTCGAGCTGCTGGGAGAGGCTCCGCCCCTGAGCCAGGTCTGCAGCCACTGCAGCCCGCTGCTCCTCCACTGTCTCCAGCTCCTGCACCAGAGACTCCTCCTCCTCTCTCAGCTGCTGCAGCTCCTTCAGAAGAGACTCCTCCTCCTCCACCTGCAGGTGGGACAGCAGCTCCAGACAGTTCCTGAGAAGGGGGACGAAATAAAGGCACGTACATGCTCACACGATGACGCGAAAACACATTTAGTTGTTGCAGAGGTGTTTGTTTGAATCATTTGTGCCCATTGTTTATGGAGAATTGTCAGCGCCATGCGGTTAAGGCTACTTACTTATAGTTCTGACACTCGTTTTCTGTAATGTTGAGCTGTGTGTCTAGATGATCTAGCAAGGTGTCTGTGCACTCCTCACATAGTGGGTGGTCTACATCGGTCTGTCCTGACATGATGTCAAACAGGTCACTTGTCACCTATGAGGGAGGACAATTGGATGAGCGAGATCATCCCTAAACCGACCAACAGGAGGTTCACCCTGCGAATATTGTGCATTGTTACATTTCAATCAGTTCTTCATGTCATCGTTCAAACTCACCTTCAGCCTGCGACTCAGGTTTTCCATAGTGCCTCCATCAGATGCTTCTCCAATCAGAGTGAAGCTGTTGGCACTTTCTGTGGACATCATTCTAACAAGAGCATGACATGCAGGGTGAGAACTAGGTATGTGTAGCTAATATCGAACAGTATGGACTAAGGTATACATAAGCCAGACCAGAGGTATCGTGAAAGTAGCGAACATTAGCTGACCCATCCTACCTTGCAGGAGGGATGTATTTTCTTGCTACTCCATCCTGCTTTGTTTCCACAAAGGTCTCCTGGACAAATGAGGACATGTTGAACATTTCTCTTATTTCTCTTGGGATTGTGTTCCCTCTGAGTCTACTGGCATATTCCCCTGACTTCATTAAGTTTGGTGCTTTGATATTTGTTGATGAGTGTGTGTGTGTGTGTGTGTGTGTGTGTGTGTATGTATATATATATATATATATATATATATAAATGAGAGATGATAGGATCTCACCTCTGGCGCACTCTCCCCTTCATGGTTTTCAGTCTGTTTGCTTGGTGTAACTGTAACCAATGGAGCTGACAAACCATAAAAAAGAACTATGTGATATAGGCTAGACATCTCAATGAAACATGTTTGTCGACATGGGTATGAAAGGTTAATGTCTACTTGTGTGTAGGTCACATACCAATGAGCTCCTGAATGGTAACACGGTCGAGGACATTAAATGATGTGTCCAACTTCAGAGGTTGACTACAGCGTTGGCACACAAAGCTGACCTGCATGGTAGTGCTAGAGGACTTGGAGCCCTCCATTGCTAGGAGAGAAAAATGTTCACAACAAATGTAACTTTTCAACGCTGATGACAAGCAAAATGTCCGTGTTTGTGGATTAATGGTTTGTTTTCACTGAATGTCTTGAAACCCAACAGCATACATAACTAATTTGAAACGTACTTTACAGTCAATGTAGCTAAACTGGGTTCACTATAAGGAACCTGGCGTTTAGCCGTTCGAAATCCCAGTAACTACCGTGGCTAACGTTGGTGCCTACTGGCAAGTAAAGATAGCATCATTGATGTAGTCAAACAGTCGGACAATTCAGGAGACGCTGCTTTCAGATTAAATAGTAGTGCTAACATTACTGTGCATGTCAAATGTAGCTAGCCAAACAAGACTGTTTATTAGCTAGGAAGTCTTGATACAGTAGTTGTCAGCGGCTGTGGACCATAGCTAGCAGAAAATCGGTTTCAATACTGTAGAGGAGCTGTTAAATAATCTATGGCAGTAACTGCACGGGATCTCAGCAGTTGCAAAAGCGATGGATTTCTAATTAAATGCAACAAAGCTAACTTGTCCTCGAATGGGTTTCAACCACAAAGCAAATACTGCATATTAGTTAGCATGACTAATTGTCTTACCACTGACCGAATACTTCCTATACCGTATTGCTGTTTACGACGGATATGACGACGGATATGACGATCATGGGAAAGTTGCCTTTTGATAGTCACGTGACAAAATAGTTGCGGGAAAACCAAAATACCTAGAAACCAGAAGATCTCTACTGGTAAGTTTTTTGGCAAATCATGGAACATCACAATCAGTAACCCATGTTTAATAATATGCATATTTGCAGTATGTGTTACATTTTTATTTCTTTATTTTTTCTACACGAAAGACTATATAGCGGTCTACAATGAATTCCTCTCTTCCCTGACGCAATGTTGTCTATGTAGCTAGACGCAAAGCCATAGCTTTGGCTAGACGTAGCTTGCTAACTTGTTAAATGTTTTGATTGTATGGAACTGACACTCCAGTAGCAACAACGGAGGGAATGTAACAGCAACGATCACGACTTATAAAGTTCAGTTAGCTGTACATCTAATGCAAGAGAATACAATGAAAACTCCTAAAGTTGAAGACGTCAAACGAGGTATATCTGTCCTCTGGGAGACTCTGCGGTGTCCAATATGGTGAGTAGCCTAATGTCTGTTTAGTTGAAAGAACTACATTTGGTTGTCATTGTATTCGTAGTTAAACATAAGTAGGACTACTTTTTGGCATGTCTTATCTTGTGGCTAAACAAACCTGTAGAATTTAGAATTCTGATATCTATTGTCTTTTAATGTTAAGTCTGGACTTGATGAACAATCCTGTGTCTACAAAGTGTGACCATCAGTTTTGCAAGTGGGTAAACATATTGTTATCTTGCATATTAATACAACATTTTAAATAGATTGTTGAAAAACGGAGTGATTTGAGTGATTCAACATCAAGGAACATTCTATTAGGTTTTGTATGACGAAGTTGTTGGACTGCTCAAAGAGAAAGGAAGCCAATTGTCCGATTTGCCAGACCAAGATCTCTAAAAGGTAAGACATCATATGTAAGGAAAAAATAATCACTTGGTGGAGTCCACTATCAAATTCGATTGAGTATTCGTGTTCTGATTTTGCAATATGCAGTCATTCATAAGTGCCACTTATTCTAACCCATTACATTTTTAACCGGTTTTATCTGTCTTTCTCTTGACATAAGGAGTTTACAGGAGAGTCCTGGTTTTCAGAGACTAGTCGAGGGATTGCAGAATATGATTCAGGCTTTTGAACATGACAGCAGCACTAACTGTAAGTCAACACGTTATTTCACAAACACACTAACTAATGAATGTTATTTAACTGTTGACTGATGTTATAACTATCGTGGACTTTCAGACTTTACTGGGATGAGTCAGCAAAGAATACAAACGTGGTAAGAAAATCATCAGCCATCATTGTTTGGTGAATAGAATGTCAGCCTGCATTCATTTTTATGTATGGTCGGGCCTTCAGTGTTGCCAAATGCACCTTGTGGTCGACTGAATAACCACAAATGGTATTCAAATTGTCTTTCAAATTCTGATGCCCATCCATCCATCCTTCTCATCAGTGTTCAGTCAAAGATATATCTCTGCAATGGGGACAAAGTGTCCTCGGTTGACACACCTGAGACTGATCTTATTGGGGAGAAAGAGAAAGAACAAAATGATCAGCCAACATCCTTAACCTCAACTCTAGCAGGTGAGATTTGTAATTAAAGCCATTTATCCAATGTCTTTTCTACTTCTGTTAAGAGTTTTTGAACTAAGACATTCGACATACAGTATGTAGGTGTGAACTTTCGAAATGACTGAATTTGCTTCTCGTGTCTTTGTGTTCAGCCAAGGATGGCTTCGCAAACCTTATGGGTCTTGAGGATTCCTGCCCGATCTCCTCAGACAATGAGGGGTTTGACAGTGGACTTGGAGAGGCTCCCACAACCGAAAAGGAAATGGACTTCAAAGCGTGTAGCTCACATGCTGAGGGGCAAGAACCAGAAGGGGACACAGTTGTAACTCATATTGTGGAAACATCTACATCCAGACCCAGAAGTCGAGGGAGCAAGAGGATCACTGAGTCAGCAAAGCCTTCGTGCCAGCTTGTTTTAATTCCCGAAGGCGTTGAAAACCAGACGGTACGGAGGTCGTCCAGAAACGTCAACAAAGAGACATCCACCCCTGAGAAAATGATTGATTTGAGACAGAAGAAAAGTCTTGAGAAAGTCTCCGAATGGCTCATAAAAAATCCCCCACTTGAGGAAAACTCAGAGGTCGAAAATGTCACTCGTGCTTCTGAGGACTCTGCCTCAGTTGCGGGAGATTTCTCTGCGACAGCGATCTTTCCGGACAACGTTGAAATGATGGAAGGGGGTCTTAAGAGGGAGGAGCGTGTGAAAGGCATTGAGGAGCAGGTGTTTGGGGCAGTTTACAAACGGGAGCGTAGGGGAGTTTTGGGTTTCTCTCCTCAGAACAGAGGGGTTAAAAACTCTCCAGCATCTCATCTTGGTGGAGAAGCCCAAGTTTTAAACAAAGCCCCCAAAAGGCAAATGAACAGGCATCTAAAACCCAATGATGTTGTCAAAAGACCTTGCTCTGAGGATATTTTTAATGATGAACCAGAGGAAAGTGAAAAACATGACATTTGTAATGAAAGTGAGAAGCCTCAGAATAAGTCAACTGACCTCAATCAGGAACTGGGTTCCAGCAGTGCTGACGGACATGGAAACGGCTCAAGTGAGGTGCCAAAAGAAATCAACAATGAGGTCGAAGGTCAACAAGAGCATGATCCCCCGTTTGGTGTTTTGCGTCGGCTTGGAAAGAGAACCTCAAGGAGAAAGATGTCTGATAACTGGCAGAAAGTTGATGGTGATTTGCAAGCAGAAGCCAAGACAAAGTTAGAAATGAGTGAGAAAAAGAATTCTGCCAAGAAGAAACGTGAGGCAGATACGGGCAAGTCAGTCAAAGTTCCTAAACCCCTAGTGCTCGTTGGGGTGGGGGAGGATGATTGCAATCCAATTGAGATCCCCAAGACAGGACTAAGAGCAGTAGAGACAGCCGTTCACATTGAGAATTACCCCAGCAGTGAAGAAATTGGAAGTCCAAGCATGAGGCAAACCAGAAAGAGTAAGAGGCTTCAACACTTTACAGAGGAAGTCCAAGGCAGTCACAAGAAATCTTGCTCTGCGAAAAACACAAGCTGTCTTGTCAATGTAGGTACAGCTGATACTGAACTTGCATTATCTTCACAAGCCATCAAGAGGAATGGATGTGTGTATGATGAAGACATGGGCGGAATTGAAAACATGGATTCAAAGTGTACTGGAATGACAATGGAAAAAACAAACCCTGTTGACTGTATGACTCAGGTTTCAGGAATTCCTTTTGAAGCTAATGCTACTTGTTCAGAGGCTATGCTAACTTGTTCAGGTTCACCTAAAACAAATATCCCACGCCTCAAGGCTGTTGACCACAATAATTCGGTTGTAGACCAATCAAATGAAGCGGCATCTGCAAGTGAGGCCAGATGTGTTGAGATGGAGAAGGAAGAGGAGGACATAAATGATAGTGAGCTGGACACAGAACAACTGGTAAAAAGCTTCAAAGAAATCAAGAGAAAATCGTTCCGCCTTAGTCCAACAATGAAAAAAAGCGATCCGAAACCGGACATGGATGAACAAAATGGTGCAAAATCTAAGGAGAACAACGTAGTAGGTAGTGGTGTCGAAGTAGATGGAGATGAAGAAATTCCAAGTATTAAGGAATGCTCTGTAGTGCAAAAGCAATTGGGGGCAAGAGCAGAACTGGAAAATTCTTGCTGCAGTGATTTGATCCCCCCTTCTAATTCACCTGCCCATATTCTACAAAAAGCTACATTGAGGAGGCGTAGAGGACAGAAGAAGTCTATTGGTAATAGACCGTCTGTGGAAATGGAGGAATCGTCAAACCAAAACGCCAATGTGGTGACGCAGGAAAACCTCCCAAGCCAACATTCAGGAAATAGTGTTAGCAGTGTTCTCAGTCCCAATAAAGTAGCCAAGAGTCAACTGCTAAGTCCACATCCTGTAAATTCTCAACCCCTTTTCCCAGTGTTTGGTGCTTCGGAGGAAGATTCATCTGCCCGGACCCTTGGATCCCCAAAGCAATCTACTGTAAATCAGGAGCAACATCTGCTGAGCTGTAGTTGGCAGAAAAGCCTGGAGAGAAGTCAGAATCCCAAATCAGAGACCACAGTAGAGCAGCAGAAATGCCTAGACAAAACAAATGCTAATGTGGCCAATTCAGAGGCCTCCTTAACTCCAGACGGCCTACTGCCTCAAATCAGCCAAACTGCAGTCAACCAAGCAGTAGAGAGCGCCGAAGGCAATAGCGAGACCAGTGTGCATATTCTAATCAGAAGCAACCCCAAGCAGAGGAGGAGAAAAGCCATAAGACTTGAGTCTTCAGAATCCGACTCCAGCAATGAGGAAGACCAGCTACCTTCCCTTGCCCAAATATTCAGATCCTCTTCTGATCCACCTGAGGACCAGGTGTCTGCTCGTGTTTTAAAAGAATCTTGTAGCTTGTCCAGTGGCAAAGTAAAGGACCAGAAACCGCCCGCCAAGGCTGACAGAGTTGAGGTCACCCATGCTGTAGGCGGACTGGCAGAACTAGACGACGTTCCTCCTGCCTGTGGCGGTTCTGAGTGGGTTAACTCAAGCCAAGCATCAGTGGATCTGTTTGGAACGCCAGATGAATGTAAGTGAATGTTTTTAGTTGATCTAAGAGCACTGTTGTGACACCACACTAAACTATTTTAAAAAAAACTATTTTTCCATTTTCAGGTGAAGCTGCTGTAAGTGATACTGGCTTGTCAATGGAATCGTCACAGTTTTCGAGTGAAATCATTGCCACACAAGTAAGTAGATTTAGCGTGCAGTGTAGGATTTGTAGAGGAATACAATCTTCAGTGTGTAACCTTTGTGGTTAGATAGGGAAGGCAATCTATAACATTACTATCTTCAACATTCAGTATTGATTATATTTGGAATCATTTAGCAACTCCGAGATAGCAGTTTTTGGGCTCAATATTTCACACTAACCTATAGCACTGACTGAGTTAATAAATCCTGTAGAAAATGGAAAACATTTAGCACATCACGCCCCTGGTAATGTGCTGTCCTTTTCGCTGCATCGCCACATCATATCCAATAGATGGCAACCCTTACTTTTTCCCCACTAAGCTGTCAGTGCAGTTATGACACACTACCTGGGCCCATGAAGTGTCCCTCTCAGCATCTTTCTAAATTGCATTTCATTTACGTTCTCTGAAAAGTAACCAAGGAGATCAAGCTTGTTCTCGTCCCCATTTATCTTTGTGAACGTCCATTTTTTATCTATCTGCTGAATTTCGCCGTGAGGAGAGTTTTAGGAGGTTATGCATCATGGAAAACGATCTGATGAGGTTTCTTCATGGCTGTAGACTTATTAAGAGGTGCTGTCTGAAATCCGCGCTAGGCCTGCAGCAGGTGGGTGACTGTATTTAGATATGAAAGACACAGCATGTGGATTGGATATTTTGAAGGACTTGTGATTAAACTAAATTCCACCATATATATATATATATATATATATATATATATATATATACCAGCATATGAGTCCAGCTCTGTCAAGGAATTAGACACACAAACATTATTTCCTGGAGGATCCATATAAGATTTACTCACCAGTCCTCACTTGGCTGGGTCTGGTTTTGGCTTATTGCTGGGTTATACCCAGTGAGTAATGGGTTTAGCCAAAGCTCTGACACATCTGGAGGCTTGGGCTGCTGGAGGCGGTTTGGAATTGGTGTTCCGCCAAACAGGCCTTGAAGAAGGGAGCACCAAGGTCTACTCGGAAACAGTCGACTGCATCCCAGCTCAACCATTATCTCCCTCCCTCCCCCGTCTTATATCTCCCCGCCTGGAAAGACAAATCAGTGATACTGGATTGTCTGGTTTATGCTGTCTGACAGAAAATATATTCTGATCTCTTATTTTCCTGAGTAGAATGACAAGCTGAGCATTATTGCTTACTCTTTTGATAGGCTGTTCTGATTGTTTATCCATGCACATCAGCAGACTGCTACACCCCTGTTGATGCACACTTTATCTCAGTAGGCGGCCACCAATCACTGCCTTTCTTTGAAGTTGATGTACTGTATAATTATCCTTCTATTTTCCCCTCATCTTCCGCTCTCATCGAACCTATAATCATCTCTTTTACCTCGTATGTTTATGTCAGCAAAAGATTGCAATGCAGGAGGAGTTGAAGAGACTGGAGAATCTGATGGCTCTCGTATCTGAAGCCCTCCAGGAGAAAGAGGCTACTTCAAATCTCCAACTGCAACCCCAAACTGACAGCCTAGCAGGTATAACCTTGACAACTGCCACGGACATCGCCCAGAACCAACAGTGAATTCCTTTGACATTTCTTTACAAAACACTTGCTTTTTTTGAACAGTAACTGACCTTAATTTGTCTGTTGTTTACTCTCCCCAGGCCCAAACCTCCATATGAACCTGCCTTGTGGTGGAGAGATTTGTTTCAGGTGAGCCAAGATTGGAGGGAATTAACATGGCACCAGATAATAACCGATTTAATGAAGTACGAGATGCCTGATTGCTTCATAGTACTTACAATCCTCAGCGGGCTGTGTAAGGTGTTAAAACATTTAGCATGGCGCTCTATTTTAGCTATATAACAGCTTTCATTACAGGTTTTTCCAATAGCTCAAGTTTTTTTTTTTCTTGTGAAATTGCATTCAAGCTGAATTCGAGGGAGAAAAAGTTAGCTGTTTTTGGTTGAAATCAGTTTGTTACTGGCTCAGAAGCTTTTTCCACAATAGGGTGATGCATCTCAAGAGGACAGCCGGATAATCTCCCTAATGAAGCTGGAATCGTCTTATGCTGTGGAGAATAAAAAAGTCATTAGTGACTGCATCTTATTTGTCATTAAGAGCACTTAGAGGGAAACTTGTGTTGCCACTGCAATTTATCTCTCCCGCTCGGCTGCATTCTCTTGCAGTGCTCTAAGTGCCATGTTCTGGGCTGAAAAGGAAGGAGTGAGGGTACAGGGGAGGTATTATGGAAATGGCGGCAAGACCAAGCTTAAGCTTAACTCTTTTCCACTGCACCTGTATGAAATGTGCATTTGTGAAATGGTAAAAATATGATCAGCATTAGTCTTCTTTTTCTGTCGACGTAGTACAACTGAGGTGTCTTGAATTAAATCCTCTGCTATGAAGCATTTCTGTATTCTCATTCAATTTCCTCGGGGAGTTAGTCTCTATCTCAAAAGGAGTTGACTAGCACACGATGAATCTGTACGCCAGATCCAGTTTCTATCATGAGAGAGTACCCGTTACTTACACTGTTTACTCCTTCTGCATATGTGGTCTTTTTTCCCCCAGAACTCATTCTCTCTTTTCCGTATTCCCAGGGAATGTGCCACAGACGGGGAGGGCGATGCTGCCTCGATGCCTCCTGGCTCTGGAGCCTCTGAAGGCTTGGGGCCCACCCAGCCTAGCGCCCCCAAGCATGAGGGAACCAAAGGGATGGGTAAGACCACTGCGCACCAGCACATCCCATAATGAGCATCACAGCTAGGAGATCAGGAGCGGGGCACTTTTATTCCTGAAATTGTCTTTGTCTCTGCGGTCTTTTTATTAGGAAAAGATTTCATTTTGATGAACGCCCTACGCCTACGCTTATGCAGTGGATGTGTTTGTTTTCATCAGCAGGGCAGCGCTGCAGGCAGTCACAGTCAGGCCGGAGTCTAAGAAGCATTCATGCCAATAAGATCCCCACCCCAGTGGGATCTGGAGGGAAACCAGGAGAGCCGACCACGCATCCCTCTAGCATTTCACCCTCACAATGTCGAGAGTCAAAGGAGAACCGCGAAGATGCTCCCTCCATGGACACGAGCTCAGCCCACCGTCTCCAGAGAGACCACGCCAGCGGCACGCTAGTGCTCGTGCCCTCAGGACTTGGCGTGAACGAACAGGTCAGCGTGTGCGCATCGAATACTTGAAATGTTCTCTCGCTTCTCCTGTGTTGAACTTTCTTCAAGGTTGGAAATTCCTTGTCGTTCGTGTTTAGACGATGCTGAAGAAGTTTGCCAAGAGAATTGGTGGCAGAGTGTGTTCCCAGGTGACGGCCCAAACTACTCACGTCATAATGAACACAGGTGAGTCTTTGGTCTGCATTAGCCCTAATCTCCACAACATACACCTCGCAGAAGTATCCCTCAGCTCACATTTGTTTATTACACTCAGGCTTACACTTCTGAACGGTAAACATGTTTAGAGTTCCCGAAAGTTGTTTTGGATGTGCATTAGCAGGTTAACTGTTCTGCCATTATTTATTCTTGCCGAATCAAAACTCTGCCTTTTGAAAGAGTCCCACTAGGTTCTGTACAATTCAGGTACTTTTGAAAGAAACCTTTTAAAGGTCTGCTCAATAGAGACACACACACACACACACACACACACAAATGTCCTTGTCCTTAATTATGTTCTCTGATGGATTATTTTTCATTTCAAAGCCTCCTCTCTCTCCAAAGCACCACATTAACAACCGCTGCTAAAAAGAATCTCTTCCAACGGTGGCCGTTTCCTTGGAAACCGCCAAATTAGTTTTCAAGTTCTTGATATGTTAGAGCCGTGAAAGGAGGAGAGGGTGAGGGATGTTGCTACGGATGTCATTAGAAGAAAACATTGTTTTAGCTTTAACATCGTAATTATTGTATTGTCAGTGTAATTATTGTTGCGTAAAGGCACACTCAAATGAGTGATAATGAATGATATCAGTCAGAGGTGTTGAATGACTAGGTTACATGGTCAGTTAACCTTGTTTAGCTGCTTTTCTAGTTTTGACCTTCCAGTCCCTCTCAAATGTCCTGCTAGATGCTGCTGTGCTGTTCATTCCAAGTACCCATGCTGCTTTCACAACAGCTGACCAGACATTTAGTCAAGGACTTCACTGTTATTACTCATTGGCCGGCACTTAGCCTCATTACTAATTGTTTTGTCATTAGACTCCTGTGGAGTCAGAAAGGAATCTCTTAATGGCCTGTTGCAGATCAGAGGCTGACAATGGACCAATTACGGTACTCTAAAAATGTAATTTCAGCGCAAGGATGTTTACTAACCGCATTACATTTCGGTGGTTGGACAAAATATATTTCAAATCAAATATACCATATCGTGTGAAGAAATTATTTGAAATGGGAAGAATGGTGACTTTTCTTATGTGTCTTTTGCATCTGATAGAGGAAGCTGCCAGCAGAGTCCGTAAGAGGACAGAGCACATCAAGGCTCTCACCCACACACCCAGACGTGTGTGTGTGTGTGTCTGTGTTGTGTGTGTGTGTGTCTGTGTTTTGTGTGTGTGTGTGTGTGTGTGTCCAGCATCTTGGGTTTTATTGCTCCCATGTCTAACCTCTCAAGATGACTTCTCTTTACACTGTGACCTGAAGCTGCAACTTCATGACATCATAACACAGACAAGAACACTTCATTCATATTTCCAGTCTTACACAAAGTTCATACCAGAAAGTTACAGTTAGTCAATGTATTGCACAAGTTTGAACTCTTTTCCAAAAAATGAGTTCCTTCAGTGCCTTGTTAATTAAATGTCTGATTCTGTGCGACGTGTTCCTTATCTCGCATCCTGCCACAGACGAACAACTGGTGTGTGAGCGCACGCTGAAATACTTCCTGGGTATAGCAGGACGAAAGTGGGTGGTGAGCTTCCAGTGTGAGTTCTGCTCTTCAGAATTACTCGTTGTCACAGACAGATTGGGGACAAATACTGTAAATGTGAGACCACAGCGGGGGGGGGGTTCTTACATAACATGGCAACACGCATCCTTTTTGTTTCTCAGACAATAAGCATTGTTTTGTTCTCCTGATCCACAGGGATTTCTGAGTGCTTTCAACAAGAAAAACTCTTACGTGAGGTAAGTTTACTTTCATGTCATCCCAAGGATTCTTACCAGCATATTTAAAACAGTTCTAAAAAAATAAATAAAAAAACATGATCTTTTTACAGGAAATGTATTTTGTCCAAGATTTGATTAGCTTTGATGGAACTTTATTCATACCCAATTGAAAAATCCCATGTAACCTGGGTGGTGCAGCAAACAGCCTAGCTAGACTAATCAGAACCAACCTGATGATGGTCAAGACTAAAACCAGAGATGGTCATTTGCACCAAGCCAGAGTTAATCATGTAGTCTTGTTTTTTTAGTTACTTCCTTGGTCTTTAATTTAGCTTGACTTCATATAGTGTCTGTACACCTTCCATGACTACCTTATAAGTCATCGGGGGGGGGGCACATTCACACTCTATCTGAGCACCTTAACGAGAATCCAGAATATAAATCAGATGACTCGGTGATTTTCCTCGGTGTCATTATTTATGGCATCCTTCATCCAACACAGCACTTGTTTCCACAGACACCCTACGAGGTACAAGGAGATGTGGTTAATGGGCACAGTCATCAGGGGCCTACGAGGGCCCGCGTCACAGGGGACAGCAATGTGAGGCCTCATCTATTATTCAAGCTTAGGCACAGCCTATTTGACACCTGTCATGGTTTGTTTAGTAAAAGCCTTATTGTTAAATGAGATTCTCTTTTCAAAGGCCTTGACAGTTTCATCACGCCGTTTCCTCACAAATGTGTTCTTTCTCTGGCTTTGATACGTATAATAAGTATAGAACCCAAAAAAGAAAAAAAGTTTTAAAAAGTATAATTGACAGGTATAGCACAGCCTGAAGGATCACATGTAAACTGGAGAAGATAATTATTTTCTTGGCATTTGGTCAAAGTGGAACTAATTTTCGGAACACAGCTCAAGGGATGAATTCGACACGGCTGGACATCATCTTTGACTCAATATTATAAACTGATTGAGGCTCTTCGTTGAACTACCTAAGTAATTTCATGCCTGTTTAGAATGACTCTATTACCGTTTTTCCCATCCGTGGATTCAGACAGACACAGTCTTGGTCACAAGACCAATGTGATTGACACATTTTCGGATAATAAGGTGTGCTTGTCACATGGATGTTGATAGCTAGTACGACTGGGTATCTGAGGCATAGAAGCCTGTTTTATTTAGCTGTAACATACTAAATACCTAAATATATTGTATTTAGTCATGTCTTTCGTTTGTGAGTTTGTGTGCGAGAGAGAGGGTTCTTGCATGCAAGTGTACATGATTAGGGCTTGGTTTGGATGCCATCTGAAGGGCATGAGGTGTTGTCTAAATGAGAAATCTGTAAATGACTACTTCCATTAGATTGCTACCTCAGGCTAATGATAATAACCATGAATGGAGACGAAGGTGCGAATAATTTTTTTTTTAGAGATTCCGCCAACGTATCTTCTGAAACGGTGGCGACAAACCATTTTACAGCCTACAAGCTTCTATGTTCGCTTGCTGTCAAATGGATCCTTTGCTTTTTAACATGAAATCAAGTTCAACCAATAGTTATTCACCATATGAATTTATTCGAAGCATATTATCTCGTGATTTGTACTAAAGGTACACCTTGCTCACATACTCGTGGACAGGGTTGCTTTGTGCGAAATTGGGTGTAACTGATCCACCCTGACCAACTGCCTAGGGGATACATGTCTCCTCATCGTCCAATCAAATGCTCTACCCCTTTCAGATTCTTCAAGTTAAAAGGACATTCGATATTATAACCAACACCATTTATTTTCTTAAACTGTGGAGAAAAGGGTTAAAGAAGCACGTGAATCTTATCAGTTGTATTTTCCCCCCCTTTCTAGCTTCTTATGAAGGATTATGAAATCTGCTTCCAAGGGACTTTCTCTGATATGACCACAGGTAAGTTGACCACAAGATAACCAATAATCCTAGTTTTAATGAGATTGAGTAATTTAGATAAGAGATGAGTAATTGTAATGTAACAGTAGTTTGTCCTCCGACTGTGCGTTTGTAGCCATGTTACACGTGTGAACATCGCTGAACGGTCAGCTAAGATGAAGGCTGTAAGTTAAACTCCAGGTTCAGTCAGGTATTGGCTGCAAAGCCTCTTAAAGCACGTTGTGATTGGACCACGCTCCAGGCTGATGTCCCCCACCTCCATGTCCGGCCAGCCTGGGTCTCTGCCATTAGTCTCTGATTCCTTTGATCTGCTGCCCATGTACATTTCCTGCGCTCTGATTAACCCTACGCTAGTTAGCATGCTTGGCGAGCAGTTAGAGCGCTAGCACCGGAGGGATCTTAACACCTGGATAATGAACTTTTTGAAATGCCGCCATGAAACAAACTGAGATTGCGCGCTCTTCATTTGCATATATTTCCGAAAGGGGATGGAGGCAAAAGGGGGGGGGGGGGGGGGGGGGGGGGTGATGCAACAACAACAAGGTGGTGGTAATTTATGGAAAGCCCCTTCCAGATTCACCCAGGGCCTTTCTGTGGCTCTGTTGTCTTTGGAGACAGGAAAATGAATCCCGCTCTCTCTCCGTCTCTGTCTCTCTCTGCTCCCCCGCACTCAGTGCTGTCCTGCTGGACTCTGATACACAGCAGCCTGGAGTTCTGAGTTCTGGGTGAGAACGAAGGAAAAGAACAGAAGAACCACAAGATAAAAGTAGTTCACAGAAGTATTGACTGACACCAAGAACCGCTTGAGGCTCATGGCATGTTAAACTCCTGTCATCTGGAGAGTGGCTAGCCGAACAATGACAGGTGATAATGGTGGCGAAGTTGGGACTTTTGTAACTCAGAAAAGTTATGACTCAAACTTCAGTTATTGTTAGAGCTTCGTATGTATGGGGGACTTGCCTAGATCAAATGGAGGAAAATCATTAACGTGTCAATGGTCTCAAGTAGAGAACCTGTGCAATCAGAGATCTGGGGTGTATAGAAAAGAAATGTATAAAGTAAGTAGAAAATGGAGCATAATTCCGTTTCTTACATGTACTGTGAGACAGCGTTTCCCAGCAGAGGTAGTGGTTCATTGTTGCTCAGGGGTAGCATGAATGATTAGATAAGGTGGATGGGGAAAGGTTTTAAAGGGACACATCTTTGACAAGTAGTTGTACCGATCGTCTCCTTCCCCCTGTTCCCCCCCTTCTCCGGTCTCCCAGAGTATCCTCCCTAAATGGCTGGATCAATGGTAGTCTGCTAATGGGTTTGTGTCTCTTAGCGTGGGGGTCCAAGGCCTTCTAGAAGAACGAGAACGAACATAGAACGAGTTACGGAATGCTATCGTTTCTTCCTCAGCGGAACATCTCAACCAGCTTCCTTATTATGAACTTGTAGTTGTGGAACTTCGTAGAGAGTGATGCCATCGGTTACTGTGGAACTTCGTAGAGAGTGATGCCATCGGTTACTGTGGAGCTTCGTAGACAGTGATGCCATCGAAACCACCGGTTACCGTGGAGCCTTTCCTGGGCGTGTTGCCTGCTGAAATCCCAACAGGCTCAGGTTTCTGACTCCGTCTGCCTTCCGGAGGTGGACACAAAGTCTGGTGCCAAGGACAAACCAGCCAACGCAGAAACCAGAAATAGCCCTTAATGTTAAACACAAAGTGTCACAATACGTCAACTGTATCCATGTCATTTTTGAAATAATCTGTTTCTTACTATAATCCAAAAACATGTTTTTTTCATGAGTAGATGACAGGAAAATGTGTTGGCGTTGAAGGACACGGTAGATGTTCACAAGGGAATAAAGGGGTTTTCAAACCAGGAACCACCACCTGTTAAGAAGATGAAGGAAACATAAGGTGTTTTGATTGAAAACAAGCTGTCAATGAAGTCATTTACCTACATTTAGCTAAGCTGTTCTGGATGCTAATGTGTGAACTTCCTTAGCATGTCCACCAGAGGAGGCAAAAAAAGAACATTCGGATGGAGAGAAGAGATAACAACTGGAACAATTGAATGTTTTCTTTGATGGTCTGGTCAGAGCACCGGTTTGATGGTTTAAATGATTGGAAGCATTGTAGGATGGAGAAGCCATCTGCTGCTGGAGTATGAGGATGGGTAGTCTGCTGTTCACTCACAGCTCACCAGCCACATGTGGAAACACACACACACACACACGCACAGTAGTAAAATGGTGTGTGCGTGTGGACACTTAAGGCATTAGA
Organism: Plecoglossus altivelis; assembly: GCA_036571765.1. NCBI lineage: Eukaryota > Metazoa > Chordata > Actinopteri > Osmeriformes > Plecoglossidae > Plecoglossus > Plecoglossus altivelis. Next base: position 11,091,460 of record BROE01000007.1, read on the forward strand.
GTTAACTACCATATGTTTAAATGGAAAGGTTTTGACTCAGGAATTCTTCAAGTTGGCTTTTCATAGGCAGTATTTAGCAGGTCTGTGCCCTGTACAATAGATCAAGGTTATGCACTCTTCTCCCTCGCCTGCTCTTTTGAGTGTCTGTACCTGATGGACTGTGAAACATAGTTAATACATTGATGCTATTGTTACTGTTCTTGATGTTGGATTCTCACTGGTGGCTCATTGACAGTTTTTTTTAACCACCCGAAAGCATCCCCCCCCTGCCCCCTCTGACCTCCCACTTCCTGTCTCTTCTACCATCCCTCCTCTCTGCTCACATCCACTCTCTCCCTCCAGCCCCCCCCCCCCCCCCCCCCCATCCTCCCAACAACGGATTGATCGTATCCTGTAACGAACCCTTCATTCTCAAAACACGCTTCAGGGACGTGGATGAAGGAGAACGGAGAGGAAAAACCCACATCTGAGGAACAGCAGCTGACAGATGATATTGATGATTCAGATTTGCCCTTTTCTGTGTGTGTGTGTGTCTGTGTCTGTGTCTGTGTGTGTGTACAGGTCAGATGGAGTGGATGGTGGAACTATGTGGAGGGAGACTAGTGAAGGATCCGCTCCTTTTCACGGATAAACGGGTATGTGACCTTCCCTCCTACAGCCATTCTTAAGTGGTGGCCCCATGGAGCTGTCAGCCCTCTGTCCTGCCACCCACACAAGACTACATTCAACGACTTAACAGTTTAATCCTTGAGAGAACGGGCGGAAAAAACTATTCAAAGAATGTGTTGACTTGCTAAGGAGAAATGTAAGTGATGAAGAAAAACCATCGTTGTGATTTTTGTTTCTCATACAGAAGTCTCATCAAGTAGTTATTGTGCAGCCTGGTTCAGACTTATCAGAAGCAAGAAACTACAAAGGTAGGTATGATTTACTGTTGGGTTTGAGTTCATACTCTCGTCCAGAGTCCACAGTCCCACACTGTTTAACGCACACAACAATCACACACACGCACACGTATGTACAGCCAGAAAACACTGCTGTACGCATCATGCTGTAGCACCCTTTTTACCCTGACATTAGAAAAAGGGGAAGGAACTGAATCATTTCTGCTCAAGTGACTCTTGGCTAGGGCACCTGCGTAGACCTGTAGGCTGTCAGAGAGAGCGCCTGTGTTAGACTTCACTCAAGCATGAACAGGAGCGACTGTTCTGTCAGGGGGAGCGATGACACTGGGGCTCCTCCAAATATTGGGAGGGTTTTTACTTTGCCTGACAGAGAAGGAAATTGCAAAAAAAGATTCAATCGAAACAATCGAAGTCCAGATCCATCCAAAGCAGCGAGCGGAGAGGGTAGGTGAAGAAGAGCGTGAGGCGCGGTGAGAATCCCTGGGAGGAGGCAGGTGGAAAGGTGCAGCAACAGAGGCTGGGCTGGAGTCTTAAGGAGGGAAGATGCAGAGACGTTGATGAAGGTGGAGAGAGTGACAGAGGTAGCGATAAAGACAGAGGTGGTAAATCAGCCTGCTCTCTGTGCCTTCTGATTTGTGTTGCTGCATATTTAATGTGGCCTTTCCGCTCCTCCTGTGTCCTCAGGCTTTCCCAGTCTGAGTAATAGATGTACACCTTTTTCTCTTTGTGCTCTGGATTTGAAATGCACGCACACACACACATCACACATCTATGACACGCACATCTTGGATCGTTATTGTTGGTTCCCAGAGAACAGCCTCAAACCAAGTACGCGCATACAGAATGCATGCGACACACTCTTGAGTTCTGTTAATATGCTATTATGAATTCACACTGCCAGCCATGACTATTTCTAGAGGAGTACAGGTTGTTGATTTTAGGGTTTGAAGGACACCTTTGTATTGTTGTACCGTTACTATAGCAACAGTTCAACCTGGTTTTGTGTCTTATCTCTAGCCCTTCAGAGAAATGCTACCGTGGTGACCCGTGGTTGGCTACTTGATACCGTGGCGACTTACACCATCCAGAACCTTGACAACTACAAAACGTAATCCCTAGTCTACTCTAAGATGTTGGCCTAGTAGACCTCACCAGCTTTGCGTGACCAGGGAGAGGTCTACTTTCTCCCGGGCAGGTCTGTGGGCAGGCTTGGTTCTACCCTCTGGACTATGTCTGCACAGACTTTAAAAGAAAGACCATCTCACAGTAAAACACCTTGAATGAGTTACAGTCATTATCTACCTGTTATTGAAGATGGACCTGATGTTGCTGTCTTTCTGCTCCCTCTTGTCTGTGTCTGGTTTCATTTCTTTACCAAAAAATGTATGATCAAACTCCTCACTACTAAGCGCAATTTCTGCACTTTAATTTGTCTTCTTTTTCCCCCCTTTGTTATTGACTTACCATCTTAAAGTTGCATTTTATATTTGTAACGTGATTAAAATGTGTGGTGTACCTAAAGATGATAATTTCTGGGAAAAGTCTTCAGTGGTAAGACCTCATCCTGTGACAAGAAACAGATGATCCAAAGAAAAGCATGTGTGCATTAGTCATGATCAAGACATCCATGTGCACAAGCCACACACACACACACACACACACACACACATGCATACATTTAGCGATGCTGTCTACACTGAGAATTCGGATCAGAATACACATCGAAAACCAGGCTTTTCTTCCTTCTTGTCTCATACATTTATGTAGTCTTGTGTAATATTCATATGTTTATTTTTGTCTCACACAGATGTGTTTAAGGGAAACGATGATGGAAGGTTAGCTTGTTTTCCCATCTCCCCGCACAGATAGAATGTCATGGACATGATTCAGCGCAGGATAATATTGTTCTACGTCCTCCAAACGACTAGACACAACTTTCGGTTGATCGCTAGTTTTGTACGTACACAGCTGTCATTAAATCTGACATGACTAGTTAAATAAATTACCCCGCACAGCATTTGTACACTCAAATATATATATAAAAAATGTTTTTCTAATATTACACAGTAGTGTCATCATCAAAGGAAAAACTTGAAAGACTTGTAATTACTATCTCAATTTAGGCTCAGATGTGCAAACACTTCACTTAATATGTTCACTAGAATTATAGTTAGTTTGATTTTGGTGAAGGGTTTAAAATTGAAGATGGTTCCAGACATGATTACGTAATTGTCGTTTACTCAGACTGAAGGACCATTCTTGCCACTAATTACAGCAGTAAATTAATTCAAACTGGTGCCACAATAATATAAGAACTGATATATTTGTAAATATATACCCATACAAAATATATTGTATGTATCCATAAAAAATATGGATTCTTGAAGAACAAAGACAAAAAATGCTGGATATCACGATTGAAAACCCCTTTCCCAGAATTTGGCAGTAAACGTTCCTGTTTCTGTGAAGAACCAGCGCCTGGGTCTTTCATTGTATTACAATATTCTCCGACAAACGTTTGCAACGCCAAACATTTCTGACAAGGTCGAAACCCTTTTATCGCAGACAATCTAGTGCATCTTTTATATGGGCGTTGCTAAGGAAAGGTAGTCGTGTTTAGCTTAGTTACCCGGGGCAGCATCCTCTCAAGGTCTCCTGCATTTCGAAGCTGATGTAAGCCCTCGCCATATACATGCCCTGCTGTAATGTTCTCTAACTCTTTGGATTCCCCACACTTCTCAGTCCTGCTGCATGTGTACAAGACTTCCAGGTATTGTACGTTAGATATCCCAAGACAAGAGCAACTGCACTGAGGGAGAAGAGAAAGCAGAACAGGCTTCGCCAGGAGCACGCGTTCATCTGAATTATTGAACAGGAAATGTGTTGGGTTGAGGAGAGAGAGGATGAGATTGAGGACCACTGCGAACTGAGAGTAGCGTGGCTCAAGTCCATAAACATGGCCCTGTTGCGTTCTGTAGTAGGCTTATAGCATATCATATCGGAAATTATATTTTAACACCTTAAAGTTTGAAGGGGGGGAAAAAACATTTCTGTTTTTACCTCCGCGTTTACACAGAATGTTTACTCGTAAAACTAGACATTTTTGAGATGGTCAGAATCCAGTATAAACATCCAATAGTCTTCTCAATCCTAAAGATAACGGATACGGTTAATGAACCGAGATGTCATCTGTTCCTGCTGCTTGCAGCGGAAAATGGTTGCGTCTTTGTCAATGCAATGCCACTTACGGGCCACCTACAGATTGCCATGTGAGGAGCGCGACACTGATTAGCGACACTGATGAGACTTGCCCTAAGGCTCTTCATGAGATCTCGAGAGGCATTCTGTCTGTAAGACAGAAGACAAGCACAGCACATGAACTGAGAATGACGTGCTGTGACTGCAGTCATGAAATATTGTATCGTGTTCTTGAATCCTTCAGGGGACAATTCTTGCATCTCTGTGAACGGAAAACTCACTCGAGGCCTATCGTCTTAATGTCGTATGAAAAACATTTAAACGATTAGACAACGAAATGAAAGTAGCGATTAAGTATGCTAATTGTATGTTAGTCTGATTATGTGCGTGTACATGACTTGAACGAATGAAAGACTTTTGAAGGACATGGCTTCTGGATGCTATATTTGAAGAGACATGACACTCTTGTAACATACTTGGTTATTGACTTGTTCGATCATGGTAGACTGCACTTACGATGGAAGGCCAATACCTTAAGGATCCTGGGCTATTCTCTCTTCTTGCGGTTGACTGAACCCTGCCTACGGTATTCTCCAGGTTGAAGTTACAGTAAATATCTATGATGAGCCTTCGTGCGTGCGTCCAGAGATGTTTTGCAGGTGGTTTATTGATTGGTGAAACCCACAGAGCCTGCTAATTTAATATTATCACCTGAAAGAGGTTTCACTAAGCAGTCCTAAACGTTATGTGGTAATCTACACACACACTAATGCCTTCAGACTAATTAATGCAATTCTGAAAGTAAAGCAACGGTTACTCTCTTATTTGCATTTTTTGGGGTCTGAACAAGCCAAGCCAGTCATGTGCTTTAACAGCCAGTTATAACATCACATCCTTTGTGGACCTGTACAAAAGTGGGTTTATCTGCTGTGCATTTCTGGCTGTAGGGCTTCTCATGGTGCCATGAGGCTACAGAGTCGTCAGCCAGGAACCAACCTTCACTGATGTTTCAGTTTGGATCATGTTGTGTTGGTGGAACAGCGGTAGGGACAACTGCCTACCCCTCCCCCCTCCCCCCTGGGATCCCTGCTCTCCCCACCTCCTGACCTCTCTAAGGAGCCAGAAGCTGCCTTGTTCAGCCTCTTCCAGCAGGAGAACCTTGCTGAACACAAAGCCTGCAGTCTCAAGAACCTTAAGGAACCGCTGGGTTCCAGTGTAGCCTCTCTTTTTTTCTTTTCTTTTTTTTTTGTTGCATTGAACTCAGTGTCCTCGATCTCAACACCACTATGTCTAGCAGACTCAATCATGGTAGAAAATAGAAAATCTAACTAATGTCAAATCTTCAGCTCTGAGGGCTTTTAAATGTCAAATACACTGTATGCTTTGGCATGCTGAGACCGAAACATTCATTTTCCAATTCGTTTTTTTTCTTCTTCTCCAGCTTCTTGCTCAAATAGCAACATTCACAGAAAAACAGTGTGTGGATTCAGCATAATTGTCTCTGACAAGATCATGAATAATATGGACGATGCAAAAACACGATGCCGATTTTTTCTTATGGATTCTTTGCTTGGTACTTTGGAATTTACCCTCCATCTTACTGTGTTCGTCTTCAATTTAACAGCTGCCTATTGTCATCCTATCAACAGTATTAGCAGCACTTTATTGTATTATTGCCTTTTAAGGACCAGTTAACAATGGCTGGATTGAAATGGGTCAAGACACAACTGGTGTTGCCCCTTTACACGTCCCCTAAAACCAAGCACGTGTTTGGAAGAACTGAATGTGCTGTGTTGGAGAGCAGCGAGCTGGGAAGTCCCTTCCATATCCCACACACAGCAAAACGCTTGTTATGGAATCCTAAAAAAAGAAGCTTTGTAAAATTGTCACAAGATTGCCCAATAAGCAATACGTGATTTGACAACAACGTTTGACCATTCAAATATCCCTTTATAATCCGTCTTCTTAGACGTGGCAATACTGCTGGTTTACACTGTGCTTCTGTGCTTGTGTGTGTTTGTGTGGTTCCATGTGTAGCTGAAGTCCAAGCTCGAACGAACAGGTCCCTTTGATGATTGTGACAGTACGCATGGGAAATGAGCAGAGAACAATCTGGTTTGCCATCTGGAATGTTTTGGTGTGTAAGTGTATGTGGGAGACTTAGAAAAGGCACATGTAAGGGTTTAGTTACCAGTGGTGTGTGTGTAAGCTGTTCCACGATCAACGGATTGACACTTAAAGGTGGTCTGCCTCAAAGCTGAGAGATGTTCTCCGTTCGATAACATGCAGACTGGAATTTGTTTGTCCATCTTCATTTAAAGATGTTTTGGGGGTTTTGAGGAAGATTTCAACCTGGCCCCAAAATACAGAGTTAGCTCTGATTTAGGTCTGTAGAACGTAGTTCACCAAAATGGAAAAAAAGCGCCCTGCAAGTGCCCAGTAACTGTCTAGAAAATACATCCGGTTTATTATTTAAAAACAACACTGATATGAGTGTGTGGCAGTAAGATAATGTTTATTAAATGGATGCAGCATGTTCACAGTATGGTGTTTCAACACGCCAGAGTTCTCATGACAACTACAACAGAAACAGCTGTAGAACCATTCTATGTATAAACCGCTCGGTACTCACAAGTCCCTCATCCATTAGGTAACAGTTTGCATGTACGGTTGAGTAAAGATCTAATGTGACCCTGATTTCAAATCCAGGTGAGATCAGAGGAGTTGTTAACAAAACAATTCAGAGGTTTGGTGTTCCACTGAGAGTTTTCGCCTTCTTATTTGTCTTTACTGAGCGAAGTACTACTGCATGATAAAGCACTTCATGGACGCCTGCATCCCCAATTTCAAAAAGTACCCAAGTATTCATGGTACAATCATCAGATGCACACTTCAATACACTTGCTCAAAGTGAGACAATCATAAATATTTATTCACAAGCATTTTTCACACCACTTGTTGGTGAGAGGTTTTTAAAATTCTGAACTTGAGCTGCTCATGTAAAATCAGCTGTCCGCCTACCTGCCTGCCTGCCTGCCCACCCGTCCGCCTGCCTGCCTATGCGCCCGCCTGCCCATCCGCACGCCTGCCTGCCCGCCCGCCCGCCTTCCTGTCCGCCTGCCCATCCGCCTACCTGCCCGCCTGCCTCCCTGCTCTCTGCCTTCCTATCCGGCCGCCCATCCGCTCGTCTGTCCTCTATACTTTCATCTGCATTCTTTTCTGTTTCTGGGATGACCATTTCGAACCCTTTTCTCACCAACAGCGTGTGTGTGTGTGCGTGCGTGCGTGTGTGTGAGCGAGAGGAAGGCAGCACCTGAGACACATCAGAGTAAGAAGTGTCACCGCTGTGAATAATGTGTGCAGTTGTCCGTAATGACCCTGATGGCTCTCACGTGCCACTTGTTTATCCTCCCTGACAGCAGGACCGAACCTCTGCAGCTTTCACACAATGTCCCCTTGGCTGCAACTGATATGCTCAAACGATCATTGAAATGCTCAAAGGATACTGCTGTGTCAGACTGAATGCTAAAGGGCCATGAATCAGCAAAAAACATGAAACAGCGCCCCTAAACAAGCTTATTCGATTAAATATAGTATGACACAACTGAATAAAATGACTAGGTGTAGTTTGAGAACATTTCCATAAAATCCACCTTAAAACCATTATTAGAAATGGCTGTTGGTAATGCAATTCCACGTCAGCACGCCTCCAGTAATTGCTGAAACAGCTTTTCAACGCCAGCCACCACACATCACAAATTTCTATGATTTCATTCTGTTACATCCTTGGCTGTGCAATCAAAGAGCCCTTGTATTCTTTCACCTGAACACATTCAAACACAAACAAAAGTTATGTTGCATTTAAATATCCATTTATTTCAGTCAGTCTAGAATGTGAAATGGTGTGTGTGTGTGTGACATTTTGCATGTGTGTGTGTGTATGTATGCGTGTGTTAGAGGACCCAGAAGCTCCACGTTGGGTCTCGTTGTCGTAGAGAGAACGGTAGGAGGAGTCAGAGTCTTGTGGACACAGACAACATATATTTTTAATCTGCTCAATTTTACATCCTGCTTAAATGGGTCGTGCATTTTTAATGCCTCACTCTCTCCCGCAGACACGGCAATCATGTCATGACATCGTCATAGCCAGGGCCATCTTAATTATGGGATGAAGTTAGTTTCATTTAGCAATTTTGGAGATTCAAATGAAGCAGATTTTGATTTGTCACTATTGGTAAACAGTAAGATTTTAATGGAGTGAACTTATCCTCGATCTGTTTCCTGAGGCCCAGAAGGCATTAGGTTGTAGTTTTATGGTAGCTGACAGTGCGAACAGAAGAGAGTCCATTAAAGATGCAGGAGGGTTGAGCCTCTGTGAGCACTGATCAGTGAAACTTTATCGTAGGATTAAAATGAAAGATGGACCCCATCGCGCCCTTGTGTGGGTGGCTAGGTGTGTGACTTTGATTATACATATATTTCATGTGTGTGGAGGCTATGATTTTCTAGCAGGGTATAACAATGGCGAAACTAAATATGTACTCCGCAATTCAACCAAAACTAAACACTGGTGAGCCTTCCCGAAACCTATTCCAACATCACTTATCACTGCAGTGGAGTTCAAAAGAAGTTCATGTTTTAGCTGGCTAATCTCTCCACTTCTACCTCTTTTACAAACCACATGCAGGTGCTTGCAATACCCAAGGGTTTCGTCTTCTCAGACAGCTTTTGGAGAAGCACAATCTGTCCCTGCCCCCAGGACTCCGGCAGCAGCAGTAGCAGCAGCAGTAGCAGCAGCCCTGCATCGGGCTAGAGAACAGGGGGGCCTGCAGCAGGGGAGAGGCACCCTGGCAGTGGTTCGTACAAAACAATGTGTCCAAGCCAGTGGGGAAGAGAAGTCAAAAGAGAGATCTCTGTGACACAATGTAGAACTGTGGGTTTCTAGGTATGCATCTTACTAGAGGATAACATGTACATGCCTGTACCGTAGGACCCATACCCAAAGGAAAGAGACACTTGCATCTAACATGATGGAGTTTAAAGAGGTCTGGTTTTCTCTGTAGGCATGTGTGTGAAGACAAACAGAAGCATCACTAATTCATCGCTATCATTAATCGGCTGGAAGGATTCACCTGCTATGTCTTTCTGACATGCACGCAGTCTAATTTTAGCTTCCCCTAATGGAAATTCTAGTGTCTATGCACACGTATCACGCGCTTGTAAACGACTTCGTACCTCAGCGGCTTGTGAGAGTTGACTTGGGGCCAGGATTTACAGGGTGGCTGAGTCTGTGTCTTGACTTGGGGGGTGGGGGGGTGGGGGTGAGGTGGGGGACGATGGGAGGACTTGTCCGCAGGCAGAGGGATGGATGTGTCAGGCCACAGTGACAGACAGGGTTGAGGTGCTAGCTCCGAAACACACAAGGGGAGCAGGTCTGTTGGCTCATTTGGCTTCAAGGAACAACGCTTATGGTTGGGCCTGTACGTTTCCTGAAACCTGTACCGCTGCAAGAAAATCTAGGTACGGTGTTTGCATGTGTGAGTTAGCAACACGCGGGTTGAATTGGAGAAGGTCTCTCAGCTTGGGTTATGTTATGGGTCATTTAGCAAGCTCTCGGAGGTTGGTTGAGCTGTGTATGCAATTTATTTTGTGTTAAGATAGACTGAATGAGTTGTTTGTGTTGGGTGAGTGTGAGTGTGTCTGTGTGTTACAGGTAAATGAGACCCACCATTCACGAGAGCTAATGCAGGCTCTGCTTCAAGCTGTGTGTGTCTAGTGACATTGAGGAAGCGGCAAAGCAACAACAAGGGCAAGTAAGAAGAGGGGATGACTGTGTTTGCTCAACATGAACATGTGACCCGTGAGCTCATGTTAAGGGAGATGACATCATTCAGGGTCTCTACAGCATCAACATTGATGGTTCAACAGCTACAGATCTTCTATTGCACTTGGGGCTGCAACGACTTCAAAGATAAGTTTCTCACCTGGTTGTTTACTGAGGCATCCAGCACAGACGGTCTCTTTTCTGGCTCCTAGTCTCTCATCCCTCTGAAGACACTGGGACAAACTACTGGCACTCACATCATGAAACACACGATGTGTTCTGGAGCCTAACACAGGGACTGCTGACGTCACCTGATGTTATTCATTAGATGACTTAGGCTAGTTTAAATGAGATGTTAAATAGTCTAGGGAAGTATTGGCCTACTAGAATAGATTGATTTAATAGATGTTATTCTAAATAAGGTCAAGAGAAGCCTACAGTAAGACTGAAAGAGCATTTGATAATTCATATCATCTAACCTTGCAACTGTTAACTAGCAGGGAGAAAAGTAAATGTCATTTTTTAAAGGATGAACCCTTCTTTTACGGACTATTAAAGTGACAACTTGACAATGCTATAGGCAGACCTATTGTGAATAGTAAGTATTAGGTCATAAGATTACACTGCGACTTCAGGCTAAATGCCGGCAGGGAAGCAGGTTGTCAGTAGGTCTTGTCTGAACCAGTTTTCCCAGAGAGCTTCAGTGGACTGGAGGGGCATCTCTGGCCTTGCCCCGGGCCAGCGTTCCGTGACCTCACACTCATGAGCACACGAAGACATCATAGTGACGCTGTGAAATGTCACTTTGCCGCTGCTCACAGAAGCAGGAACAGGCTAGGGGCGCTGATCAGCACGGGAGGGGGAGAGGAGGGACGAAAAGGGGGAATTGAGGATAAACTGTGGTGAGTAATAGACCAGATGGAAACTAGTTTAGTTCTCAGATACGAAAATGGACATGACATAGCAGAGCAAGTGTTCTTTTAATTTCCATGATCAAACACGCATGACATCGCTAAACAACCCTCTCCTGCCAACATTGCAATGTCTCCGAAACAGGATTATTTACTTTGTACAATTATTTTAACACATCAATATTTAGTGGTGAGTGATAAGTAAAACTCTTCTTTTTTAGTTCTTTTTTTTTCTGAAAGCACTTGTGGTTTTTAGTGTCATCAGCCCTGTAAATCTGCGTCTTCCTGGGCTTCTAACCATCCAGTTTTGATCTCATTAGATTGAATGGGACGATAACATCATTCCCTGACATTTAAGTCTGAACACTTTGCGTGCGTCATTTTGTGCTTGTAAATGAACACTGACACTGAAAATGGCATTTGAAGACAGGAAACAACTTAATGGAAAGGGCTTCCTTATCAATCTCATTACAACTCTCCTCCTCTCCTCCCCTGCTACCCTCCTCTCCTCATCCTCTCCTCCCCCATGCTCTTCTAACACAGTTTCTCTTGCATTAGCTACAGTAGTATCTCTTATTTGGGTTGGTTTCTCTTTCAGTTTTGCTCTTACGTGTGAGGTTGTTAGAAAATGTGTCGATGATGTGGCAAGGATCCGACCCAGACATGTGCACAGAGAAACAGCTGTACAAGGCGAAAAAAAGAAACCATTTGTAGATGTTGAACAGAGGCTCCACACTCTTTAGCATTGCAGTCCTTGTTGTATTCATTGTCCTTTTTTGCAGTGCAAAAGAAACAAGAAAAAAAAACGATAAATAATATTCTGTGTCATATACATGTCCGCTTCGCACACCGTCTGGGTCAGTTGATACAGTCCGTCCCTACATGAGAGTACAGCTCTTGGCTCGATCCTTTCTGATGGCGGGGGTTTGCTCCAGGATCTCAGTCCGTGGAGGTTGCTGTGATACCCGCTTGAGGCCCCGTCGTGAGCCGGTGCGTTTGAGCTGTGACACAGGCCGATGAACGCATGCCACGGATGCCAGCGTGGTGACGTGGAACACGTCTCGGACGCTGTTCTCCGAGTATTTGGAGGTGCACTCTGCGTACGCCACCGCCCCAATCTGCCGGGCCAGACCGGTGCCCTGGAAACAAGGAAACCACAAAGCTGTCAGCACTTTTGCAGAGTAGGATACCCCGACCCTAATACAGTTACACTGAGTCTGGAAATAAACAAACTAAGTACTTTAAATCAGCAAAAAATATATATTTTATAAACTTAAAATATATCTTCATGCCGCTGAGCTAGGTCTATATGGTTTTTAACCCAGTTTTTGGTTAACAGTCTAAGCCATTGTCTTAGATACATAGTGAAACCTATTATTTTTAGCTGTATTTAAAGCCTTTTCCCTTGGCTCAATCATCAATAAACTTATATTAAAAGAAAATCCGACCTACTCGTGTTCCCCCTACCTCAAAAGGTGAGAAGACGGAGGAGAGTAAAAACCTAACACAGTCTTCTGAAATATTCAGCAGCCGTTGTCTAGAGCCTAGAGTTGTCCAACTGGAGCAGAAAACAGACTGTCTACTCTCTGAGACTCACGAACTCTGTGTCTGATCTAGGCTCATACAACCACTCCAGGTCAGTAGGCCTGCGTCTCACTCAGTGGGACTGTTTGCCTCCTCCCGTAGTCCCTCTCACACACATACTCGCAGACACACAGTTAGGATGTTCCACTCGCTCAGACGGTTTTAGCGACTTGATTAAAGATGAAAGGAGACACTGTAAACACATCCAACGCCATGACGTTTCAGCCGCTATCACTGTTACTGCTGTGTGCCATGTCACGTTGAAAAAACATCCGTTCAGCTTTCCTGCCTTCAGAAACATTCAGCTTCCTCATGCGGCTTCTGGTTACAAATCCAACTTGAACTCCGAGACTAAGGCCACGGCTTCATCACTTAGAGATGACGGGCTCTCCTCTGCTTTGACCCTAAGCAGATTATGGCAGAAGGCGTGTGAGTTCACGAAACGATCATCTTTGTAACTGCCCAGATTCCCCCGGGATTCAATTTGTTGTAGAGAACGCATTCAGCTGTTTGGAAGTCACACGTTGCTGCCATTAGATTTTAGTTAGAGGCTAGACAGGCCTCTGAACAGAAACTTTTGAGATTTCTATTCAGACGGTTCAGCCTCTTGCATGTTGTGAGTTTGCTGATCATTAAACATCTTAAAACAAAGAGGGAATGTAGTAGAATGGGGTCATTTCTATCATATAGTTGGCCCACTCAAGCCAATTTAGATTTAATTTGGCCTGTTTGGAGACACTAAAGCGAAGTCTTTTTGCTTTTAAAGCCTTTTTGGTCCATTCTACTTCTTTGGAGACTTGGGGATGAAAGTGATCTGATGCAAAGAAATAATCAAATGGAACGGTCTAGCTGTGCTAATGACTTGATGAAACTTGCCTGTGATTCTTGTGATGAGGACAATGCAGCTACGTTATTCCACAGTGCATCTCAGCAGTGCCTCACCCTCTCATCCTCCTGCTCTATTTCTTGTAATATTGTTAAAGAACATTCTGTGACTTTAACACTTATCTCGGTTCACGGTGAGTTCTCGCTCTCAAATTACCTTGTTGAAACAATGGAAAAACTGTCCTGGTACGGCAATGTCATCATGTGTCTGTCTGAAAATGCCTCCTAACAGCAGCGTTGTGTGAACGGATTGAGAGGTAAGGGGGTAATGAGAGTGTAAGCTAAAAGGGACTGTGCAGCGCACTGCAATCACATGCTGTTCTCTGTCTTCGAAGAGGTAAAATATTGAGTGTGTTCTTTCCAGCAAGTTACATTAGAATTCCTAAAGGGTGGTCTGCAGTCCTTACAATGCAACCTAATGTGTGTGCTATGTATTCATGCCAGAATAGAGGGGGAGGATGGCTGCGTAGCATGAACCGGTACATGGACGAGCACAGTGAAGTGAGCTTTGTATTTGGGCTTCATTAATCTCTAATTCCAATGGTGCACACATCCTGAAGTATCTAGTGTATTTTGCTGGTGAGGGTTATACCTACTGTTGTACACTACACAACCGGTTTATTCTACACTGTTGGAGTTGATGTTTTTAAGTCTAGTCCTATTGAATTACAGGCACAGAATAAAGCCATCCCATTAGTACAAGGATCCTCTGGGCCAGCACTAATGCTTAGGTTCTGGTTGGCTACATTGCCTTTTGATCTGTTTTGACAAGTGGAATACTGATGACAATTGCAGAATGTTGGTTTGACATGGAAGTAAAACAGCATTCCTACCATTGAGATTTTCCAGTTAGTTCAGTACTGCATGATACAGTACAAGTGACACAGAGCAAGTGACACACAAAGCAGGAAGCGTGTTCTTCTGCATTTGATCTGGATTTCAGTTACACAAGCGTTCCCCGTGAGATGAGAAACGTTTCTGACGAATGAGGTAAGGTAGGTGGGTCGTTTATTCATCTCAAGAGGCAACTGCGGAAAGACAGTTGCGGAGAGTATTTCTTACCTGCTCGTGAGTGATGGGGATGAGTCTAAGTTTGGACAGCTCTCTCAGCACATTTAGGTCCGTCCTCATGTCCAGCTTGCAGCCCACCAGAACCACCTTGGCATTAGGACAGAACTCCTGGGTCTCTCCCTGCCACTGCGTGGAAACACGGAGGACAGACAGAACCGGTCAGAACCAGACAGAAACAGTCAGAACCAGTCACACAAGCACACCAAGAGAGGTATGAATCCATGTGGGGAAAAGAGATTTATGTTGTGCACTGTTAGAAATATACGCAGCAGAGAAGATGTAACAGGTTAAAATCCACATAAATACCACTTTCCCCAGCCACATCTGGGACAAGCTAAATGTAGTCATTGTCACAGCAGGGCAACACATATTTGAGAGTTGTCGTGTGACTGTCTCGTGTTGCCTTCGGAAAAGAATGGCCATTCAGATTATCGGCTCTTCACAGTGATGAGTATGTTTGCAAAACAAATGAGTAGTGTTATTTAGCATGAGCAAGCTAGACAATACTGATTAAGACCGAGAGACAGTGTTCTCAACCCCCCCCCCCACCCTTCTCGCTCTCTCACCCTCTCTCTCTTTCTCTCTCTCTCTCACCCTCTCTCTAATTCTGTTCCATCCCCCCACCCTCTCTTGCTCTCTCACCCGCTCTCTCCCATTCTGTTCCATCCCCCCACCCCTTCTCTCACCCTCTCTCACCCTCTCTCACCCTCTCTCTCTCATTCTGTTTCGTCCCCTCCTGCTCTCTTTACCCTTCTTTCCCTTATCTGACTGCTTTCATTATCCCTTCATGCTAATGCACTGGCAGTCACTTTGAACGATACTTCTCTGTTTATACTGTAGACAAAGGTCTCCTCTCCCTCTAGACGCCTGTGTTAGCAGCTATGCCCTGTGCTTGTTGCATAACTCACTGAGGGCTGTTGTTTCTGACAAAGGGTTAGCAGTCAGAGGACCACTTGTGAACAGGGAGGGGCTGTAGGCAGTTATTGTTCCTGTGCAAACTTTCTTTGTCGTAGGTAAGAGAATGAAATAGTTGACTGATGTATTCATTTGTATTATTGAATTACTTGATGCAACGCACATTATTGATTTGCATTGATACATCATGTGAGTCACTGTTCTTTTGAGTAAAATGTGCTTTTTATCTTGATATCAAGATTGCACTCTTTTCACTTCAAAAATGCGACATGCTATTTTCAAATCAACGCAAGATTCATCCACCATATTACAGGGCATAACGAGGACTATTTCAATTTAGCCTGGGTAACGTCCTCCAGAGTTCCAGAGGCCAGCAGTTGATCAAACCTGTGATTACAACACAGCTTCTGTTATATAACCCTCCAATATAGTGCAAGCAGCTAGCTAGTCCTCTTCCCTTTGGCCCAGGGCAATATTAATAAAAGTGACTGTGGGAAATACTAGATGTGCACTGGCTGGTATTGGGCCTGCAGAGAGCCTGCATCGCTCTCTCCCACACACTTTTCTTTCTTCCCCTCTTTAACTCGCTCTCTTTCTCTTACTTTTCAGTCTTCCTATATACTTTTTGACAGTCTCTCTCCCACTTGGGGAGCAAGCCTCGGGGCAGGGTGCAACAACTTCCACATCACCACTCTCAAGAGTCTAAGTTTCACACTGGAGGAAGCTGAAACCACATGAGGACAGAGAGGTAGAGGGCGGTGGAGGCAAATAAAGAGAGGAGAGAGGATGACAGGTAGGATGTGGCCAGGTAAACAGGCAGCCTTCAGGAACGAGAGAAAGTAAATATTGTTATGGAACGACACACGGCTCACGCCTGCAGGGATCAAGGAAGAGAAGGAGTGAACACTGGTTAAAAAGGGGGCGACTTGAAGGCCTGAGAGGGGAACTTGAAGGAGAGGTGGGGTTGATGCCCTCTTCAGAAGGGTGCAGAAGGTAGGTTAACGAAGAGAGGAAATGAAAAGGCTCAGGGACAAGTAGGAAAGTAGGGGAGCTTTTCGTCACAGGAGCTACATTCAAAAAATGTAATGGATGTGACTACACATACATTAACAGAACAAAAGCACTTATATAATACGAACAAAACACCTTTTTTAATTCTTGGGTGGTAATTCCTAGTTAGCCAACATTTCGAATCAAAGCCCTGAATAGATAGACCATGTCACAATGGCATGCTTGGCACTTGAAAGGTTGTCGTGGGTCAGGAGCCCAATTGTAGGCATCTTTTGTCAAATGGGGGTATTCAACACCCATAGGCCTGCTGGCTAAAGATTATTGGGGTCTCTATCTCTATCTCTATAGGGGTCAGGGGTCAAGTTGGGCTTCAAGTGGACCCCCAGAACAAAAGTGATAGCATTGTTTGGTACAGAAACAATTGAGTGTTTTCATTCTTACAATGATGATGTCATCAGTGAGCAATAAGGCTGACACCAGGAATGTCCACTCCACAGTGAAAGGCATTCCGAGCATGTTCCCACGTCTCGGACATTCGCCACACACTCAGCGGGGTGCGTGTCTTTGAACCAAAAGGTGTATACGAGCCGTTTCAGACCTGATTAGCACTGTGACCTGTTGAAGGGGCTTTGGCCTTGTGACTCGCTGAAAGGCCACTTTCTCTTTTTTTAACGTCCGATAGAAAGGAAACTGTTTTAATTCAAGTTTAGCTGTCGCATAGAGTTCTGAGGAACAGTTGTGATTCATCTGTATTGTTATTATTCTTCTTGTTATTGAATTTCTCTAATTTTTCACCCAAACAGATATCAACTTTTGGAAATCTTTGAGGGAGAGTTTGACTTGATAACTACAGCACAATCCATCACTGTCAATGAACACAATTTCTTCGACCGCCTAAGACAGAGGTGGCAAATCCTGGTCCTCGAGAGCCACTGTCCTGAAGGTTTGAAAGGTTTCCCTGCTCCAACACACCTGATTCTAATGAATAGGTCGTTATCAGTCCACAGAACTTGATAATGACCCTTCATTAGAATCAGGTGTGTTGGAGCAGGGAATCATCTCAAACCTTCAGGGCAGTGGCTCTGGAGCACCAAGGTTGGTCACCCCTGGTCTAAGAGTATTGTTTTGAACGGAACTGATCCAGTGTCTGACATGGCCACCATACTGACCTTCTTCAGCACGCTGTTGAGCGTCTCTGGTCGGCTGATGTCGAAGCAGACGAGGACGGCGTCTGCGTCCGGGTAAGCTAGCGGTCGAACGTTGTCGTAGTAGGACGAACCTGAAACACAGAAAAACATCCTTTATGGGTTGTTGTTTTTTTACATTAGATTGATAAGAGCTTTATGAAATAAGATTAGCCCTGCGGCTTGCTAGCCCCAGTCCCGGGGGTACCCTGCCTAAGGCCCAAAGTCACTGGGATAGGCTCCAGTCACCCATGACCCCTAACAGGAACAAGCGGCACTGCAATCCCTAACGGGAATAAGCAGTAGAAAATGAATGAAAGAATCAATTCATGAATGATGAAAGTTTATGGTGAACTACTGTGTTGGGAAATATGTCTGATCTAACAAAACTGAGATCATAGATTGTCATACTTTCTCATTAAGACTGACCTTACATTGTAATTATTATATCATTATGAATAATTCTGTCATCAGGTTTTATTTAGAAAGGCTTTTTAAAAAGATGCGGGGGTGCACCCCCCCCCCCCCCCCCCTCCCCCCTCTGTGATGTGGCCAGGGGACACGGAGAGGCACATTCTTGGGGATAGCTGAGTGCGTAAGAGGAACAATTCCCCCTGGCCGCTGTCTCTATTGTCACCCATACCATGTCCCTTTGTCATTTCTCACATGACTCTGACAAACAGACGCTGCACAAAAAAACCTGTCCAGGCTAGAATGTGCAGAGACAGACTTTTGACCAAATGCAAGCACAGACATCCACACATCCCTATACATAGATACAAAGAGTCAAAGCACAAGACTGAAAATGACACCAAACACTGAATATTCAGCCTATTTTGTTCAGTACACATACTGCTGTTGTAATGATATACTTCCATCAGTGAACACAATAAAAACGAGACTTAAATTCTAAACTGTCTGACACGCTAAGTGTAAGGCACAGCTAAGGTTCCCTCAAGTACACAAACCACAAACAGATACGTGAACTCAAACATCCGCATGTAATTGGCATCTAAACAAAAGTATGCAAGTTTAAAGGAACGATCGTGCATTTACCGCAACCACTTTCCTGCCAAATATTTTGCTGTTAAATATCTGCGAACAAACTATTCACACAAACCATCTCGCGAATTTCACTGCATACTACAGCTCTTGCCATGAGCTGTCTTAATGAGGGACAGCTGTAGATCAGACTGCCGTGGCTACGCTTGTGGATGAGGCGTGGAGATGTGGTCCAAATGAAAATGACAAGAGTGTATGAGACCAGAAAGGTCAACCTAAAGGCCGTACCCTTTCTCTACACGGTCTGACTCCCTGACTAACCTCCAGAGTCTCCAGGGTTTCTTTGGCACACTGCAAACGAGGATGATTCATAACAGGAGAAAAAAGGGAAAAAAATAGAAGTGGGGAGGAAGGTAAAGAGAGAACAGAGTGGACTGAGAAGGAAGTGCGGATCCTAAGAAAAGCTTGAGATGAGAAGAGAAAGGTGGATGTGCTGCACATTGTGAGGACGGAGGTGGAACAGAAATGGCTGCTTTCTCCACTGAACAGCTATAACTCTCTTCCACAGTAGAAAACTCTCTCTTTCTACTCCCTCTTTCTCATTTCACTCCTTGTGTAAAACTCTCCACTTCTTAAATCACCTCTTCCGACCAGTGACAGTGTGAGGCCAGTAGGAGTTTGCTTGCACGATGGGGTATCTCCCATGCTGTTCACATTAGACACACAGCAGGGACCTGGACCCCTTGGGGTCCCCATATACACTGCTACACACCCATATGGCTCCCTCACCCCCTCCCCTCCCTCTGCCTGTACCCCCTGCCCTCCTTGTGCTCCCTATAAACCCTCTGGCATCAGGGCTCTGCTTGTGCCAGCTGCAGCACAGCTTCTCACTATGCAAGCTCGCCCGTTTTTGACACAATGATAAAGAAGTGACCACAGGGATAAAAAGTACATTTCTGTGCCACGACTTTCAAACTGATGTCATGTCTTCTCTTGAGGTAATGAGACTAGTGAATGACTTATAAATCGTTCACGGTGTGAAAACAAATATTTAAGTGTCAGCTTAACAGATAGGGAAGGTTTAAGTGCATTTTGTTATATCTACTTCATTAAGATAAAAAAAAATAGTTTCTGCAGAGTACACATTTTTGACATTTCCAAAAGGTGAAGCACCAGACACTATAGTTCCACGTTCATAAAAAATACACTGTTCAAAGTGAACCAAAATGACAGGCAATCCGCTAAACAGCCTAAACTGCATTTCCTGTCTGTTAAAAAAAATGTACATTTTAAATTTTTTCTATAAAACTATTCTTTGAGAAATTGTCAAAGTATTTCTAAAATATTGCTGATCCAATTTGGGCAATGGCAAGAGACTCAAGAACCAGAGGGCTTTGGAGTACTGCATAGCCAGCAGTTTTGTAAGTAAGCAAACCCTAAAGTAGGCTATATAACACCATGCAGACTAATGTATTTAGTGAGTTGCTATAATTTGTGCTTGCTGGATGTTGAAATATACCAGCTAGCTATATTTATACAGACCACAGAGATCTTCCCCTCATTATTCCTAATACAAGACTTCCTTTCTACACAACACATAGCCTTTAAGGAGTGAGATTGCTTTGGGAGTCCTACTTCATTTCTTCTATAATACTGGGAAACTAGCTTCACAAAATCTCTTTGTTCCAGTGTTTCTGTTTTCCGTTCCAAGGATTATTACATTCACATAACGAGAACAAAGAAACGGCATACTAGCAGGCACTGGGTGGCTTATCTGATGTGAGAACATCAAGTGGCATATTCAAATGGAGTAAAACAAGTAATGTGATACGCTGACGTAAAATGCTGCAACGTGTTTTTATTGCTTTTGCGAGGACCACAGTGTGGATCGGCTAGGAGCCTCTGCCATCACTCCAAACGAGCATTTGAGACGTTTAAAAGTTTCCTGAACACAAGGTTTCTAAGAGAGGCTGGTATTGGCTACGTTTGCTCTGCCTGAAAAACCACTTCTCTTTCTGGCAGATGCAGAATCTTCTCTGGAATTGGCTCAGCCTCGCTGGCGGGTTCTGCTGGATCACCTACGTTTTAATTAGGAGATATTTATTTCCTGTAGCACGACAATTTAGCTGCGCAGGAACTCAGCTTTCGAGTTGCCAAAATCGGAGATTTGTGCTCAAAATAAGAAGCTCTGCATCGTCAGCGTTCCTTTCAGAGAAACGGCAAAAAAAAGTCACAGACTGTAAACATTTTTTTGGGGGGGGGAGGGGGGGACCACTGTAAACAATTTTGAACATTTAATTGCTACATTTAGATTAAATGTGAATAGGCTAGTGATTAAACTGTCAAGTCACACTTTATAGGGCCCACTGAGCAAAAACATTTCTGATAGAAACAATTAAAATACGTTCCACTCTGAATTTCCCCAGAACACATGGCAGAGATGAGACAGGCTGAATGCGGAAAAATAGCTTGATGAAATTCCATTACAGCATTACATGATTAAAAAAAAAACATTCATGCCCCTTCACCTTCACTTTCTGTTTTCAAGCAGAAATAATAGAGGAGGAAGCTTCCCATAAAAGTCAAAGATAATTAACAAGAAGCTGACAACAAAATGGCCGTTGCATTAGTCCGTGAACAGTAGCTATTTGATAACATATAAAGATGACAGAGAATACGCTTCAATTTACAGTCTCATTAAAACTAAGTGTGCTTCTTATTTAGTGCCGTGGCCTTCTGTGACAGAGATATTTATCTCTCTTTGTTTATACGCTTTTGATTCACTTTATTGTGCACACCAGTGTTTGAGTTTTATTGCTTTTGCCCAGCAGACATTTTCAGGTAGGATTACAGTATCGTAGCAACCTGAGCAGAAAAGAAAGAGTATCTTTGTTAAGAACATGAATGGAGGGATGTAAACAAACTGGAGGGTTAGATCGTTTTGTCAGAGGCATACTTGATGTTCAGAATGTTGTGTGGAACCTTCGTAAACAGATGTTTGTTCGTTTTTTACAGGAAAAGTACATGCAAGTTGTACATGTTGGCTATAAATGATGTTTGCACATTAAAAATCAACTTTAGCGAACAATCAAATGACACCCTCCTCTGTCTGTCTGTCTGTCTGTCTGTCTGTCTGTCTGTCTGTCTGTCTCTCTCTCTCTCTCTCTCTCTCTCTCTCTCTCTCGCTCACACACACACACACACACACACACACAAACATACACACACACAAACTAAGTCCATGATCTCTGGTGGCATGTCTTGACCTAACCCATGTTCATCAACAGAAGCTAATGTTTATTGATGTTTGAAGTTTTTGACCCTCCCTCAGACTTGTGGTTCGACCCTCTCTGGGGGCGAGCCTGCTGTCCAGGCACATATGTCATTTAAACGGCAGTCCATCTGTCTGTCTGTAAAACCCCATTTCGATTTCAAAATGCTAATGGTTTGTCCTCTTTTGCAACCAGTTTGAGGGTAGAATGGTGTTGTTGTAATACACTTTCATACTGCAGTATGAAATTGAAGTCTTGAAGTATTAGTTATCAGTAAACAACTATAGCAAATATAATGGCACAAGGCTCTATCTCTATGACAACATATCACAGTACTGCAATAGCCTTAACCCTACCCAAATAGCCTTGTGAAATCCCTAAGTGGTATGTCTAAGTATGCTACAGTATACAGCAGTATGCAGCCATGCGTGAACTGAAAATCTCCAAGCCATCCTGTGACGCTCCATGGGGTTGTCATGTGTGATGTCATGTGTTGTCATGTGTTTGATTCTAACAAGGTGCATTCTTCTTCTGTGTGGGTAGTTTGTTTTCTCCCTTAGATGGTTGGCAGTGGTCTCTGCATTGGCAGCATGTGTTGTTCCCTAATTTTGTTGTGTAATCCAATTTAATACTGTGTTTGACAGGGTTTAGCCTGTATTTAGTCGATGTTTTGTCTACCATTAGGTGTTTTGTTTCCCAGGAAAACACATTTAAAGTTATATGTTTCCCTGCAGATCATGCCCAGAGCACTGAGGTGACAGGTAATTGGCAATATCTGTTTCCCACAGACAGAAAAATGCAGTGTATTGTCTTGACATGCAACAAAGATAGTTGAGTTTCAAAACATATGAATGATTCACCTGGATAAAATCGGAAGCCTGGCAGCTCTATAGGCAATGAAGAGGTGGATTAACTGGTATTTCCTGTTGCAGTTGAAACAGCTGATTAACGGATGCCCCCCAAAGGCAGTTTCTTCTACTATTAAAACAGGTAATGGAGTTAAGCCTTTGAGCACAACACCTGTTCATGGTTGAGAGAAAGTATGCTCTCATCCTAACCCTGAGACACATTGCAAAAACAGTTGGTTGTGTAAGACCAAACTGAAACTAAGAGTAAGTTCCATGATATTTTCTAATGTAACTGAGCTGTATGGCTGTATTGAAGCCCGATCGAATCTATTGAGAACCATGTTTGACTCAAGGTTTGCGACCACGGACAGTCCCAAACTAGTGACTTGAGTCATGTTACTGGACGTCATCTGATTGGATATAAATGCAACCCTGTTGAGCTTAAGCCTTGTACACACATTGTTAGGTTCAACGGAAATCATGAGTACAGACGGAGATAGGGGCACAGTGTGGTGCTTAGAAAAGAACCTAGAGGAAACTGGTTGCAGACAAGGCAGCTACTAGTCAGATTAGCTATATATGATTAGCACACGGAAATAAGTTTGGTTCACTGAACACGGAAACTATCACAGCTTGGAGAAAGTGGATCTCAGCAGGATATTCACACACTTTGCATGGCTGGCGTTGTAACGGCACATTCACACACACGCACGCACATACATACACATACATACACATACACACGCACACACACACACACACACACACACACACACATGCATACACATACACATACATACACACACAAACACGAACGCACATATGCACGCACATACATACACATACACACATACACATACACATATACACATACACATACACACACACACGCACAATCAATCACACACAGACACACACACACACACACATACAATCACACACACACACACACACATGCAATCACACACACAGTGGTCCAGAAAGTTAATTCCAATTTCAGTCCTGGATCCTTTTCATATGTAAATTCTAATGTCTGATATCTTCCGTCTTCCCTATTTTCCTGTTTTCCATTTTGTACACTGCAGATTAAAATGAGAAAATGCCACTGAGGTGAAAGATCAGGAAAGAAACTGCCGTAGAGGACCCCTTTTAACAACTGCTTCATATTCCAGACATAGTTAGACTACAAGCAGATGAGTTGTGGATGGCACTACAGGTACTGCACAGTTTATGAGCACTGAGAGTCAGAGAAACACTCATTGAAACGATTCACAAGGATTTTGCTCCATGGATATAGCCAGCAAAACAATTTGTAACCAATGTAAACAATGGTCTTTTCCATGGATTAGGCTTTCCCTTACAGTTGTTGCGTTACAACGAGAGGATAATCTCGATCTAAAAAAACATTAGCTAATGAAACCTGTGGTGGAGCAACAAGGAGAAATAGCACTACCTTTGGGGTGGGGCACTATTGCCATAGGAACATGTTCCGGAACATGTTCCGGAACATGTTCCAGGCCTGCTGGTGCTCAGGTGAGCAGTCTACCAAGCCTTTCTATATGGTGAGAATGTTCTACCCCTACTTAAATGGGTTCCTTCCACAAAAAGAACCCCACTACAAAACCGTCCTACAGAGGACATTGCTTCTGCTCCGTCCCTGACCGAGACATGGACATGGAACATGTCTCCAGGCATCAGTGATATGACTGTCCTCTGTTGCTGACTGCCCTTAGAGGAAAAACAGCACGAAGGAGAAAAATACAAAGATCGAATTTGTTTGTTGGACATTCCGGCACGCATGCCCGTCTGTGTGTGAATGTTCTCAGTTACACAGCTCCCTGCATGAATGGTTCATGCTGTTAGACTGATACACGTTTGTGTTTTTTCATCACACAATTATTTGACCCAGAGGACATCTGCCCAGAATTCAAAAGTGAAAGGTAAGCCAGAAAAATGCACCACAGCTGGGCTGGACCAATGCCAGAGAAGACTCTGCATTTGCCAGGGAGAAAGCGATTCCACAGAGGCAGAGCGACCGTCACAAAGACCGACACCCATAGACACCTTGTGTTCAATAAACTTCTGCACGTCCACATTGTGTTTCAGCACAAAACAAATATAACATATTTCTGCATTTCATATAATTGTATCATGTTCCTTGTGTGACATTTGAATAACTGATCTGATAACTCACCCAGAGTCTTTTAGCATTACATTTTTCATCGACTTTAATAATCATCAGGAAAAAAGAACCGAACCGAATGGGAAATGAACAATAATAGTAAATACTGCATTTTATTTAATGTGAATGTGATCCTGAATGTGAACCTGAATGTGATCCTGAATGTGATCCTGAATGTGATCCTAAATGTGATCCTAAATGTAAACCTGAATGTGAACCTGGTTTCACAGTATTCTACAAGAAATGTCTCCAGCAACTTCCCTCAGTAATGGCAGGACATTGTGTGGATAAGCCTGTGCGGTCAGGGCAATGTCTTGAATTATGAATGAGGGACAGAATGGGTTTGGGATCTGTGGAAGAGATGGATGGAGCTTGTGAGTGCCCTTCTTTGGCTTAGTCTGTGGGCCTATACTCAGTACATGTGTGCACGCGCGCGTGTTCGACTCAAAGCAGTCTGAGCGTCTATCAAGTGAGCTGGGAGGAGATGGATAGTCCTTCCCATGAGGACATGAGGAGGAAGCATCTGGTCCATTGATTTTCTATGTTCCCTGAGTTTCTAATGGGCTCTATGACTGGGAGTGTATGGGGACCATCTAGACGGGACCGGCTCACACTAAACACACTTTCTGACAGTAATTTATCAGTCTGCTGCTTTTAACGTGACCTTCATTCATTCAGTCATAAGCACTTTCTGCTGCCCTTTGGGAACTTGCTTACTTGCACAGCCATGTAAACACACACACACACACACACACATCTTACACTTTTCCTCCTCCTCCTTCTCGTTCACCCGAGCACTTACTCTTGGCCAACGTAATACACAACTTGAGTACGTGCACACGTACACACACACACACCTGGTTGTTTATTCACAACATCGGAGCACTTTGACTTGGAAACTCACAGCTAGAAGCACTTTTCATGTCCATCTGTCTGTCTGTCGTCTCGCGCCCCCCCCCCCCCCCCCCACCGGCACACACAAACAAACACCTGAAAGTCCACACACACACATACACACACACACACATACAAATGGGGATGCTAAGCTCCTGTTATGGAACCAGGTGCCAGTCCCTCTCTCAGTCTGCCTCCCTGAGTGCATGAGGGCGTGCTTTCAGGGAGTCAACATCTGATAGGGGGGTCATAAAACCACCTCATGAATTAATAATAATGTGTTGTGTGCTAATACCAGAGTGGGTCTCCTTCACCATGTGCAATGCAACAGGGAGGAAAGAGAGAGAGAGTGAGAGAGAGAGAGAGAGAGAGAGAGTGAGTGAGTGAGTGAGAGAGAGAGAGAGAGAGAGAGAGACTGTGGATGTGCTTGGATAACAGATGACTGTGTGCTAATACCAGAGTGGGTCTCCTTTACCATGTGCAATGCAACAGGGAGGAGAGATAGAGGGGAGAGAGAGAACGAGAGAGAGGGGGAGGGGGAGAGAGAGAAAGAGAGGGAGGGAGGGAGGGAGAGAGAGAGGGGGGAGAAAGAGAGGGAGAGAGAGAGAGGAAGAGAGAGAAAGAGAGAGAAAGAGAGGGAGAGGGAGGGAGGGAGAGAGAGAGAGTCAACAAGAGAGAGAGAGAGAGACAAAGAGAAAGAGACAGTGGATGAGCTCAGATAACAGAAGAATCTATAAATTGTGGTAGGTGTGGCTGAGTTAGAGAATGTGTGTGTGTGTGTGTGTGTGTGTGTCGGGCGTGTGTGTGTGTGCGTGTGTTTGGGTGGTTTCCTTGACCCTTTAGATCAAATCTGCACCACAGTCCTTCAGAGCAGGTTAGTGAATGTCACTGCAGCTTCAGGAGACTCAGATAGCACTGTAACTTTACATAATGTTCTTAAGTGTACAAACACAATCTTTTGGGCATCGTAGTTCTGCTTGGAGACAGCGCTCTGTCGAGAGACTTTGTTGCCACATTTGTATCAGAAAGTGAAAATATCCATCATCTCTGACAGATGCGAAGACAGAACCTGAGCTGCAGGTTATGGTGGTGGAGGAAGTGCTTTAGTAAAGTACTTCCATAGCAACATGCAGGTAAGCAGCAACGTAAGAGGAGCACGAGAGTTCCTGGTCTGAATTAGATTGCTTTGACTCAACTTTATGACTCAACTGCTTTCACATCTGTCTTACAGCTCATTTTGGTAGGTTTTTCCATTGGTTCTTACAGTATCTAATATAAGCCTGTCACATGGTTAACATATAATTGTGGGGTGTATTGACAGGTGTCTGACACATTAGTTTTTTAGGGTGATGCTGTTAAATGTTACAGTTTAGTTAGAGGCGTAAATGGGCTTTTGGTTATTAAAATACTGAGACTGTACATAATTGGGTTTATACATAATTCAATGCAGTTTAAGGTAACTGGAAAGCAAACATCAGATAATCCATACCACTCTAATAACAGTCCAATACTGATACTGTATGTAACAGAAATGCAGATAAATCCTTGACTAACCCACCCAAAATAACACAAAAATAGGCCTACACAAAGAAATCCACCCTCAAATCCTTCTGCCACTAGCTCATCCACGGGCTGCTTTTTCAATTTGTGCAATTGTTAGATAATAGTGACGGATCAATGGTTTGTGCCAAGTGCCAGCCTCCGCTCTCTGGTGGATGTGTCACTCTTTTGTCACAATGCATGAACAGATTGGTTTAAGCTTTCTGTGGCCATGCAGATTGCGAGCGTGCCAGCACGTCCATCTCTGAAATCTAGACCTCTGTGTGGACGGAGGGGACAGAGATGGTTAGATGAGGCGAAGGTGGAGTTAGGGGCGATGCGAGGCTAATCAAGCACAAGGATGGCAAGAGGCAGTAGCCCAACAGAGTGGGATTCCTGACCTTGTTCAGACTCAGACCGAGGGGTGAGGAAGCAAAAGGACGAGAGGATGGAGTGATGGGGGGGAAAGGATCAAGAGAGAAGGGGGAGGGGGATATCGAGAGAAAAACCAGATCCGTGAGGAACGAGGCAGAGGGCAATCAAGGAGCGGGTGAAAGTGAAGGAGGGAGAGAAGAGGGAGTGCGGCTGACGCTCAGACATGCTGGGTGACAAATAGAAGGAGAGCGAAAGCGACAGAGGGCAAGTGTTTGGTCAGCGAGACAGCAAGGAGTTACAAGTGTACGTTTAATTACTACCACTATGTTTCTGAAAGCTTGCTCTGGCTCCTGTGTCTCAGCTGGCCCCTCTAGGCTCGTCTTGTAAGACTGCCTCGCCCACTCCATGTTTCCCCTATTCCCTGACCTCTAATACCTGCGAAGTCACTCCACATTATACACAGTCTGTCTCTGTTCACCCCACTCCCCTCGCTCTGCTCACTTTTGACACGTAATTCTTTCCCTTGACTTGAAAAAGGGTTCGATTCTATCGAATAAGTTGCGATGCAGCTGGACATACTAGGTTTAAAAGCCTGTGCCTACTATACTTTACATCCTCATTGCAGGACAAGAAACAGCGGTCCATCACCAGTCAACCTACGCTTCAATTTGCAAGTTCACTTGTCTACTTCTCGACACACAGCATTCACCGTGCAGCCCCACCATCTCCCTCCACTCCACTGATCTGAATCCTGGTCCCCTTCGTCAGTCCACTCCACTCCACTGCACTTGTCCTCTCCGCCCCCTGTTCCACTCCCTCCTCCTCTCCCCTCAGTTCCCCCAGCCCTGCAGCCGACAGTTACAGTCCTAAAGCTGCTACAGCCAGCCGGCGGCGGCCTCACTCACTAATTAGCTACAGTAAGCCAAGGGAGAGGAAGAGAGGAGGGTGAATATGAAAGAGGTACAAGGGAGAAAGAGGGTGACAAAAAGGTGGCTACAAATGGTGGGATGACAAAGGGAGACGGAGGATTAGAAAAGAGTGCACAGATGAGCGAGGGGAAAAGGACAGAAAAAGGAAGACTGATAAACAGAAGGAACTGAATGAAACAAAAAGACGTGATTCCAAGGGAGTATCTGAAATGACGACATTGACGACTTTCCCAAATTATCGAAGCAATATTAGCCATCAGCATGTCCCAGGACGGACCCATGGGGCTTGTGGGTGTTTGCTTTCAGTGGTAGCAAACCGGGTCTGTGTCAGGCACTGTAATTCCGATCACAGTGTTACAGTAGCCTACACATCACAGGCCCTGATGTTTGTCACCTGCCATATCAGTTCCAGTCCTTCTGCTGTCACACCTTCACACACACACAGACCCTTTCCGTCTGCTCACCAGCTGCCAGGCTACTTTAACACATTAGCTTGGTGTTCTAACAAGTACATGAACACACACATGCTTAGCTGTCTCCCATGCATGTCTGCACATGCCTGTTTAAGCGGGCGTCCACATCTGGTGATACACACCCATTCAGCCACATGGAGAAACTGTCACCTTTGCATATTCAAACATGTTTATAAACAACAGACACGCCCTTGTCACAGAGCACAACTCTGCTGATCACATCATCATCAGTGATGGTAGTACACACATACATTCCATGCCACTCTTTACTTAACAATACAATGTACTTGCCACACTCAAACCAAGATAAATATAAAAGGCCAGAAATTCCTATCCATTTAGTCTGTCCTGTCTGTGTGCCAACTCACTGTGCCTGCTGAAACTGCTGGTGTAGGTAAAAACACACCTGTCTACTGGGATACTCCCAGATTAGCCCTGTTTAACTAGATTAACCTCTGTCTCCCAAGTAATAAGACTTGAAGGTGTGAGGTAAGGTAAGAATAGGGTCACACACCATATCGCAACACCTGCAAAGGTGGGCAACATCCACGTATAGTAACGGATTGAGCATTATTGCTTTGAAGTTCACTTCAAGTGGCTTCTAATAATAGTGGAGGAAGGTTGTTTTAAACTTTGTTGTTTTCCCCTTTAAGTGTTAATACGAAAATGGGTCAATTATTTCCCTGATGACATTTAATTGTCTATGCCTAGTTTCAGGTGGAGCACCATGACCAATAGGTGACAATGATATTGCTTCAGGTGAGGTGAATTCCTTTTTGGTGCTGTCACTCACCAATGGTGTTGTCCTTTGAATAGCTTGGTGAAATGGGTGTTACTGAAATGTAGTCATGTAACTCCTGACAGTATGTTCCCAAGCAAAGAAACCCTTAAACCTCAAGCTTACTTTTAATCTCCAAGGTGTCTATCTCTGCTGTCTGTCTTCTTCTGTGGTTCTACTATTCGATCTGTCTCAATTGTGGAGTTCCACTCATGAGAGAGCAGGTTTTAGGGGCGTTAGGGTTGGCAGGGCGGTGCGTGGGCTCTCGTTATTTGATGGAAGGAGAACTTCAACTTCAACATTTCACCATTTACAACTGCGAAATTTTAGTTGAGCACTTTTTATTCAGTTTTGATGTAAATAAACGCAAGCTTTATGTCTTCTATTATTGACATTTATTTACATGTTCCCATTAGTGTATATTTAAATGACTAGATGCTGCTAATATTTTGGCGCTCCTGATGTCTTGGACAGAATAACGCATCTCGTTATACGAGTAGTAATTTGTGGGAATTGCATACGGGCCACCAAATCCGCTCACTGTCAATATCCTGCTGTGTGTCAACTGCGAGAAAACAATCATAGTTTTTACCTGACGTGTCCCACATGTTTAGTTCAATCCTCTGTTTGTCGATCTCGAAACTGGCCGTGTAGTTCTCGAAGACCGTGGGAACATAATTCTAAAGGAGAAAGTTACCACTCATTACAACCCAATTATATACTCAGACCAAAAATGCATGCTCTATAAAAAAATACAATGTTGGATCGTTTCTATAGCGCTGTCTCCGACCATGTAAAAATATCAACGACTATGCCAAGTCATTGATACCATCTTCATGTTAAGGAAGGTTGATGTCTCTCTTTTTAAATTGTCGCAGGTGAATATCCAATTATGAAGGAGTCAGTATGTCACAGGACAATACGCAAGAAATGAAAAACTGCCCAAACAAAAACTTTGGGGATTGCAATCTCGTTTCTTCTTAGGTAACGCGCCGCTGTGCGCTTTGCGTAAAGGCGCATCCAGCTGTTTGGGTTTTAACATATGACAGTCAATGACATCTTATCTAAAATGGTTTGCAAATTACTCTGTATTATAACGTACCTCTGGGTAAGAGTCTTTGGCAAAGACATGGAGTAGTGCAGTTTTGCCACACTGAGTGTCGCCGACCACCACGATTTTACAGCGGCTGCCTTTGCTCTCCATGGTGCCGTTAAAGTCTGTTTTTTCCATGGCACTTCGTTGTCATTTAGATAATCACGTCGAAATTCACAAAATAAAATATTGTAGGTACTTTTCTAATCTGTTTCGGTTTTAATGTCCAGTATTTTGTCCCCGGCGCGTTTCCCGACAAACTAAACTATTCGAGAACTCTCACCTTTGCGACATAGTTCCCACGGTGAAGCGGTGGTGAATGCTGCTCCGTAGAACTGACTGTTTTGGTTTTTCCTCTGACCCCGCCCATCAGCTGCTAAACACCCAATGACGAAGCACTCGAAATAATATTTATTTGCATGTGAAATATATCATACCATCACAATTACAGTAGGCCGACAAGCAATTCAGATATCTGTCTACTTCTCAAATAGCGTACTCACAACACATTTTACACTTAGGGACTGATATTAATGTTACCGGTCTCACGTACTAAATCAAATGTTGCCTTGCTTTGTAAGGTAACGTAACCCAGTCCACAGAAGAAGCACCAAGAAAACAATTATTAGCACATCTACTGTCCTGTCATGAACTAAAACCGTACACGGTACAAAATGTGGTTGCTAGAGAAATTACAGTTATGAAGTCGTTACACAACATGAGGGTCCCCCCTCAACCATGCCCACACTCCATCATGAACTCAGCTCACAAACAAACAAATGTGACACTAATGATGTGGATGTAAGCAGTTTGTGATAAACAAAACGTCTGTGGGTCATAATCACTTGGGGCGGTTTAAAATAAAGGCTAGATTTAAAGCAGAGACATACAATTAATATCTAGAATATATTTCCCACGCAATTGCATCCCTGTCACATGTGATGCAGTTATGATACAGATGATTATCATTTTTCCGAGTGTAAGGAACTTGCTTCATCCGTTGCCAATAATGAGCCTCTACCGCCACCTTTTGGTGACATACGTTTACTGAATTTATATTTGCAAGCTTAACTGAATGAGGCCTAAATACTGTATCTTACTATCTGTTGCTGTTTAATGCAAAGAGGTCTGCCTGTTACAGGGTTTAAAAATGCTTTGGGATTTTGGATTAATAGCACACCATCCTATCCTTTGTTGTCCGGTTCTTGGAAGGCTTCAGAGGTTAGGTACTCATCTAACCCAAATTCTAATAATAATTCATTCTACATCTCTTCATGATCAAACCCCAAGTTCCAAGGACACAACAGGCCTACTAAAAGACCCATACCTCTTTCTCAAAGACTCTTGTTCTGAGAGAGCAGGTTGGAATAATGGTTTAATATATAAACCGTCTGTCCAGATTAACTCGGGCATTTCCTGCAATCGGATCTCTTTACCACCCTAGTGACTTCCTGTTCGTTTGTCAAAATACGATTATCACAACATCTCTTCCAGCAATTCCTTGACATGTCGTCCA
The DNA here is from genome assembly GCA_036571765.1 of Plecoglossus altivelis. NCBI lineage: Eukaryota > Metazoa > Chordata > Actinopteri > Osmeriformes > Plecoglossidae > Plecoglossus > Plecoglossus altivelis. Next base: position 11,123,849 of record BROE01000007.1, read on the forward strand.
CGGGTTTCTAAATACGTGTATTGTGAACATAGTGCGTCTTTTTGAAATTAATGCAGTCACCCTGAACACCATTACCTCTCCAAGCATAAACCCCAAAGTTAGTTTTAATAGTGAACCCTGCTTTACAAACTCGGTGTTTTTTTATTTATTATATTGTTTACTTTCACATACTGAAATCGTCAGAGATCAACGACGAAGGGGAATGTCTTCACTGATTGCTGATATTTCTGTTGCTAAGCGAGCTCATGAACGTCACTCGTTTTCGCTCCTCTTTAGACCAAACTCCATTTTCCGTGTTTTGACAATTACCACATCTTACGTAGCCCATTCGCTCTCCAACCGTTTGCCAACGAGCAGAGCTGTCACTATTTTGGCTAGCGCGCAAGCACAAAATCTCCCCACCTCTTGGAATAACCTGTTGAAAGCGCTTGGCGGTCTGCATCAGGCTACGGTGGGATGTACGTTTTCTTATAACCTAATCGCCTTGAATCACTTGGTTTACTTATAAAGTTATTTTCTGCTCATCTGCATAGAAAACCGTAGATCAGTCAAATTAAATAAGTGTTATAAGACTAATTTGGACCATGTCTGGCGAAGAAGCACCGGCTCAACAGCAGCTCACTGAAGAGGAGAAGACGGGTGATTCACCTCTGGAACCTCCATCTGAAGTCACCCAAGATACTGCAACGCCCGAGGCAGAAGCCCATGCGGCTGAGATCTCAGTGACAGAGGACCCACCCGCGGTGACGCCAAAGGCGCCCGAAGAGGAAGTTTTTACGTATCGGTCTTTGGTTCTAACGGGCTACGGAGGTTATGAAAAAATTAAGCTTCAGGTGAAAAAAGGCAAGCCCAGCTTGAAAAGCAATGAGGTCTTGGTACGGGTCAAGGCGTGTGGGCTGAACTTCGCTGATTTGTTGGGGAGACAGGGACTGTATGAGCTTTTGCCTTCTCCACCGGTCACACCCGGAATGGAATGTTCTGGGGTGATTGAAGACGTTGGAGAAGAAGTGACAGATAGAAAAGTGAGTCTAAAACAATACCCATTATCCCTCCCCATCACTCGACAAGTTTCATTTGGCCATCAGTAAAAGTTGATCAAATGGATGACCATTGTCTCACCAGTGTTGTACAGGCTGCTAATTACCTACTTAGTCTTATGTTGATGGTAAATGTTTTTATCACCTGTATTTGCGTGTCAAAATGGGCCCAAAGGGCCTAGCCTCAGAAGACGCTAGTGGGCGAGGCCCGACCAATCCTATATATAGAGGTCCTTTTGCTTCCAAAATAATCCTTCCGAAATTAAACAGTAAAGGTACAATTTCAGCAGGTAATAATTGTTGGATTTTGGGTGAGGTTTAGATTATAGTTAGTCATTTTAGCCTCTTTTCGTCCTACATAGGATAGAATTTCTGATCATTCATGTGTGTGATTATTTCGTCATCCATTTGTACATTTACTTATGAACTAATTTGAAGGGAACACATTTTTTCCCTCTGAACTGAAAATGCATCCAATGAAATCACCAAGCAGGAATGAGTAGCATTCAGTCTCTCTTAACCCTTATCCCTCTGAGAAGAAGCACAATATATATTCCTTCCTTCTGCTCCCCAGTGCTCAGTGATCCCAGTAGAGCACCACCCTCTTCCATGAGAGAAGTTAGATGACCCTGTATTCATATTAAATGTGATCAAGCACCCTGCGACTGAGGCATGGCATTATTAAAGTTGTCCGTTAAGAGGTGGGATTCTTCTCGTCATGATGTTTTACCTATGTGATGGATGGATGGTGTGGGGTCGGTTCAAATAAATATGACAACGGCAAGCCAGAGTATACATAAACCTACCTAAAAGGGCAGACATGACGATACGATCCAGTATTTGATCTAGAGCTCTGATATTTATCTTTGACATCGGCAATATTTTTTATTGCGTATTTGCTGGAGTCTGTCCTTGTGTAGTGTGTATGAGAGAGAGAGAGAGAGAGAGAGGTTGCAGCAGAGAGAGAGAGTCTCCTCATGAGTGGCAGATGAAACAGCAACCCATGTGTGAATGGCTGAAGCGTGCAACAGGAAGGGGGATTGTGCATAAGTCTCTCTTAGTCTGAAGTCTGATACTTTCAGCCCCGTGACCCAAACCAACTGACGTCCTACATTGTCAAGTTTGGAAAGGAATTTCCTCCTTCGTCTCCGTGCCACACTCTTATTCCTCCCCTTTATATCATAAACAGGAATCCCATCGGAGGAGCGTCACATTCCTGGCTGCTTGTTTTGGGAACAACGACTATCTCAAACCATCACAAACAACAACAATAACAACAACAACAATAACAACAACAACAGTGCAAGGCTGTAGGGGACTACAGCCAAACTGTTCCTATTATAGGGAACAGTTCTGTCTGTTCAGAGAGAAGGCCTAGACCTGTTTTCATTGGACAGAGCTGAGTTGTGTATTTTGGCCAAACCAGTGAGGCTGTCCAGAGTTGGACTTTGGGGTGCGGCTGTTTCTGAAGATGTAAAATCCCTATTGAGTTGAAGCAAAACAGATGTAGCTTTTACAGAGCAACAATATCTTAAAAGGCAAACTAGATGACACCCCTCAACATACAAAGTGCCCTCTCCTGATTTCCAAATGACCAGACACAGTAGATGCTGGCAATAGAGTTGGACTTCTCCCAAGTGGTTAGAAGGAAGTACTTCCCTGGTGTCAGCCCTATCAGAGTGAACCCTCTGCATTCAGGTCTCATACCCTCAAGGTACAGTAGATGCAGAAAAGCAATTTAAGTCTTTTAAAATGATATTGACCATCAGCAATGCAAAATATAATAAATCATTAACACGTTTTTAACTTAGTAGGCTTTGGACTTTTGATTGGCCCTTCATAGCATGTACTTTCACCTGCTCCTGGAGGATCGTATGTTGTCAACCATTTAGCATCTTCGCCCTATTGTAACTGCATCAGTTATTTCAAGTTAACAGGGGACACAGTGGAGGGAGCAGGTAATCAGATTATATTTGATCCCAGATCTGATTTAATGCAACACCTTTAATATCAGAGATTGGAGTTGTTTGTTTTTTACTCAGCGCTTCTTTCCTTGAGATCTGGAAAGAGAAAAAGGGGTCCGTGTAAATCCTTAACTGTTTCCAATGGAGTCAGTGTCACACTTGCTATCATAAAGGATTATCTGAGTTTATTTATGTCACTGAGCCTTAATAGAGTTCACGGTCTTTTTTCATCAATTCACGCCATGTGTCATAAATGTGCAAAACACGCTATCCATGGGATTCCTTTGGCAGAATTATCCCTTGTCTCCGACTGTCATCACCATGATGTTTCTGTGGTTTGCCTTTCATGGTCTTTGAGTTAGACGATTCCCACATGCCGATTTCTGATGAGGAGCAATGTGATCGGGGAGTCACAAGTTGTTTCTTGTTGCCGATTGCAAAACAAATCTTAGAGAGGGAGAGTGTGTTTGTGTGTGTGTGTGTGTGTGCGCGCTTCCAAGCTGTGCATGTGCAGCAGTGTGTCTGTCAATTCCACTTAAGAGTGGACATAAGTGTGTGAGAATCTATTGTCTTGACATGGTGGAAGCAGGAAGACAACCAATAGGAAGGTCTTCAGCCAATACAAACAGGAAGTGTTCATGCATTCAGAGACAGATCAGACCTCTTTCCTGTGTCTTGGAACACATCACAACATCAGTACAATGGCTGGGGTTGTCAGTGGGCTTACTAAGGGAACTTCATTACCATGAGTCCAAAGTGCTTTCTTAGATACCCCCCTATTTAAGACAGGTGAAATGTTTGAATACATCTTTAATGGTGTTTGTGAAACTCCTTCTCAAATAGGCACAGCTGATCACAGAAAACAAGACAGTTAAACCTGAAATTCTGAAACCCATTTTTCTCCAAAGTTTAGAGACCTTTCGAAAGTAGTTATTTTTTCAAGTGGTTATGCTTAGTAGAGATGAGTCAAACCAGACACTTGACCACACCTGCACTGTACAGGAATTGCTTGATTGTGTTTCCCTCCCTTTCTTCTTAGGTTGGCGACCGCGTCATTGTGATGAGTCGCAGCGGCCTTTGGCAGGAGGTGGCGGCTGTGTCCGCTGACCACACCATCATCATGCCTGAGCAAATGAGCTTCGAGGAGGGTGCTGCCATCCCTATCAACTACCTCACCGCCTACCTGATGCTGTTTGAAATGGCCAACTGTAGGTCTGGCCAGAGCATCCTGATCCACATGGCTGCAGGTAAAACACACTGAGCACACAGTTTAGTCACAGAGTGACTGGCATACACTCAAATAGGGATAGTTGTTCACAAACATTTGAAACCCGAACCAGCATGAGAGCCCAGTTGCCAGTCATGCAAGTTGTGTTCTGTAGATGATAGCATGTGCAGTATGAGGTTGCACACTGACCAACATGTAGCATGTTGCAGGAGACCTTTTCTGAACCCCAGGCCGTGTAGGTCTGTCTGCTTTGCTCAGCATGTAGCCACTTAACCCAGAAATGAAAACCAAAGACACATGGTGTCCTTTGAGGTGAGGAAATGCTCTTTGTGTGCATCTGCAAAACACATGTAAAGGAATGTAATGCGTGGGGGTAGGGTAGGTTTCATCATTTCATAAGGAGGTTGTCAATTTGTGTTAACATGCAAGACAAGATCTTAAATGTCAAGTCTTGTGCAATACAATCTCCAGCACTGAACCCTGAGACGCAAGTGTTATATTTAGGTGAAAACGCTCCTCTGTTCTGCCTTTTACAAATACAGACACATATACACACACATATACACACACACACACACACATATAGCAGGTTGAAAATCCTTTGATCTGCACCAGTGAATATGCTTGTGTTTGTGATGCTGCCCCTGGCCTTCCAATGAAAGACCATATTGTGGGCGGGCAGAAAAGTCGTTGGCTATTCAACTGTTGCCCTGAAACATTGTGGCTCAATTTCCATGGTAACCCTACCTTGCTTCCATCTGAAGTTAACCCTGTTTGACATGCTGCACCTTGGAGAAATGACAACATTGATCATTATCATGCGCCATTGTTTTGGTTACACTCAAGATCAACAACATTGGAATTTGTGGAGCTACAGTAGAAAATATATCAGATTGGTTGACTTTGGACTGCACACATATTAACAAGTTAGAAATGTACAGTAGACCACCTCGAGGAAACTGCTACAAATCAATGCTAACAGTAACAATGATAGAATAACAGATTTGACACCACTCATTTATATGGAGAGCATTGAAATTGATGTACGGTAGAAGTACTAACTGAAGCCTACAGTATCACATGCCTGCAAAAATAAGTAATTCCAGTTCACTATATCTCCTGTGAAGTATTGTCTGCATTGTTTGGTCATATAAAGTTAGTTTAGGCCGGTCCTCTTAAAGAATCACACATATCCACGTAAATACGCTGCAGGATTTAACTTGAGTCATGCGATCCATTAGCTTTGTGGACAAAGGGTAAGGAAATGGTTTATAAGTAACTCCTATAAAGGGATGTGTCTGTCAGGTAAGCAGAATTCCCAGGTTGGCTAAAAGCTTCCAAGGGCTTAATTGTACTAGTGACAGTTTGCCTCCAGAGACATACAGTAGCCGTGGCTCTGTTAAATAAGAGCTGGCTGCAGTGGATTGAACCACAATTTATAGGCCTGAGGTTTCACTTACTGGGCTCAGTGTTGAGATAAAGATCAATAGGTACCGCTCCCTTTCTAACTCTGATGGGCCTTTATCCTTAATACTCATTAAATAAAGCCAAGGATGTTTCTTGTCCATCAAGATCGTCCAGATTCCCCTCATACATAACGAACCGCCTCCATCCCTTCATTTCACCGTTAACCGCTGACACGAATCACGGACAGTCCAAATTGAATCTCCATCACACTTTATCTCTGTAATTTGGCCCATCCATCAAGCCACATCCTGTGACTGTGTTGACCAAACCCCCTCTGCTTTGCCCCCCTCTTCCTCTCTCTTCCTAGGTGGTGTGGGCGTGGCTGCCACCCAGCTGTGCCAAACGGTGAAGGATGTGACTGTTTTCGGCACAGCGTCAGCCAGCAAGCACGACACCATCAGGGAAGGTGGAGTCACCCACCCCGTTGACTACCGCACGCGGGACTACGTGGAGGAGATCAGAAATATCAGCCCTAACGGTGAGGTCGTGGCGAGAGCTGTCAGTACCTGGCGCCATTTTGTGTCTTCCGGCATCGCAGTCAGGGCCGTGCGGAGAAATACGGCAAATGGAGCATAGCAAATTGCATTTGCAATGGTGTTGCCGTGCTTTTCAGCGGTTAATGATCCTTTTATTTTCTCTCGTCTCTCTCTCGCTCTCTCTCGTCTCCCTCTCTGTCTCTCTCTCTGTCTCTCTCTCTCTCTCTCTCTCTCTCTCGCTCTCTCTCGTCTCCCTCTCTGTCTCTCTCTCTCTCGTCTCCCTCTCTGTCTCTCTCGCTCTCTCCCTCTCTGACTCTCTTGTTTCTCTCTCAGGATTGGATATTGTTCTGGACCCTCTTGGAGGATCAGACACCCACAAGGGCTTCAATTTGTTGAAACCCATGGGCACGCTCATAGTGTTTGGTAGGACACACAACCCCACTCTAAGTTGATTTACTCCTCGTCAACACAGTTTCAAGTTACAATTCATTATTTGCGCCCCCCAAAAAATGATTTAAAGGGTTTCAAGTAGATAACAATGCTATTGTGTGCTGGAATCCAACCTGTAACTATCAAATGCACAGATGCACAGACGCACACTTTCAGGTTATCCCTCCATTTTCCAGGTGCCGCCAACTGTGTGACGGGTCAAAAGAAGAACCTTCTCGCCCTGGCGAAGACCTGGTACAACCAATTCACTATTAACACTCTACGGCTGATGCATGCCAACAAGGCAGTGTGTGGCTTCCACTTGGGTTACCTGAACGATGACCAGCTCATTTTCCAAACCCTGGGCAAACTTCTGGAGCTCTACAACCAGAGCAAGATCAAACCTCGCATCGACTCCACTTATCACTTTGAGCAGGTGGGTTTGAGTGTCCAGAAGTTTGTGTTGGTTTTGTGTTGGTTTCCCTGCACATACATGTGCAAATGTACTTCTGGACACTGGACATATACTAGAAAATACTGTAATCCATGTGTTGATAGATAGACATATCCAGGAGTAGTGCTTGAAGATAAACTACCTTGGAGATCATCGATGTGATTCTTCATCCTCTATAAAGGTCATACTGTGTTTGTTGAAAATGTAATATTTCAGCAGATGATACAGTTCCACTTAGTTCCTTTCTTCTATTTGTAATTTATTGAAACCTTTTATTGTAGTTTATATTGTTATGGTAACAATGCGACTGATGCAAGAGAGTTACATTTCACCAATCCCCATGGCCAACGAAAATCTGAACAAGTAGTCATTTATTACCATGCTTGTAACTCTAAATAGCAGCTATTAGAACTCAATGAATTCCAGGACTGCAAACAAAACGTCCCCAAGCGTATTACTGAAGTAATGATCTTAAACTTAGCTCCATGACTGTCTGTGTTTAACCGCACTTTAAAGGTGGCCCCAGGTTCCTATGCAAATCAAGACAGCAAATCAAGCAGACACGCTAGCTCTCCCAAGATCCTAGCAGTCTAAACAAGCTGACATATTGCCTTCATGTAATCACTTCAGTGGGAAGTGTTTATTCGCGACTGCCTTGAAAGGATATGTTTACACCTCTCCCGCCATTGTAGTATCATTTGTTATCACATCCACAAATAGGGAGGACTCTGCCAAGCGTGTTGAGCAAACATCACACACACACTTAAGGGCTTGCAAGGAGAGAGGGGGAAGCCTGCTGCCTGTTGTTTGCAAAGAGGCGCTTCTGTAATATCATCGCAAAACAAGCTGATTCCTTTACCTGAGCCAGTCTAAAGGTTTCCATGGCAACTAGCCATCACCAACCAAGAGGCTTGCTCATCTCTTCCTATTACTCACCACTTCACCCTTATTGGTCAGGACCCAGAGGAGGTGGGAGAGGTGGGTCTAAGATCAGACTGATTAGAGTTTGGTTTGGTGAGAACAGGAAATGACTCTTGTTGCTATGGTACTATTTGACTGCTTCAATCTGACTTTTAGATTCTTCCACAACCACAAAACAGTAAGATGAAAGGATGATCAGGATGAATTGTAGTGTGTGTGTGTGTGTGTGTATATATATATATATACACCAGTAATCAGATTTCCAAACTATTGGTGTAAATAATGTCTGCAGCTGCAGCTCAGAATCCTCCTCCTCCTATGTACTGTGTCTGACGTGTCAAACTGCGAACAACGGTCACCCCCATCAGATGAGATGGGCCTCGACGTCAGTTGCTAGGTGACAGACTCGTTGCCGTGGTGTCGACTGTTTAGGACATATTTGTTTTGAGTCACAATGAGGCAGGGTTGGGGTAGGCAGAAATCGAATTTTGGAGTGACACTTGAAGAGGTAGATCCAATAGACAGACAGGATGTTTGTGTATATAAGTGCTGCCTGTGTGTCTGTTATATGTATGAAAATATCATTTTTTTGTCTTATTATGTAGATATGGATAAAAGGCCATACAAGTAATTTAAAGCAAGACATTTATGTCTTAATATCATAAAAATATCTGTCTCACTCCCTATCTGAAAAACAATGAGTCCATGAGTCATTAATGGCTGCAGAAAAAAAATGGTTGTCTGTCTGTGTGCCTGTATGTCTTTCTTTCAGGTAGGGGATGCGATGAGGCGTATGCATGAGCGCCACAACATTGGAAAAGTCATTCTGCTTCCTGAACCTAAGAAGGAAGAGAAGCCCGAATCCGTCCCTGAGCCGGTCGCCACGGACGACAAAAAAGACGAGGTAGAAAGAGACATGAAAGAGACTCCGACAGAAGATGACAAGACAGAGAAGAATTGAGATAGTGGTTGAATACAGTTATTTAGTACCTCTACCTACAGGTCGTCTCTATGCCATAGTTAAAAAAAAGTGAAAATTTGCTAATGTGTATGCTGTTTATTTCTCATATATAGGATGATGTTGCCCCTAATTGCAGGTTGTATGACCAGTGAGTTAAAATGTGACCTATTACTGTTTAACTTTAAATAGTAACTGTACATTTGTGTTTAGGGGCAGTATCTATTTAAACTGTCCAGTATTTAATCTACTTATAGACCTGGGTGAAAGATTTGTGCATTTGACACTAATTGTGGTGCATTTGGTTTATCTGAGTATTTTAGGACTATTCCATTAGTTTCATTATACTGGTATACTAAATCAAGTGCATCTCAGGTATAAGACAGTAAACCTGTCATTGACCCCCGTCTTGTCTGATGAAACTAGTGGCCTTGTCTTGGTGAAACAATTGACCTGTGTCTATCTGTGATCCCTCTGGTTTGTAAGAAAGATCCTCAAATGAGAGGCTTTGTTATTTGTTTATTGGTCTCCACCACTGCAGCCTTCAATGGAAAAAATGAGTCGGGCGTTCCAACTTTTCTGAGACAGTCAAGACACTTGAGTCAAGACACTTGAGTAGCCCTCTAATATCCAACTCGTATCGCATGCTAGCTTGCAGAAACCTGTGTTTAAACTATGAATTTGAAAGCCAGCCTTCTTAAAGAACTTATGTCAGTGCTTAATGGAAAGTGTGTGATGTTTAGATGGTTGTGTGTAGTACATCTACAGTGTGCGTGTTTATCTGTGTTAGAGAGGTTAGATGTTTCGTTTTGCATGCTCTCGTTTAGTGTCATGTTGTGTTTGAATGGATACATACAGTATTTGTGTTATGCGATGTGGCCGTCCTAAAGAGAACCAGAAGACCAGTTTTGCATTGTAATTTGAATGATTGCCTTTTCCTGACCAGAAGTCTGCCAAATCGAGTGCAAGCCAACTTTCCCTTTTCCCTTTTTCTTGACAGTAACGAAAAGCAAAAAAACGTAGAAATTGGACTTCCTGCGCCTTGTTCGAAGCTTAACAATGTCAACAATGTCAACAATGCTAAACTGACCTTGTTTGTAAAAGTGTTTGGCACAAGACGTTGATCGCAATCGGTTGTTGTTCTGCCTTCAGTGCACTCGGTCGTTTCTCCTCATCTTTCTTGGTCCTTGTTGGCTTGTCAGCATTTACAGTGCCTCGTCTGCTTTGTGAATCCCAGGTTGTTTCTGTGGAACTCAAGGATGAACCCTGCCTTCTTCCAGGTCAATCAAACCCCCACTGGCCTTTGGAACAGCAGAATGGGGAATATACTTGACTTTTGTACCACATGATTGCTAACTAAACTGCACTTGCTTATTGGGTCTTTCAACATTCCTGTTTCAGTCCTAAACAATCCTACAGTATAACGGATTCCTAAGATATTTTTGTCCTATATTTTAAGTCTCCAATATTCACTACAAGACCTACATATTGCATTGCAGTTCAAGGTATTTTTGACTAAGGCAATCTTGTGGTTTCAATGTTTTTGTGATGACTTCATAGTGTTCCATTTCACATCCGAGGATCTGCATCTAGTGGCTAAGATAAATGACTCCAAATGGTTAATATCAAATAGAAGTTTGGAGGAAGCAGATGTTCTTTCCAGCTGTGGCTGTAACTCATTGCTGTGGTGCAGCAGAGAGCGAGAGAGGGAGGAGGGGAAAAAAGGAAGCCTGTCTCCCCATCCAAACCACACCAGCTCAACACATTCCACTCATAGCCGCTCTCACAGAACTAGCCTTCACAGTAGAGCACCGCGATCGCTGTTTTGATCTAAGGATTTGTTTGTTGTTGGAAATGTAACAGTACACGTATAATGTTTCGCCGTACATTTTTTCATTTGTTTGGTTATCCTTCTGTATGATCTGAAATTGTATTCCTTATTTTTCCTGGCATCCGAGCAACTGGTGTGAGCTAAGACCTGGCTGGAATCGTGACAGATAAAGAGGAATGGGATTGTAACTGGGAAACAGAGTTACTATTTATTTAGGGTTGTGTACTGAAATACTTAAGTACAGAAGGTGGTTGTGTTGTGGAGCTCTGAAGTGATGGCTTAGGTGCTTCGAAAACATAATTTTATGAAAATGTTTGCCAAATATGATTCTTCCAAGTATTTACTCAAATGCCACTATCAAGCACTATCTTTGGTGTAAAACACATGTATCTGCTTCTAAGTATTTAACTTCATCAAATTAGTTTCTCTGCAGAGTTCGAAAGTAGGTTAAACCACTTCAACTGCTTGTCACAATATCCTGTAATGCTTTCCTGCACTGGTGCCCTATCGCCCTGTTGCCTTATCTGTAATGTTTTCTGAAAAGAATAAATGCCAAACGCATGTGTGAAAGATCATGTTATTTGACTCATGCAAACTGCAGCAGGTGAACCTGTTAATGTGTTAACTTATTCAGTAACTGATCAGTTCAGAATCTTGTGTGTGACTCTTCAATGCAAGCGCTCCACCTACAGTACGGTGCACACAATACAGTTGGGAGTCACTCATACGAAAACAAGAGTGCACAGTTAAACTGCCTGTGTTGTTACTTTAAAGTCGGCTATGGTAACACAAGGTATTTCAAAGACACATTTATAGACCCTCATTAAACTCAATATATGTGAAGTTTTTCTAGAATGCACAATATTTTATTAGCAATTTATACATTGATAGTCAATGTGATGTATAAATTTACATTGTATTTGTATAGCCCCTTTTAGAGTCAACGTCACAAAGGGTTTTACAGTTTCTCACAGACCATGTTCAGATTTCAAACACATTCCCTTAGACAAGACCAGGGAAAACACCCATTAGAAAAAAAAACTAGAATGCTCCGGAGAAGAAATTATTATCCTTCCTTCCTCCAAAAAGGCAAAGGGTGTAGGACAGTCACTGGAGTCAAGTCATGAAAAATGCATCTATATCACCACAATTCACCAGTCAGGTTCTCTGGACATTATATTCGGTAAAATACAGTTTTTAGAGTTTTCAGAAATAGGTCAGTTTCCTTTTCTTGATTCCAGATGTTTGTTCTTCATAAGAAGCTGAGATGTCAACGCCTCAGATAAGGATTTCACGTAGCAGGAGTCAGGGAACCCATTCCTGCACAGCAAACAGAAAATAAAGGTAACTTATGATAGTGTCAGATGTGCACTTTTTTTGTTCTGATGGAATCACACACTTTTATGGTTGCATGCTGAACAATTCTTTCCATCTGCCAGGCCCATACTTACTTGGATTTTCCCCCTTCGATGTTAGTCTTGTGTGGGATGGTTCTACTCCAGGTGACCTTGTCTCCAGACTCTGTTGTTCTCACACAGAAGGTGATGCCTTGATGGAAAGCCTGCTCTAGGGCCGGCACTAGTTTACGAGTTGTCTCAGTCATGGGTAAGTAGGCATGGAATATATCCCCTTTGAATGGTGAACCAGGGTTTGGATGGTCTGCCTGTTAAAATAGGTAACAGATGGAATTGGATATTGACGTACAGTATGTCAATGTCTGCAATATGTTACTGATAAAATCTGAGTAAAATATGTTCTTTTTCACATTGAACACTGTTGATAGTTTCTTGAAAATCAATTTTCATGGATCTTATCATTTTCAATTTAGGTGTTATATATTTAAAATTGAACAGAAATTACACACACATTTCAAATTAGGTTTAAAAAAAAAGGTATAATCTTCCAAACTTCCGCGGGGAAGTTGTGGCCTAATGGTTAGGGAGTCGGGCTTGTAACCTTCAAGTTGCTGGTTCGATTCTCACACCAGCAGGAATTGAAGGTGGGGATTGTGAACAAACAGCACTCTCTCTGCCTTCGATACCATGACTGAGGTGCCCTTGACCAAGGCACCGAACCCCCAATTGCTTCCTGGGCGCAGGAGCAATAGCTGCCCACTGCTCTGGGTGTAAGTTCACTGTGTGTGTGTGTGTGTGTGTGTGTGTGTGTGTGTGCCCACTATTCACTGCTGTGTGTGCACTTGGATGGGTTAAATGCAGAGGTAAATTTCGAGTATGGGTAACAATACGTCAATTCAAATCGATAACAGACAGATAACCTAAAGATAACAGATTTATCTCACCCCCTGGATGCCATCAGGAATAGTATATGTTATCTTCTGTGTCATATTCCTGGGGTAACCGGGCAGACTGACGGACATCTCTGTACAGCTCATAGTGCCTCTGATCCCAATGATACTCTCCTCAGGTTTAGTACATATCCTGCACTTGGAATGTACTCTATCCTTACAGTTTGAACATAAGTTCACTCCACAGGCCATCAAGGTTACAGATTCTGCTGTGCTCCCACAAACACAAAGCAGAGCAGGTTTCTTAACTGTGCATTCCAGCAGTTTGTCTTCACATTGGTGTACTTCACCGTGTTTCTTATGGGAGCTTGGAACATCGATTGCATTCGAATGGCAGCACATTCTGCAGTGAGGGTTGACTTTTCCTTGGCACCAAAGACAGAAGGCAGCATTCACTACATTTTCTTTATTGGTTTTAGCTGCCAAGGTTCCGGTAGCCAATCCTTTAGTAAAATCTTCATCTTGCTTTGTATTCTGTTGAGGCTTAAAAACAGGTGACTCAAATGGAGTAGGCTTCTCCCCCTCAGATCCAATGAGAAACATTTCTTTGAGGGCCAAAATTGCATCTTGGCAATCCGGTTTGGGACCCAAGACAAAAACGCTTCTGGACATCGGTAAGATCAGCACTTTCTGAAAAGTATCTTGTACAACACAACATACATCATACATCTTAGAGTCAGACACACCAACGTGTGCGTTTGACAGTTCCTCGATATGGACATTTTCACACACTCTGGAGACCAGTTCTCTTAAATCCTGCTGAGTCTTTCCAACTATTGCAGCGTCTGCTCCTCTGAGTTTGAGGATGATCTCATTTTCTCTTGTATTATCTTCATTCATCTGCAAGTCAGAGATCAAATCTTCTATTTCTGTGAGGTAAAACCTTTTCAGGTACAGCCATTTAGCTTTGGGTACCTCCACATCCACACTGAAGATGGAGGTTTCCAAATACCTCATATGTTTCTGGCTGCTGGAGTTGCAGCTTGGCGTTTTTCCCAGTAAATCCACACCTAAGTGATCTGTCTTTGTATTTCCTTTGCTCTTTATTGCTCCAAAGAAACTATCGCCTTTGCTCTGAGTGGAGTCTGATTTTGATTGCTTGACTGAGTTGGTCGGTGCTACCTTGTAAACAGATGTGGGTACAAAGTCCAGTGAGTTACTCTGCAATTTAGCAGAGTTGGCAGCAGATTTGGCTCTGTTTGAATCTGAAAAGCCTGAATACGTTGGCCTGTTTAAGGAGGCAGGTTCATTTCTGATGAATGGCGTGTCTTCGGTTTCAATCAAGGGCTTGAAATCCTCTGGCCTGTTAGCCAAAAGTGATGACTGCACCTTCAAACCCATGATCTCTGACACTGGTCTATAGTCAAGGCTCAGATTTTCCTTTTCATTTGGTTTCGTGATCAAAAGAGGATGCGTCAGATCATCCTCAGAAGTTTTCACCTCACCCCAGCTACACATAAATGCACCTTTTGATTCATCAGAACTCACAACCTTTTCAAAATCCGTGTCCATTTTGTCCGATCTCTCTTCTGCCTCACTGTTTCGGGGATGCTTCTCTGATTGGGTGTCCGGCATATAAGACAGGGATACAGTTCCAGAGGGTTGAGAAAAAACATGAGGAAGTTTGATTTTATTTCCAGCATGCAACTCTTTCGGTGCCTCTATGTCCATTAGGAATTGCTTGGCCTCCGACACATCAGTCCCACTACCGACTAAATAGACGTTGACGTTATCCTCATTTATCATGAGATTTGGGAACGTCTGAAGAACAACATCAAGGGCTTGTTGGAGCCCCTGAATTGGGAGACCTCCCTTGGGAACAGAAACCTTTCGAAGTTTTGCTTCTGTTTTCTCGTACAAGTTACCCAGTTCCACATGTGCTTGTCGCATGCACTCCACACCCCCATCAACTCCAGTCTGGAGCTGTAGGTAAAGGGTGGTGATATCCTTGGTGGTTACATCCAGTACATCAACCTCATGTCGATCCAGGATTCTCTTGTACTCTTTTGAGCAATGCTGGAGATAGCGGAAGACATCCGTATCTATAATCATGGACAAGTCTTCTCGTGATGTTCCTCCCATTCCAGCCCTTGATTCCACACTGTGGTCAGTGGAAGAGGCTTGATATGGTGAGATAAGACTCCTCTCTGAACCAGAACACCTTAAGATGTCAAATCCACAAACCTCGTCAGCAAACTCCTGCTCACTTTGACTTTTCACTTTTATTTTGCTGGAGTGGGGTTTTTTCTGATCATTCAGGACTTCTGATTGTGGCAACTGGACATCCTTATTGTCCTTGGCATTTGTTGCCTTCAACACAGACGTCATCAGTGCCTGGACCTCTGAGTAGTGCCCACTTACAATGCATAGGTCATCATTAGGTTGAAAGTTCATTGTAAGGCCAGGGAAGTTGACTAAAATGTCGGATAGTGCTGTCTTTCCCCCAGGCAATTTTCTGTAGTCCACTTTCACTGTGATGTCAAGGAAAATCTAAAGACAATAACAAATTAGCTGTTGCAATATTAAGTGAACATTTTGATTCATATGTGAAACATTCACACTTCTCACCTCATCCGGGCCAATTTCTGTTCGGGGCATGCTTAATTTAATTGTGTATTGTTTGTCATTCACTGATAATGTTTGAATGCCATGACTTGCCACTCTTCGAGCAACTGAAAAACAACAAGTATTTGATATTCACATAAAGTTGTATTCAAAGTGGCGGTTCCACAGGTTGTGTTTCAACGAATGCATTGTTGCAATCTTTATTCTATCCGCACAATATAGATATGTCTTAATGTTTTCTACTATGCCACCAGACTTCCTTAATTGTTTAAGCAAGTTGATCTCTCACCTTCACAATCCATGAAAGTGATGAAGGCTTCGCCAGGTGTCTCAGAAAATGTGATAGATGAAATATCTCCACCTGCATTCTTCTTCCGTAGGAAATGAATCGTCAGTTTATCCGTTAATCTGTTCGCGGGGAGGTCTGCAGGTAGCCCGCACACTCTTAAAGTGCAACCATCCATCCTTGTTCACGAACTACAAGATATACAAATTTGCAAAGGTAGTCCACATGCATGAACGACAAAATATAACTGATGATGAACGGTATTACAGTCATTACAACAAATATATACATAACAACCTGTGCTTTCAATACCTCACGTTATACCAACGTACATATTATGTAATATTCTAAGAATGCTGAGAAGGCGTTGGTTAATTATTGTAAAACTTCCTTAACATGGCTATGTCACTGCCATTACTTTGACACCTGCACATAGAAAAATCTGAAATAAAAACAGCACAAACCATGGAAAACCTATATCGCTCCTCTAACCCTGCATAACGAAAATAACCACTATTGTAGGCTATGTATGCTAGCATTTGTCTTCGAGTTTATAAACACACTATTGTACAACAAAATAACGCAGCAAGTAGGCTATGCTATTCGAATTGATAGACTGAGTATTTTAAGTCTTGAGAGTGCCTATAGTTTTTTTGCAGTCTGCTTCAGTTTACCTTTTCTCCTTCTATCATATGAAGAGCATAAGGAACATCAACATATTGAACGTAGCATTTTTCTGTTGAAAACAGACTTACCTGTCGAACCTGAGCGTAAGTGTCATCAAGAATTGAAACTGAAAGTAAGACGATGGCTGATGACGTAAGGAAAAAGTCTACACTTACAGCAGCATTTAGAAATAACCAATTACGTGTAGCATTTTGTTCCATGTGACATTTTGCATTGTGTCCGTAGTCTCAATTTTTTAAAACATTGCTCAATGTGAAACTGACAATAAAACTTTCCACAATTTTACCACAAGAGGTCCTCATTGCTTCATGTATGAGGGGATCAGATTACCAAATCTCATTGGATTGATTAGCATTCGTATCATATGGTAAATATGTCCTATTCCTTAAGTAATTTTACTCAAACACGCTTGAAAAAATGTGCAAGAACGTCAATATCATAGAGTTCACAGGACTACACATGCCAATTTTCCACAGTCAAGTGAATTTTATGGAATAACACGTGATTTTGAGCGATTTGTTAATCAGTAAAATACATTGGAATTGGCTAGACATGCTACATTGGAAAGATTAACTCACACACTAATCTTCATTCTGACAGGCTTCTGCTGCAATCTCTCTCTCTCTCTCTCTCTCTCTCTCTCTCCCCCCCTCTTTCTCTCTCTCTCTCTTTGTGTGTGTTTACATGTAAATATCTGACAGATATTTGGTATATCTGGTATCTCTCCCCAAATTCTCAAATTTAGTTAGGTAAAAACGAAGCCTATAGACTTATTAGCCACCAAGTATACAGGTGTTCTTACACCAACACGTTTTTTTAAAATAATTTGTTGTTCCAGTCTTGTACTATGTATTTCTTTGTTTTGCCAAAAAGAAAGATATTGTGCAATTCGTTGAACAACTTGATCAGAAATTATTAGCTACATTTTTTTTATTTGAATGGGATTTTCAGATTAAATAAACTACATAGCAATCATGGTTGAAGAAAGAAGGTATTGTACTGACTTTAATTTTCAAAATGATTGAAAGTCGATAATACAGGCAACTGCTGAAGGACCTTGACCAGCTCAAGATATGGTTGTGTTAATAGCAACTTTACACAAGATAATCCTGACCCATATTCCCCTGTTATCAAAATAAAGAGACCAGTGAGGTCACACAGAAGGTTATTTGACGCATGTCATGAAGTCTATAGACTAGTCATGAAGGCCTACATTTTTTTCATTGACATGGCTTGATTTTTTTTCTCCAAAAGGTGTACAATCCTTGTATGGTATGACTCAACGGAATTGAGGTTTAATTCAAATTTATGCAATCTATTCGTCTATTTAATTCAACAGAAATAATATATTCTGTATTAAGACTACCGCTGTTTGGGCGGCACACATTATAGATCCTACCGCGCAATTGAAGCTCATTGGATGAACACGAGTCGCCTTCAGAGTCCGCACATCGTTGTCTCGCCATTGGGCAGCAGCCTATGACGTCATCGGGGCTTGCGCTCTCCTTGGTTTTGACGGCCCGTGGAAGGCGAGTTGGAATGCACTTGATCCATCTGCCCCCGCTACCCGGCAAGGCGAAGCAAATGTCCCGTTGCCGATACAAGGATGCGGTAACCGGGCACCAAACATTCGAGACGATGGGCATAGAGCTGACCATTTGAATCACATGTTTACCGGTATATTTTCTATGTCATATAATTGTATTTTATGTGTGTGCGTGTGTGATTTTACATTTCGATTGTGTCTAATGTCATATTGGCTCTCAAACAATAACGCAAGGATAAATGCATCGAAATCGGAGAGTAGTATGGGGTTCGTTTAGGACTTTCAAGGGTAGTCAATGCCCTGGCGTGCGAGAATAGATCTTCGAGTGTATATTTAGATAGCTTAGTCACATAATATGCCCGGTAAAAAGGCAGCGACTGTGGAAATAGAGAGGGTTCTTCGATTATCTGCATAGATGCGTAAGAGTTGTATTGGCATGTTCAAAATGTGTCTCTATTCGATTTCACACAAGGCGATATATATTTATTAACAGGGCCTATTAACTGTTATGCCTCACTGCTGTTTACTTTTTCTTCACAATCGTCACTTATTCGTTATTGTATTTTTTTTGTATTTGCGGTAGACTAGGTTTGACCATGCAATATTTATAGCACTTTAACTAATCTAATCCAGACAACATTTGACCTGATTCATTTGGGGATTTTGTTTGGCACTGCATGCACCATTACAAATCTGCACCTTTAGATTTAGAACGCTGTTGATTCAAAATGCTCTAGCCCATAAAGCCTAAACGATAATGGATTAAATCAGTGTACTATATTGAGATAGTGTCGGTTCAAGCACTCCTCACACTTCACAGTTAATTCAGTTTCAACCATGACCGGGAATCTTGCCAGTAGATTTCGAAAGACATAGGGCAGGGTGTATTGCCGGGGTCTTTACTTATGGTTGGTCCACATATGGTCAAGCTATGCAGTGATGTAACATCCTCAAGTCCTGCCCCCTTGCCTCACTCAAATTACAGCATGTCCACAACAGTGAGTGCCTTGTGTCTGCAGCCTAGCTCAGCTTTTATGGCACGATTCCAAGATCAAACTGTATACTAATGTAAATGTGTACAATTAATATGAGAAAGCATTCCCAACCCATTTTCAGTGCTATTGATAGATTCGGATTGCGCTCCATCTGACATGTTATTTTGCACTCTCCAGGACACTAAAAACAACACTATTGAAATGTGTGGGAATCTGCTCATAATTGTTTCTCTTTTGCTCGGCATACATCCTGGTTAGCCCACTTTCCACCCGTTTTCCTATCTCTGTGCAACATCTCTTCCTTTCCTCCACTTGATGTGACCTCTCTTGGGACTTTGGTAGAACTAATTATAGTGTCTTCTTATTGCTGTGACCTTAGTTGGGTAAATTGACTGTGGAACAGGAACACAAAGAGAGTCAATTTTGGAACCCAATCTTTAGTCCAGTAGATTATGGCGCAACAGTAGAAATCTGGTTTTGGCATGATTAGCGTATGTACAGTGTTGTCTTCACTTTTTTACGCTACTGAATGTGGCTAGGACATAAGTTGTTGTTATTTTTTTTACGATGGTAAGGATGTAAAGAACTCCTAAATTGTCAAGTTAATTTAGGAAAAAATTTCAAATGGTCCTTTCTACCCAGTATCAACATATGTTTTAAAATGTATTCCACTTCCTTGTTTTCCTAAGGTCAGAGCGAGCCACCTTCCAAGTCATAACAATTCCAACATGGCCGCCCCATCTGGCCCCTCCCCTTCCATGTCCTCACCCAGGCGCTTCCTGGTTCTTTTTGATTTCGACGAGACCATCGTCAATGAGAACAGCGATGATGCCGTTGTGAGGGCAGCACCAGGCCAGCAGCTTCCTGAATGGTTGAGAGAGTCCTACAGGGAGGGGCACTACAATGAGCACATGCAGCGTGTGCTGGCCTATATGGCTGAACAGGGCGTGTCTGAGGACTCCATCCGTTCTGAGATTGAAAAGATCCCACCCACACCTGGACTCCTGGCCCTCTTCCAGTACCTCCTCACCCACCAGCAGGACTACGAGATGGTCGTCGTCTCTGACGCCAATATGTACTTCATAGAGGCCTGGCTTGAGTACGCTGGGGCGCGTCATCTCTTCCAGAGAATCTTCACCAATCCAGCCAGCTTCAACTCAGAGGGTGGTTTGATTTTGCTGCCCTTCCACTCCCACTCCTGCCAACGCTGTCCTGAAAACATGTGCAAGCAGGTTATCCTCCAGGACTATCTGGCTCGCCGGCAGCAAGAGCGCGGCTGCCCCTTTCAGAGGGTGTTTTATGTCGGAGACGGGGCCAACGACATCTGCCCTTCCTTGGCCCTGGGTCCAAAGGACACAGCATTCCCCAGGAGAGATTTTCCCATGCACAGGTTGCTGGCCCAAATGCAGGAAGCTAAGTCTGCTAGCTTCCATGCAAGTGTTGTGCCCTGGGACAGTGGAGAGGATGTGGTGGACTACTTGAAGAAGATAGTGGACAAGAGATGAGAGGAGGTGGGAAAGAACAAGAGGAGGAAGAGGGAGAGAGAGAAATGGTAGAAAGAGAAAGATGAAAAAGAGTGTTAGCCACATACAACCTGGTCTTGGAGAGCTACAAGTGTGCAGTGTTAATTAAGCTAATACTGAAGAGTCAGCAAAAAAGGCCTTAATTACTATTTCATTGGCTGAATACGTTTAAATGGTCTTTGTGCTCATCTGGAATCATTATTTCAGCACAAAGAAAGAAACTGGACATACTATAACATAAACAGCTTTACTATAAATTGGTGCTTTTACAATAGTTCTTTCAATGTTTAAGAACTTTTGTTTCTGGACAACTTCAGCTTAGAGTACCATTGAGCATATCGTGACTGGATGCCAAGTCTGATGTAACTTAGTGGTAACCTGTACGGTAGGCCAGTTTGGCATTCCAGTAGCTCTCCAGGGCTAGGTCTAGGTGTCACAGTGCTGGAGGGATGCCCTGTTGACAGCAAACTGCCCCACTTGTACATCACAACACCAGCAGTTCAGCTATCTGATAAAGACCTTGTTGATAAGTTGATGAGTAGAATCAGGTGTTCTAGTACTGTCTGGAACAAAAGGCCACACACATAGAGTCCCTCCAGGACAACGCACTATGAACACTAGTATAGGGTGACACTAAGATGGTGTGACACTGGTACACACACTGGCACGTACACTGACACCTAATATACAGGCTGATTATACAAGGTAACTCACACCGTGTTGAGATGCAGAGTGAATGCTATGTACACTTTGCACTGCAGCCCAGTATGCTGTGTACGTAGACCCTTGCACTGTGAGAGCTTTGTGAAACACTTGCAGTATGTCGATCCATACTCTGTTCCTATGCTAGATGAATCAATGTGGTCTCTTCAGATATTGAACCATTCTTTCCCTTCCCTGACCTCGGTTCCCATAAACGATATTTTCATAAAAGTTTTTACTTAAAAATACATTAAACTTCACTTTTCTGCCATGAGAGAAAAGCAATTAATGTAACCCTTGTATTGCGAGGATCTGCATTGGCTCATTTCAGTATTTAAAAGATATTGAGGAGTGAACTTTTAATTCAAACTCTGTGCCTACCAAGTATGTTGAATGCTGACAAGCCCTGTGAGAACCCCCCCCCCCCCCCCCCAGGTTTTGGTTTGAAGAACACGATGTGGCTTGGAGTTTTCATCGACACTTGAACTCATCAATCCATCATACCAAATCCATCCATCCTTACCCATGCTTCCCTAAACTGATCAAGATTAAATCAAATGGATGACACGTTGTCATTTAATAGTGACCTTAATGTATTACAACACTTGAAAAGATTATTTCGGAATTCAGACTGGTGATATTGATACATTGATCCTGAATCTGAAAGACATCTTGAGTTGTCCTTTCACGTTTTGTTTCTCAGGGAATGGAGAGTATATTTTTAAAGCATGAATTCATTATAGCAATAGAAATGGGCATAATTGCATGTTTGCTTATTGGATGATTAGCTGAGGCAAACACTTAGCTACTGAAGATCTCAACGATTTAGTTTTCTATGACAACACATGATGTGATTTAATGCGTTTGTGTATAATTGGCTTTGAGTGTTTCCTGCATGGATTACATCCACAGGAATAAACTCTAGACCTCTTTTACATTTGGTTATTCGATCTGTTATTTTAATTCGGAGTTGTGTGCAATAGTGAGATTTACGATGAGTACTTGTGCTCTGGGGGGTTAGTAAAGAAAAGAAGAACGACAGCTAAATCTTCCCCTAATGGTGCAATAGTCTTTGGCTTAACCCTCTTTAGCTAATATACACAGAAGGACCTTTAACTTTACGGTGTTATAAATGTTGGTGCATACAGTGTTATGGCCCCATGAATAATCATAATCATAACAAAGGTATTCACAAATGTATTGTTTTACCTTGATCTTGGGTTTTTTTGCGTGCATTGTTCTGGTTTGGACGAGTGCTACAATGTTTTGTTAAGCGGCAATTACTCTTCTTGCAATACTGAAC
Source organism: Plecoglossus altivelis (assembly GCA_036571765.1). Classification (NCBI taxonomy): domain Eukaryota; kingdom Metazoa; phylum Chordata; class Actinopteri; order Osmeriformes; family Plecoglossidae; genus Plecoglossus; species Plecoglossus altivelis. The sequence goes on from BROE01000007.1 coordinate 11,146,526, forward strand.
TGATCCTCTTCACTGTTCTACTTAAAAGAGATTCTATGCTGTGTTGTTAATGTTCTGGTAAATGTGTATCTACATTGTAAAAAAAAAAAAAGAGATAACGTGTGTCACATATTATTATACCAATAGGAATATAAAGCCATTAACTAACTGAGCAGTCGTTTTTCTTCTTTCTATCACTGTCACCTTTATGCAGATGCCTTGATGGTTCCCAAAAAGAAAAAAAATCCCTTATGCTGTTTCTTAATGTTCATGATTTATTCATTTGACCTCTGAAAAAGCAACACAACTCCCTCAAGTGTTTGTTTGACAAAATCCCATTAAATCTTTTTTCACGTTGATCTTTTGACCACAAGATGGCAATACAGAACCAGATTTTTAGATGGATATTAGATAGTGGTAAACCAACAACTTAGTCACCGAGGTGAATAGTCAGACAGGTAGACAAGGAATTTTAATGAAAATTGGATAGTCAAGCTTATTTCAACTTCTCTTGAATCTTCTGAAATCATAAAGATACTATATTTATATTTACTATAGAAAACATATCTTCAAAGAGTGAGCATCAAAGAGTACAATTCTTTAAAAGCTCTGTGAAATTTAACAATTTAGACCAAGATTCAAGAGCATACATGCACCATACCTGTCAGCAGCAATACTGCTGATATGAAATTGCAATCTTGTTTTTACTGAGTATGACATGAAATGCCCGCGGCCGCTCAGCAATGCAGATGACGCCTGGTTCTTGTGTGTCTCTGTGTCACTTTGCGCATTCTGCAGAGCTGAGCGACTGCTGAGCTCAGCTGAGTAATTGATTTGACTCAGCAAGACTGACTCTACATCAGACTTCTCTCATTTTCTGTCTTTTTAGATTGTGATAGATCTGTTTATTTATTATGACTGCCCTCTTTTCTTTTGCTCAGATCTGATATAAAGTTATCCACCATCTATATTATTATTGTTTCTGTTTTAATAAAGTTTCTATCTATCTCAAGCTCTTGATCTTGCTTTTGGTCTCGTCTCCTCCAGGGTATTTTGTCTTCGGTTGGGGTAGTATTATAAACATGTTAGGCAGTGTAGGACAACCAAAACATAATCGATCTTTCATTCTAAGTGGTATTGATATCACATTCACCATTGAGAGGGTATGTTCCGCGTCTGGCACTGTCAAAACTTGTGACTAAATTCAATTGCCTGTGACCTCAGAACCGTAATTGAACACGTCAGGAATTTGATCAGTGTCAAGCAGTCTAAGGCCGATGACAAATCATCAATCCTTCCTTCCTTCGCTATCCCGCTTCTGCAGTATTGCTATTCAGGTCCTGGCATTTTCTTGATCAGATATGCCCCTCCCCTTTTGCTATACTACAAAGGAATCCCACTTGTCAAAGCACTTTACAATGCCGACGCCATCTGATGATTGGCTGGTGGGTAACCTATTGAATTTCCTCCATTCAATTACTCTCTTAGGTGAAAGATAACTCGGTGAAGGAACTTCAGGCTTTTAAGAGGTCACTTTGAATTAAGACTGCGCTTCTACGCCAAAAGGCCATCAGTCTGATTAGGCTCAAAATGTTTCTCCTTTCTGTGCTCGATTCCTCTTGCAGTCCAATGCTATTATTTAGCCAATGTGCTGTTCTGGCCAAAGGTGAAGCTAATTGGTTTGGGAGTCACTCCTCTAAGCAATGACAGTCAATTGGCAAACGTGGAAGATAGGAGGGAGACAATATACTATTTTGTCAGATTTGAAGTAGGCTATAATGTATAGAGGAGTAGGAGGAGATCTAGTTCATTCACTCACCTAATATCTAAATACATCTACAAACTTTCTCAAACTGTTTTTCCTAACAAACCTGTTTACTAAATTACAATCATTCTCATAAGTCTAAAAAACGGGTCAACGACGTGAGACCAGAAGATGTAACAAGAAACAACAGGAAATGTTAAATGAGTAGATAAAGCCGGCTTTCGTTTTTCTGTTTGACAACAGAAGGACATGAGTATAGCATACTTGACGTACAACTACCATGAGCCTGTCCCCCTTCCTCTCCCCTCTTTTTTGCCGCCTCCTCCTCCTCCTCCTCCTCCTCCTCCCAACTGTAAAAGGTAGTCAACCCAACAGTATTTCAGTATTTGTCCTCTAACATTTCTGCAGCTGAAAACGAGGTTAGATGTTGGCGGAGATCATAATGGAGTAGGTTACGTGGAACTCGCTAAAGAAGAAATCGGCATCTTCAGTCATAAGATTATCATCTGTTCAGCGATGTAAGTGATGGAAAAAGATTCAGGTTGCTCACGTACGTCTCGTATAGGCTAATGTGTATTCATTGATATTTGAATTACAATATGGATATGCAAAAACTGACAAAAGATTTTTTTTAACAAAGTTTGCAATGCCACATGGCATTAAAAGCTCTTTTTAGAAGTTTCGTTAGAATTTAGCTGCATGTTCACAGTAAAAACCGACGTCCTCGAGCTGTTTTCTGTCCGGTCTGTGTTGCTCACTGTTCACTTACAAGACAACAAAAAAAGTTTTCGTTAGTTCGAACAGCCTTTCAGGTTTGCGCGCATTTGGATTTGGAAACACACGTCGCACATGTCAACTGAAATAGTTTGAGATTAACGACGGCTAGCTTTCGATACGCATGGACTGTCGCGGGCTAGGTAGCATCCAGCTGTTTTGCTGCTAGCCAGTCAGTCAGCGCTTCACACACGGAACGTGAGCCAGATGTGCGTCGCTGTGTGGTAGGTAGCTAAGCCAACGTGCCCATTTCTAGGATAAGTAATTGAGCGAAGAAGGTTAGCTACACTGCGAGGAATCCCGCAGGTATGTTGTTTGACTAGGGCATATCCGAGGAATTTGTTAAATACAATACAAGAATATTGTTTTCCAATTTGAAACTTATATGAATATTTTTGGTAGTGTTTAGTTCACTTCCCATCCCTTTCTAGGTATGTTGGTTACTGTAACTAATTAAAGTTAGCTTGCTAGCTCGATGGCAGCGGTTAAGTGGCTAAAGTTACAGTTGCTGAGTCTGGGTGGAATGAACTTAAATTAGGTTCAATAATTGACGGGAATTGTAGCTTGGCTAAATTATACATTTTTAAAAGCGTTCGTTTCAGCAAGCTTGTTCCATGGTTTGATTAAACCAAGTAATCATCTCAGTTTGTCGAACATACTTTATTGCAATGCACGCAAGTTTAAGCCTCGAGTCCAAAATCATGCTATCTATGCTGTACATGTGCTTCTACCTATTCCTAGTTGTATAGGACAATTATTTACTACGGTATGTGAAACCATCAGATTTGTATATCTTCATCAAACTTAAACTCAGACACTCAGGGCCATCAACTTGAATATAGAGCAAAATATGTGTTTTCCTGTAGGTCCACTGCGCTCGTTTCATTAAATAGTTTTTAATATCCTTTTCTGTGTTTCTTTCTCGGACGTAACTGTCTGTTCGCTTGTCTTCAGGTCGGTAGTGTGAAGACCAGGACTGACAAGCAAACAAGTGGAACAGAACACAAAACAGGTACAGTTCAGAGTGATAACTTATTGTACAGTGAACGCTTGCGCCTTTCAAGAAAATGAATCAAGAAACTGCATTGGGATCTTGTCATCCAGCCTCATGGATCAAATAAGTTGTTAAGTGGCTAACATTTGAGTGCCATTGAAAAAAGGGATCTAAAACTCTCCAGAAGTATTTATTTTAGTGGCATATCCTTATAATCGACTATTCCCAGCAACTTTTAAACTCAATTTATGTTCAAAAGCGACTGATTTATCCACCCAGAAGTAGGCCTATCACAAGCAGAGGAACATGTCTATGTCTGGGGGAAGGAAAGAGATGTCTTATGTGGGCATTTTGGGTATGGCGTATCTGGCCTAAGTGAATCACTATGACATTTATAATGAAAAAAAACTTCAGCGTTCCTTAGCAACATAAATAGCTGTGCTCCCCACCGACATTCGTGCTTGTGTGAACCTCTCACCACCTCATATGTACACTTAACCGCCTCTTAACGTAGACTGTCTCCCCCCTCTCATAGGTCATGTTTAGATGGAGTCACATTTATGCTATGTATGGTCACGCTGTATGTTTACATGCTGAGAGTGTACCTACCAGCAGGCTTACACAATGTCCCGATACTGTGGGCTCTTTATCCTATGCATTCATATTATATGAGCCACTTGTTCAAACCGTTACTTTCGGTTAGGCTTGACTTTATCGATCTACTAATGATAGCACGGATAAACGTCTGAGGGTATGTGTGCGTTTGCGTCTGTGTCCATGCGTGGTTCCAGGGGATTGTTTTTGACAGAATGTGAGGCCACCCAGCCTTACATGGTCATTCATGTGTCATTCCCCATCAGTAAAGGCTAACACCCAAACAACAATTCCCTTCATGCCTCTTTTCCTCCTTGCAGCCTGCCCTCCAGCTGGGTACCAGCCTATCAATCCAGCCCTTGTTCAGTAAGAAGGGCTAGATCCCAGCTGGGCCACGCCACTCTATGGAATAAATGCATTAAGTCGTGGTTTGGGGAGTCACAGGAAGTCAGTGTCAGGGAACCAACTGTCTGAAACAGAACCGAAACCTTGTTTTTCAGACAGCATAATGGTGCTTGAAACTACTCAGGCGGCCCAGACTGGTGTTCTGCACTAATAGTTTGCCTGAGACTGGTATCTCTTTGGGAAAGTGAGCGTAAGGTCTGGTTTGGGGTTTGACTCTACCTCTAAAAATGTTAGAGGTCGTTTCTCTTTCCGAACAATCTTTTGTTCTGATGTCGTTGGTTTTGGTTTGTAACCTGAGTCTTCCTATACAGATTTGGTCAAACAGCCCAAATCCTGGTCAGGTCCTTTCTTTGGCCCCAGGGGTGTTTACTCACCTGCCAAGTTCCAGCAACGAAGTACAGCTTGCCTAAGAGCTTAATATTAACAGCAGCTCACATACACACACCCCCCCCCCCTACCAGATTGGCAGGGTGTCAGGATCAGGAAAAGAGCATCACATCAGTCGACAAATTGGGTTGTACTGTAAGTAAACTGAGGCTTACTGCCTATTAGATATAAATAAGCATGAATGTTTTTGACACAGGCCCCATTATACAATTGTCAGGACCTTGATTGGCACTTTTAGTTCATTAATGTGGATGTTCACCAAACCCCCAGACAGCCCCTGGATAAGTACACTTTGTCTGAGTCTAGTTACTCTGTAGTCCTCCAGCTAGTCTGGGATTTCAATGAAAAGTAAAAGATCTTTTCTTTCAAAATCGTAATACTCATGTCTTACTTCTTCGACTAGACAGAACTCGCAATGCACTACAGTTATTCAGTTAGGCAATTATCATCTTCCTGAATTGTATGCGTCTGATAAATGTTGCTTCTAAAGGGTACCGTAAAGGCCTTGCAGTAGACTGCTGTTTAGAGCGAACAATGAAACGAAGGTTGATATTACTATGACAGGAGCAATTGCCAGACCCCCCAAATGTGTTTATACTTGAACCTTACATAAGATAGGTGGACTTTCTTTATTTCATCCACTACGAGAGATATTGTAATGTGTTCCTTCTGTCTTTCAGTTATACATTGCTGCCTCCGACTATATGAATATATTTTTAACCTTTTCTCGGCTTTGTTGGAATTTTGCTGGTGCATGCAAGTTACTTTTTAATGAACACTGACTTTTGGCCCTATTCAATCATAACACAGTAATCATGCTTCTAGGATAAACCTTGTTCTTGCACCGCAAGAATGTACGCTGATTTTGTATGCTCAACAAAACCCTGCACAGTGTGAATACAAAATAAATGCAACCAAAAACATGTCAAATTTGCTGTCTCGCTCAGTGAGTGAGAGAACATTTGAGTTTGTCCTGGAAATGTGGTTACAGTTAAGGTAGAGATCTAAAAGGTCGGTGGGTTTGACCTGAAGGAGCATGCAATACATCAGATTGTGAGACTCACATAGTATCCACTGTCAGGTATAGGTTTACAGTTTCAACCTTTTACTATTGTTAACACTTGCCATACACAGGGGCGTACACACTTTGTAAATAACTGTTCTAAATCCAATGTCAAACGATGTTCAGATTGACAGGACTCAGAATCAAAAAGGGAAGAGGTTGAAAGGATCTGAGAGTATTGATGCGCTGTGTCGACAGCTCAGCACCTCACCAGGCACCGTCTTTAAGGCCTCGTTCTGCAGACCTTCCCAAACTGTAAACTGTGCTTCTCCCAGTTTGAGACCTTCCAAACTGTAAACTGTGCTTCTCCCAGTTTGAGAACTTCCAAACTGTAAACTGTGCTTCTCCCAGTTTGAGACCTTCCAAACTGTAAACTGTGCTTCTCCTAGCTTAAAACGTTCCCAAACTGTAAACTGTGCTTTTCTCACCTTGAGACCTTCAAAGCCAGCCACATACCGCGACAGGCTGCTCTTTCAACTCCCAAACCACAAATAGTTACTTTACTGGCGCTCTGGGGAGGTGAAGGCTCCTGGTCTGAGACGGACAGACGGGAGGGAGGGAGGGGTGCCCTGCCTTCCCTTCGGCGTTTTCACCCGGTGTCCCAGAAGGCAGTGGTGTCCTTGGTATTTGTTGCCCTTTGAAGTTACTTATTTAATGTTGGGAAAATCTAACCAAATAGAAACCCATACCAGCCAACCAACAACTTCTCCAGGCTCAGCTCATTCGCTGAAGCCCTCTTTGGACTTGTCAGTATGCCTGTACATACAGTACAGTAGAGAGTAGACACACTACTTTCTTTAACTTAGACTGTATTGAGGTTGCGTTGAATGTCCAAAGTTAACCACTACTGCCTCACAATCGTTCAGTACACATCAGTAACAAGTAGTGTAGAATTTCTAATGTTGCGTTCTTGTTGATTTAGCGTGACCTGACCATTTTGCTTGTGAACGTTTACTCTGTGGAGATTAATCCTAACAGTTACTAGTCAGCTGTGCCTTGTTAGTCTCAGTTAAACGTGTTCAATGCGCTAAACACATAAAATGTGACAGTGGCAAACTTTTCTGTTTTGGTGTGTCAGCTTGGCTAACTTAGTGTTTCTGTGCTGTTTCAAACAGTGCTCCGACACTCAGTAGTGAAGCGTGTCACACTGAGCGGCTAATGAGTGTAGTTCCACCGAGACTGAGAAACGCACACACAATCCCTCCTCAGGCTACATGCTTAATTATGAGGTTCTGTGTGTTTGCGTTGGAGGGGGAGGGAGAGTAAGGGAGTATTTTACAGAGGATGTTATTAGAGTCGGGATGATGGAGTGTTATGAAATTGGAGAAACGATGGCAATTGAGTAATTGAGATATAGGGGTGATTCTTGTGAGGCAACAGAGATTTTAAGGTTGTAGTTTTTTTCCTCTTCTTTTTGGAAGCATGAGTATGAGGCATAAGGGGGGGAGGGCATGACAGGAATATCCTATAGATGAAGCTCCTGGAATGTGGCTTTGGTCATAGTGCTCAATGAGGACCCTGTTAGAGGCTGTCAATGGACTGGGATGCCTATTGTCTGTGCTCCGAATGCTGGCGTGTTTGTGCGTGTATGTGTGTCTCATTACAGCTAATCTGGCCCCAGTTTATCCTAGAACATCTAGAGTGCATCTAGTCCCAGTTTGTCAGGCATATATTAAGCCTAGTCTTAAAGTAAGAGAAAAATTCAATGAAGATCTCCATTCAAGGAGTTTCTTTAGTCAATGACGAGGTTAAATTATTGTCTGGGAAACTGGGCACTGGTGTTGACTGGATGATATCCAATTGCCAGATATCTTTCTGTCTTGCATTGGTTTAGATACATCTAATTGTATAGGAGGAAAGACTTGGACTAGGATACACTATTAATAATTACTGTCTACTAAGCATTTTGAACCTCTGTTTATTACATTACAATAAATGTACATCTGTTCTACACAGTTTTACTATACAGTTATGTTTCAAGCCAACCACATCATTAGAACCTACCATTAGGGCCCCAGAAAGCTAAATAACCTCAAGCCTCGCTAAAAAAGGAAGACAATTTTACGTTTTATTACTCTACAAAATGTGGTATTTTCAATAAAGGCATTACTGGTTTTGCCTGCAAACACTCCAGATCTTTTTTCACTTCCACATGACATTCAGTAAAATACCAAAGAAGGTTTGTGGACGATAAATTGGGAAGGGAGGGGGGGTGAGAAGAGACTCAGAACACCTTTAAGCACAGACATCTGCGCTTCAGAGCCTTTGAACTCTTAGGTAATTATCAACGTGTAGCAGCCGTTTAAATGATGCTAACGAAAGCTAGACGTGTGAAGTGATATCCAGACGACTGCCGTGGACGGTGCCAGGAACCGATTTCTGCCCATCATCCTGTGTGCGTACAGGTCTCTGTGGGCATGCCTCTGTGTGTGTGTGTGTCACACGAGTTGTAGAAGACCCCCAAAATATCCTTGTTATGAGGCAGACGCATCATATCCTGTTAGCAAGCCTATATGCAGACACTCCTCTGCACACACAGGGCATCCTAAGGGGAACCCTTAGCATCCAGTCTATGCCCACAACACACGGGACATTACACAATCCAGCCAGATGGTGTAATTTTAAGAGACTGCGTTACTGTTAATGAGACAGGTCATTAAAGTGTCCAGGCCTCCATTCATTTCTCAGTTAGGTAGACCTCGTGAGGTAGCAGATTTAGCCTGTGTGGCCACACAAGTACCTCCACAACCATCTAAATGGGAGTGTATCAAAAGGATGGCTTGGTTTGCTCAAACTGAAACAACGCTTAGGGTGGCTCTTCTTCATGTGTTTCGATATCGTCATGAAGTGTGAATCTAGTGCTGGGCTTTGTTCAAAGGACAGATCAAGAGTATCCTTAAGCGTGGCCCCTCTTCGTCCTGCCTGCCCCCCCCTCCCTTCACTACCAAGCGATGTTAGTGCTTTCATGTGACCGCAAATGAGCGTTGAACGTTCGGAGGGGGTAGGGGCCATTAGCTTCATGTAGGCTATGGTACGCAAACGTTCACACAGACACACACATCGTCACTTTTTGAGGGTCCCATGATGACTTCTGTACCTCAGGTGCATTCATTAGCACTTAAGCAGCTAAAAATTGGCAGCGAGCAAGATTAAGGTTCTCTGTACCTGTACAACAGATGTCTCTCCCAGAAGTGTGGATTGTTGTGCAGCTACCCAGCTACTTACTCAGCTGTCGTGCTGACTGACTAAGCTCCTCTTCACCTCAGACCACCCCTACTAATTACAGCACACAGAAGTGTGTTAGGCTGCAGCCGAGCTATATTTAAGGCTAAAATGAGCACACTCTGATTTTTATTTCAATTATCATCGGGGGGAAAGAGACTCATTCTGTCTTCCTCGTCTTCCCTCGGCTAACAGTGGCTTGCGGCTAACAGTTAGCCTGCTGCAGATTCTTTGTATTTCCCTGATGTTGTTTGGGGGAAAGAGGATGTCATTGTAGCACGAAGAGCTGTAGATGTGTCAGATTAGACTGCCAAATTAATTTTCTACTAAATATTTATCCATTTATTTCCTGCAAAAATAATACAAACATTTATTTTATGGATCAAAAAATATAAATTCTGCAAAAATAAGATGGGATGACTGCTTAGTTCACAAGAAAGAATATATCCCATAACTTCTGAACATATTTAACTTGTTAAAGATTTCTCTCTGGGATGACTGGGCTAGTTGTCTTCTCCATGTCAAGTGATGCTAAATCAAAAGAAGCAGACATCTTCTAAATGAGCCCTGTGGTTGTTGTTGGCGTGTCTAAGGAGATGTCTGCTTCCAGCGCAGTGCAGATAGCACTGTTTTGCCCATTTGTCATGTGGACATTAGCACGTAAACAGTACGATATTAAGAAATGTGCTTTAATTAAAATGGGACAGTGGTTCAGAATAAAAAGCAGCCGATAAAGTGAGTCCTAGATAAGACATGGGGATAAACATGGTCATCTTTCCCTGGTCTAAATCATATCCTTTGAAGGAACATTTCATTTTAGAGGTGTATCAGTGACAAACATTAGACAAGTAGAGTTTGTTTAAAACTCATGATTATGGGTCATTAAGAACAACAACCATTTAATTCTACATTTATACCAATGAAACAGGAAATTAAACAATTTCTACTTATAAATCAACAAAGTTGTTTCTGAACGATTACGTTCCCCTACTTTGCTATTTGAAAGAAATCATATTTGTTCACTCTCCTATATAAGTATGGTATATACAGGACAGTTCTGGTGGTGAGCTGTGTTAGCATGGCAGACATGCTATGGACCCTATGGAGGGAATGTGTATTGTAGTCATTAGACTTGTCCTACTGCGCTCTGGGGAACAGTTTGTAACAATAGCAATTATGGTTAGACATTCCTTGGTTATCATTACTCATCCCTTTGTGTACTGTAAGTGTGTGTTTAGACAAGGGCTTGAACGTGCAACGATTAAAGTAAACAAGTTGTTATTTGGAGAAGATGTGAGGGATTGGTAGTGTGTGTTGCTCTGGGGGACTGTGTGTGTGTGTGTGTGTGTGTGCGTGCGTGTGTGTGTGTACACCCTAGAAAAACTCCCCAGTAACCTTGATTTGTGAATCAAGCCATGCAGTAAGTTTTCTGATAAATACGTCTGAGGACGCGCCAGCTTTGTTCCTGAGCTGCCAGGGGAGCAGCTTGATCAGAGCGCAACATAAAAGACTGACTGTTTCCTGATTGGGTGTCTGATTGTGTGTGTGAAAGGAAGACGGCGTCAGAAGACTTTAGCGCAGAATTTCTGGAGCGTATTTTCAGGAGGCACTCGTATCGAAACGGAGCGCATGGAAAACGTCCTTCTGTCGCTTGTATCCTTTGTGTTACTACTGTTTAACTTTTTCTCCTTCTCACGCGCATAACTTGCACTGGGAAGGGAGTCATGGCAACCCCTGAGCTTTTTCGACAAACGCATCTTCATGTACGTTCAACATGACTACCGTTAACCGACAGCGGCTGTCACCACGGTGACGGCAAGAAGTCACTCCAGACCCTGGGAATCTCAGAGGGCCGTGGAGCAGTGGAAGACACAGCCCCGCATCATCCCTCAGTCAACCTCACTGACTTGCTCACTGTACGTCTGCTGTGCTCAGCTTCCCTCTCTCCCCGCTGCTGCTCGCAGTCGCACGCCCGCTGTCGCCTGCTACTCCCTCTCAGCTCACACTTGTGTGTCCTGAACTTCAAGTCGCCACAGTCGTCCTTGTCCCCATCTAGGAGTCTTGGGGTCTGTGGTGATTATCTTGATTGTGATGATCTGGGATGTTGTCGTCTGTGGTTGTGTTGTCATGCTCTGCCACTGGCGCAGCGGTTTGCTTACGTGCCCGAAAACTAGTCTCATGTCCTTGCAGACTTCTGTCCGTCTCCTTCCATCTATCGTCAGTCAGTGACGCGTGTCATCATCTCATTCCTACCCGTTGGGAAACAGACCTTTCCGATATCATTCGGTTTGTTTTCGCACAAATACCGGTCGGCCCCTCATAATAACATTCATGTTTGTGAGTCACATGTTTCAGTCCCACGGTTTAGCTGTCTTCTCTTGTTTCACCTCTACAGAAGTCGCTCTGTTACACAGGGATTGTATTGTGTTCCTTTGTTTAGTTAAAGGTAACAGGTTACACAGACACGGTCCACGTCCTGAACATTGATGATAAGAAGTAGTTGGAATGGAGGAAAACGTTCTGCGATTAAAAACCTCACCAGGGAGAAGCCCTACAACAAGGCCATTACAAATAGTGTTTCCACAAGGAAGCCACACTTACACCAATTTGAGTTTTAGTTGTATTGAAATGTGTGGTTTCTGGATAGCCTTAGCCAAATTGCTCCTTTAAACAAGATCCTTCGTATTAAGGTCTTAACACTTTGGTTTTGTACACTGACAAAAATCCACTGTGGTATTATTTGGTTTAGAGCAACTATGCGAAATCTGCATGCCGTCACCTCAGAGCTGTTCCCTGGGCTCTTATTTATTTCATCTAAACTCACACAGCGGCTCTGCGTTTGTCCTCGCTGCTCTTCTATGATCATTTTTCTGCTGATGTTGTACAGCTTTCCCCTTCCCACAGTCTAAAACTTAACTTATTGCCTTTGCACTAGGGCATGCCTTTGTGATATGTCAATTTGTCTTGTCAAACTCAATTTATCCAAACGCAATGCCTCTTCCCTCTAGCCAAGTACTCACCTTCCCAACATCCCTCCACGACCCTTAACAGTACCATCGCTGCGAGTGCAAAAGTCCTAACTCAATACTGTAGGCATTCTGCTACCTAGCACATTGTTCTTAAGCGTGATCATTATTTATGTGCAATAAGAATCATTAACCACCAACCATACAATATTCTATATATGTGATATGGCTTTCTCAAATTAGATCATAATTGTGAAGATTGTTTTAAAAATAAGTTCAAGTTAAAGAAAATCCCATTAACTAAACAGCAGGTCATGGGATGTTGCATACAAAACTCTAGAAACAGTCAACTGAAGGTTATCTCTTAGGAATCATCTCCAACATCCTTCTGTTTAGCTGTTAGAACACTCCATGTCACCAGATCAAATCAGGTTTTAATCGTTCTAATTGAGCTTGCTAGTGGGATGAAATGAACAGAATGGAGATGGAAAGCTGCAGTAAATGTCCTGGAGTCATGTCTTCTACCACAGGGTGCTGTGACAGAGTGCTTTCTGTCAAGGTTAATTATGCACTTAGGAGAATTAGACCAAAGCAGATAAAACACTTCCACAGAGGTTTAGAACTTGGACCACTTTTTGATGATTCCATGTTTATAATTCCAACACGTCTTCAGTGTTTTACTTTGACCATTCCAATGTTTTTTCTTTAGCGTCGTGCTTCTTTAAATCATCTGAATGATGATTTGCTTATGAAAGTCAAATATTTGGGTGACACTTCACGTTGTTCAATCTTAATATATCTGATTTGATCAGGTTTGTGGTTAGAAAGCTTATTTTAGTTTTGTCTCTATCTAGATCCTGTTCCTCTCATCACTTGCTTCCCAAATCTTTTCCATCCATAAGTCTCTTGTTTATGGATTACTTGAATTCTAGAACATAAAGATACATTCATATGAAATGCCAGAAAAAATAGCTTTTGAATGATGTTCATTTTTCCAAAGGCATTCGATCAAGAAAGACTTTGGCCAAGTGACCTACTAATGTTCTTGGGACGATGTAGACATTCCTGTAAGAACACCTGAGACAGAGACTCATCTGCTGGGGGTTATCAAACTAACGTCCTGCTGCTTCACATCACTTTATGTCCTCTTATGGACTTCATTTGGAAGGACGGTCTGAAACCTAGACTAACTTCTCATGCTGTCATTCAGTTTTGAACAACCACTGACACTGCCCACGGGTCTGAGCAAGACTGCTTGGCAAGCAGTCAGGAAAAAGTTGGAATAGATACAGAAGATATTCGGACCTTGTTGTTACACAGAAGAGGGTTGGATGAAGTGTAACGACCATAATCAATTGAACAACATTCACTTAAGACTGTGTCGTATTCTGTCTGGTCTGACAGTGTTGTGGTCATTTTTGATCTGAATTGGTTGATGTAGTTGATACAAGACAGGTGCACATTTCAACTCGACTATTGCTTGTTAGTGTGTGAGAATGGTGTGTGAAGGAAATTAGTGAGGGAGTCGTGTCTGTGCCTGCGTGTTTAGTGTATTAATACTCAAACATGTTCCAGATTACCTTTTGGCAGAGGTTTGAGGAGGCATCAAATGGTAAATATTGAATTTTGTAGTGTGCCGTTTTCTAAAAGCGCAGGTATTTTTCTTTTCCATATATTTCAGCCCATAAAAAGTCCTGTTGTCTCTGGCACGCAAGTCTTTGGGCCTGTTTTCATACAGACCACCTTAATACCTTTAAACACGCAACAGTTCAGATTTATGTTAAGGGCTAGATTTATGTTGCTTATCATATTCTATAACATTTTCAGTCATGAAGACATCTGCATTTTGGAGATCTTTTATTTAGACCATTTTTCCTTTTTCGTAGTTTAAAACAGTTTCTATAATATTTAGGGGTCCATTTCTGTTATACAACTCAAGACAACTATGTAAAGTAGCCGCTAGGTCACTGTACAAATTGTATACATCCAGCTCAGGCATTCAACCCTGCCTGTGCGATTGTGTGGGAACTGAGATCTGCTCTGAGATCTGCTCCCACAGGTCAGCTTGTGGACATGTCTTGTGTGAATAAACATGAGAACATGTGTCTGTTTATGGATGCTACCGCTGATGGAAACTCTTTACCTTCCTGCATATGGTCATAATGAATAACCGGGCTGGCACTCTGCCCTGGCTAATTGTAAACATGTGTCTTCAATAGAAAGGCGGCCATTTTTATGCCAGTGTCATCAGGTTAGAGGGGTACCGTGAAAATCTGCCGGAGGGTTCTCCTGCAGAGAAGCTCCATGGTCTCCATGGTTCTCCTGCAGAGAGCCCAGCCTCTGCCGGAGGGTTCTCCCTGCAGAGGCTGTTCTTGTGAAGGCCCAAAAAACGCACGTACCCGGATGCAGAAATCAATCACCAGCCTGTCTGGACAGCACACAGGCAGATGTTCCAGGATCGTTTGTCTTTCTGAATTGTCTTCATTGTTGGTTTGTCCTTATTTGTAGTGGAATTTTAAAACTAACCACACTGACAAGGCACTATTTATTTCACCTCATCTTGACCAATGTTCTAGATATATGTATGTCTCCTCTATTACTGGGGAACACTGTGGAATATTCTTTTCCTAGTCGTGCCTCGTTACACCTTACTATTTGGGGATTCAATTCACATTGAATAAGTTTAATTAATGTAATAAGTTTATATCTACGATTTTTTTCTCTAATGCTGTCAGCTAAGCTCCAAGGTCCGTCCAATAGCGCCACTCGGAATAAAAGCTAACCTTCCATCTATCCTTTCTCTTGTCTTCCTCAGAGGCTTGCGAGTGAGGAGTGAGGGGGTGTGCGGGTCACCTCTCTCTCTCTCTCTAACCCCTCCCCCTCACCACCACCACCATGAGCTGGAGTTTCCTCACCCGTCTGCTTGAAGAGATCCACCACCACTCCACCTTTGTGGGCAAGATCTGGCTGACTGTGCTCGTTGTGTTCCGCATCGTGCTGACCGCTGTCGGTGGCGAGTCCATCTACTACGACGAGCAGAGCAAGTTCGTGTGCAACTCGGGCCAGCCGGGCTGCGAGAACGTGTGCTACGACGCCTTCGCCCCGCTGTCCCACGTCCGCTTCTGGGTGTTCCAGATCATCCTGGTGGCTACGCCTTCGCTCATGTACCTGGGCTATGCTGTCAACAAGATCGCCAGGCGGGAGGAGGGGCGGGAGGACTCGGAAGGGGGTGGCCTGTCCCAACACAAGCACAGGAAGCATTACTTGGGAGGGAGGAGACAGCATCGCGGCATAGAGGAGGCTGAGGATGACCAGGAGGAAGACCCCATGATCTATGAGGTGCCTGAGGCAGAGAGTGACACCAGTAAAGGTGCGACTGGAGGGGCCACCAGCGGCCAAGGCCAAGGTAAGGCACGTCATGACGGACGACAACGAATCAAGGAGGACGGGTTGATGCGCATCTACGTTGTCCAGCTGCTGGCGCGCTCGCTGTTGGAGGTGGCATTCCTGGGCGGGCAGTACGCTTTGTACGGCCTGAAGGTCCCTGCCACTTACGTGTGCTCAGGGCGACCCTGCCCTCACCGTGTGGACTGCTTCGTGTCCCGCCCCACGGAGAAAACCATCTTCCTTCTCATCATGTACGCCGTCTCTCTGCTTTGCTTGGCTCTGAACGTGTGGGAGATGCTCCACCTTGGGGTGGGCACCATCTGCGACATCCTTCGCACCCGACGAGGGCCCTTGTCCGAGGAGGACTTGTACGGACTAGTAAGTGGTCCGATGGGGCCCGAGGAGCCACCCATCCGAAACCAGGGAGGAAGTAGCAGAGGAGGAGTCGGGGGAGAAGGATACGGCAGCTACCCTTTCTCCTGGAACGCACCTTCTGCACCGCCGGGCTACAACATCGCCATCAAGCCTCCTCTGGTGCCAGCAGGTAACCAGGAGAAGATGCCCTTCACTGACCTCAGCAACGCCAAAATAGCATGTCGGCAGAACCACGCAAACATAGCTCAGGAAGAACGCCATCAGTATGCCAGTACCAATGACAACTTCCCTGCAAGTGGGAAGGGTGACGCCAATGGGGTCCTTCAGAAAGAGATCCTGCAGGCGCAGGACAGACTAGAGGCAGCCATCCAGGCCTACGGCCAGAAGCAGAATCACAGCATTCCCGGCAAGGCCCACCGCGACCGCAAGCACCGACAAAATTCTAAGCATGCCTCAAGCAAGGCGGAAAGAGGAAGCAGCAGTAACAGCAGTAGCAGTAAGTCTGGAGAGGGCAAAGGCTCTGAGTGGATCTGATTGACAGAAAGATACAAGCAGCGGACTTTCTAAACAAACGCCTCCAGGAGTTGACGCAGGTGATAAAGATTGATTTGTGTTGCTTTCAAAATGAGCATGAGCAAAATTAGCATGCCCCTCCCCCCTCCATACGCACACACACACACACACCCAGCATAATGACCATTAGAATAGTTGTTTTTGATTTACTCGAGGCAGTAGCAGTTGTGTTTTTTAAAACGTTGTCCTGTTGTTCAGTGAAGGGACTGCCATAGAAACATAGGAATAATGAATCAATGAAACATTTTCAGACAACTCTCCATGTTAGCTGTTGGTGCTATGACCCTATCTTTGCTTCCATGAAGAAACGTTGTATGCTGTATCCATATAGCCATCTAAAGTGCCTTAATGCTCATAGATCCAAACCTTAAACAAGATTAGTTATTCATGTGGTGTTAATTGTATGTTGAGAAAGGAACTTAGCTAGAGGTTTATCTTGTTAGTTGAACGTCATAGCACTGTCTCTTGGGTGCCACCTAGTGGTCAACGTTATTCTACAGTTTCCTGTGTTACTCATCGAAAACGGTCTTTAATTCCAAAAGATAACTGTCTTTTATAACAGAGGAGCTGCCTTCTGAAGCAGCAAAGCATTTGAGTTTGATTTTATGCCAGCAGCCATAAAATATTTCTTTATTTGTGCCACTTATCAAATGTTACTTTAGCCTTCCTTTAAATATTCAGTAAAAAATATATATAATATTTCTGGTGTATGGCAAAGTCTTGCTGTATAGGAGACAATTTAGGAAAGACCTGTTACTGTTTTATGAAGAACTGTTGAGGCATTTTGCTAAAGTGTTTAAGAGTGTTTGAGGAATAATTTAGCCATATTCGTAGAAAGGCATTTTATTAAGAATTGTTTATATTTTCATAATGTGTATGGACTTTATTGTTCTGTTTGATCGTGTTTGGAAATGACAAACAAGCAGTGCTTTGGTGTTCAAAAAGTATGTTTTATAGTTTGTTGAAAATATTGATCTGATGATAATGTTCCATATGAAAATAAATAAATAAAAATATGTGGAATATTTTGCTTCACTTTTTTACATTAAAGTGAGGCTATGCTGTTTAATACCGTAACATGTTGGTGGTAAATGAAAGACATCAAAGGTGGTCCGTGACAATGATCATGTTTCAGTTAAGCCACGGATTCAGTTGATTAACCAAAATGAAATGCTGACGAATTTCAACCTCAAAGCCCCTGCACTGTGCCAATGTTTCCACTTGACTTAAATCATTTGACAATTTACAAGAAAAACAGGGTGCATGTTCAGAATTATTTTGTAATGCCATGTAAATAAACTAGATTTATAGTATATTGTATTTACTGTGGTATTTTCATATCCATTCTCCTTATGGTTTTAATACAAAAGAATGAGAATGCAATATCATAGTCATTAGTGAACGTTATTTCGAAGCGAGGTAAGCTACAGGCCCTAATTGCATCAGAGATACCAAATGCTGGAGTCAGCTAAAACTGAACAATGTCAGATTGCATCAGAGCTAACTGAATGTACGAGTCAGCTAATATCTATGACTAGAATTCAGATATAGAAGTTGCAAAGATGTGAATCCATAAAGCAATATGCTATCAAGTATATTGAATATGCAATTTCTTTATTGTATCAAGAGCGTATTGCATTAGCACAATTGTTTATATTATAGCTATGTCAAGAATGAATCCAAAAACCTTTCTGCTAATCATAGACACTGTAATAACTTAGTTAATGTAAAGTTAGAGTGCTTTTCTAGTTGTACTACTTGGTTTGCCGTAGACCACAATGTGTTCCACGTCACGTGACTGATGGAGGGGAGTTTGAAATCGGCGGTTGCAGCTTCAAGTTTAAATTAGACTGTCTTATTACCATTTGGAGAATCTTTCATTCGGTTAAATAAACATTTTGGCACTGTAGTTAAGTAAGCAAAGTAAGTTCAATGTTGTATCTATATTTGCAATAGTATTCTGTTAGTTAGCTAGCTACAAAGAGCTAGTCTGTATAGGCTAGTGCTAGCTTGCGCTAGCTGGCACCGGTTCTTTGGTATTAGTGTTGTGCTACTGCTAGCGTGCCAACGCGTTAGCAAGTAACAAGCTAATGTAAGCTAGCGGGATATCTCAAATCCGATTTAAATACCCTAGTTTGTCTAGCTATGTAACGTAATCTTGGTAATGTGATCTGCCTTGTTGTGGTGTCAAACCTTAAAGTAGCCTGACAAAATATGACAGTTACTGATTGCATTGCATTGTCCATCCGGTTGTTTTTAGACCTTTAATAAGTCTGAGTGATAAACAACAGCAGTTGAGTTTAACCGCGGCTTGAGGTGGAGGGTCCGCCAACATGCAGCCTAACCGAGCAGGGAGAAACCACCACTTGGGTGTGCTGTCCTCCGGGGACAGGAAACTGGAGGGGAAATCCTTCTTCTTGGATTGTCTTAAGAGTCGTCTTGCAGCTGCGCTGTTCGAGACCATCTCTAACCTCGGAGGGGTAAGGAGACATGAGGGCAGAATTAGTACATGTGTGGGTTGAGGCAGTAGCTAGGTAATGGTAATAGACACCCACAAATACCATAAAATAAATTGTATAATCACAAACAAGAGTTTAACAGTTAGATCAAATCAAATAAATACAGTGGTGTTGACATAGTGTGCATGCGTAGATTGTAGCCCGGAACCAGCCCAAACAATGTTTTTTCCCGCCTCTGATCCTTGCAGGTAGTAGAGGGTTTCCTTCACAAGGACATCAGCTGCGTGGTGACTGGAAGCCAGGAGTGGTTCAAGTGCCCAATGGCGGGGGCCGTCCGAGAAGGGACGAGAGGGGAGGCTGTGAGCGCCCCCCGCCCCTCCAAACAGCCAGAGGGTATTCTCATCACCAGCAAAGGGAATCATCCCTGCACTCCTAGACCAATGGTACGTACCGCTTTTGACGTTGACAGGACACCCATCCTCATCTCCAGTACAATTCTTAGATTCGGAATCTGGGTTACAGGAATTCAACGTGGGCCTTAGGGTAGGATGCTGTTTTTGTCAAAGGTTTTCTTTGTTCAAAGAGCAGGCAGTTCACTTATGTCACCGGCATGTCCTGTGTTTTTGTAGACGTGTGGCAGCCGTGGGAAAGCCCTGCTAGAGAAAGCCATTCGCAATCAAGTAAGTGCACGATTCTACTGTTCTGCATAGACAATATCTAGCGGCAAGCTTGGTTGTTGAATGTATGTACTGGAAGATGACATGTCATTGGTGCTCAGCTGTTGTTTTGAAGTAGATTTCTGTTGCAGGACCGACATAAGGGAGGAAGTGTGCTAGCCAGTGCTAGTTCATGGGGGGTGAAGATCATTCATGTGGATGGTATCCTTTTTACTGCTCTCTTTACCCTCTATTTCACTTTGCATCTCTTTAGGTTCATCATCTGCTTAAAGAGTTGATTTAACCTCATTGCTTGTGGTAGTTTGATTTACTGATACAAGAAATGAAAGCATAGAGATGCGTGTAGACGCGTGTGTATTGAGCATCAGCAAACAGAAGATGGCGCCATATAGTGCATAAACACTGTGGTCCTTAATGTAGTTGAAGATTTCCTTTCTTTTGTGAAGCTGTTGAAAACCGAGTGTCCCAAGGTCAAGAGACCAGAGGTAATATGGTTCAGGGTTTAATCTTATCCTGTTGGTATTCTGATATACACTTAAATGCTAAACAATTTGAGAGAAAAGGGATTGTTCTGTATAGTGTTGCTGTTGATTTTAAGTGTATCATTAATTTCATCCTGCAGAAGAGTACAAAAAAGTGTTCTGCAACCCGGATAGTTAAAGGTCAGTAACAATCTACTGCTTTTGCGAGTTCGATGTACATTTCATTTTGAAGCCCCGTTTGACTCGTGTGTTTTTATAAAACAATGTGTTTTAACAATGGCCTTTTTTCATCCTTTTTAGCCATAGCTTTAAAGGCTCCGTTCCTGAAAGTTGAGGACATGTGCAGGTGAGTGCCCTTTCCCCTCCTGATGTGTCCAGCAGTTCTCAGTTCCACAACCCTACTTCCTCTAGAGGCTGGATGAGGGAATTCGAAGCCAAGTGCAACAAGACACTGAGGCCTTTGTGGCTGCACTATGCCAGTGTTTTCCCTTTCAGAAATACCTCTCAACTCAATCTCACCCGTCTTCTAATTTAAAGGGATCTTCACTTTCCACCTCATTCCATCCCATAATCTCCCTAGCATAGTTAGGCTCTATGAGAGTAGGCAGGAGGGGAGCATGGCTAGCCTTTAAAGTGTCATGGTGACCTTCAGAAGGAATAAAGTGAGTATAGAGGTCCTGTTCAATGTCTCTGCTGGAGCTCCCAGTTTACTTCTCAGCACATGGACTTGCTTTACTTACAAGCAGTCGAATGACCAGTTGATTGAAAATGAAATTTGGCCAAATAAAAAAACAAAAACATTTAATGAATAATAATTGAATTAAACTTTAAAGTGGGCCAGACGTTTCCAAGGAGGCCATGAGGAGCTCTCCCAGACATGCTGCAGTGTTGCAGGCACGCTGAGCAGGGGAACAGACGCAGCGCGCCGCTCGGTTGCTAATGGTCCATCGGAAACCTCTCTCTGGGTGGTGGAGGTGCCCTGCATGGTTTCTCTCCTTTCCACCCCACCTAGCGCCAGTCCTGAGCTTTATGTTTCATCCGGGGCGGATTTTCTTCATTGAACTTGTTTAGGAGTCCTGACGGGTAATGTGACAAGTGCACCGGGGCAGAGCTGCTCCCCAGGAGTTCAGCGGCTCAAGCGGAGGATACGATTTCTTGTCTGCCTTGCATTTCCAAGCAGCACTGCTGTGGCAGGAACGCAGCAGGGGATCTCCACTGCGTTAACAGATCTTTTCAGCTGTCCTAGAATTTTAGCTAATTAAAGGGGCTCTAGCCGATGGATGTGGCCTATTCAGTGGGAGAGAAAGCGCCTGGCATCTGAGCCTTTTGGATGTGTCGATTGTTTTTATTTGATACTCTTGAAGATAGAAGTGATCTAGCCTTCATTCCCAATATACCTGTTCAGCATGCGCTGCTGTCGAATCAGATGAATTATGTGATGATATATTTTTATGCAACGATGATATGTGAATGTTTTGTGTGTATGTGTTTCTGTTTAATCTCGTTGTTATTTCTGGTGCAGAAAATACAAGCCCCTGCATCAGCAGTCCATGGTGTTCCCTGCCCTGTACCTGCATGGCTGCCGCTTCAGTCCCTTTGAGCCTCCTCCTCCTCCTCAGCCTGAGAGGATCAGAGAACAGAGCCAGAACAAAGCTAGGTGTGTCTCACACCTGTCCCAAACCCAGCATTAGCATTCTGTTTGATTTGGATTGATTGTTCCCCCTGATGTGAACACCTCCATTGGCTTTTCAATTGAGGGAAATGTCAGTGTTGGTAGATGAACAACTCCTGTAAAAAATAATTAAAAAAACTTTATAGGGGTTGTTAACGTAAATAAAAAAAGTGAATGTGTTTTCTCATCAGAGTCAAGGTTAGCACCAGTGAAGACAACTGTCAGACTCCTCTCCTGCGTACCCCGTCACTCTCCTGTGTCCCCCAGGCACGCAGGAAGAACCTGGGCTACTGTGAATGCTGCCACGAGTCCTTTAAGGACCAGGATAAGGTGAGACCTGTTTTAATTTGTATATCTTTGTATATATATTTGTATATATATGGACTTTTGTATATCTATGTCCATGCTGATGAAATCAGTGTTTTTATTGTTATCATGTATTGCTGGCATTGTTCGGTTTTTATAGACAAGAATGTGTTCTCATCTCTGCATCTCTGTCTCTCTGCATCTTACTCGACCTATTTCTGTACTACTAACAATATTTAAACTTTTTAAAACCTGTTCTAATGCTGGTTACTCGACACGGCAGCATTTGCAGTCAGAGCAGCATCGTCGATTTGTGCAGGAGTCTTCGCACTACAATGTGGTGGAACAGTTGGTGGTTGACATGAAGCCAGGCTTTGACCCTGATCCAACACAGGAACCAACAGCCTCACTAATGAGGTGTGTGCACCTGACTGGGAACACTGGCAGCTCATTTCCCACAAGGCTTCTGTTTCTTTTCTAATAGGAGAACTATTCAATATGTTTATGTTACATCATCTTGGTGTGTGTAAAGTCACTTTAAATGATTTTCCTCTCTCATCTCCCCCTCCTGTGTGGCGACCCTCCTCCTCTACCCCCTCCAATCGTTGAAACCCTCAAGATTTCCTGACCTGGAAACTGACATTCCCAGTGAGACCGAACATGCTATCCAGACCCTGCTTATCCCAGGTTCACCGTCATGCATCCTGGCCGAGTGTCCAAACCACATCGCCAGGCCAGCCACCCCCTGCACACCAACAAAACCACCTGACCCTGTGCCTCGTTCCCCCTGCCCTGACCCCCTGGACCAGCCCTCCAGCCCCTACTCCCAACCACCTCCCCTCAGCCCTCAATGTCTGGATCCATCTGACATGGTTGAGCCCCACAGCCTCTTCTCTGAGCCCCCTGTCCTCAGCCCACAAGTCCTCCACCAGCTCACAGAGCCAGACAATGCTGTTGTGCTGCTGGAAGAGTCAGATCCAAGTCACCAGACTCTCCATGTGGCTCTAAACCAACCTCCTCTTCCTGTTTATTGTTTGGATCATAAGGTAGAAGGACCAGGTCACGACAGACTGCTTGTAGGGGATGACCCTGTCACGCTCGGACAGGCCCTCAAAGCAGGAAGTGGGGGCTTTGTTAGATCTAAGTCCCTCCCTCAAGCCTGTTGCATGAAACCCAACCTTAGGAAACGCAGCAGATCAGGCAGCCTTGACCACAGTGCCAGGAAGAGGAGAAGGACTTCGCTGGTTAGATGTCAGAGGTCTGACCCAAACCAAGACTTTAGTACTAGTTGGACCATGCAAGAAGCTCAAATGTTAAAATCACCGACACATGAGCTAGTAGATAAAGTCACTTTGAAACAGGTAGAAACTGGTGGAACTGAGGTTCAGGAACACATTGTGAAACAGCTCGATTGGAATGGTTGTCCAAAATTGATTTCACGCACACAAGATCCCATAGACCAGGGTAGGTCTGACAGCAGTCATCAGCCTGCACTTAGTTGTACCCTGGCAAAGGAAAACTGTCGTTCAGTGGTGTGTGACAAAACAACAAACTCATTACATAGAGAAGAGTTGGGTACAACATCCCCCACTTTCCTTTTCCCTGCTGCTACCACCGTTCCCAGGATATCAAACCAGACTGTGCACAGCACTTTTTCTAATAGGAACCCTTCTCGAGACATTTGTGTGAGACAACAGAACCTTCCAGCTGTTCCGAACAGCAGGTTTATATCCCCCAGAGATGGAACTCTGTGCCCCACCTCCAGTCAAGATTCTCACCCTTCCCTGTCCCAGTCTTACTCCTCTGTCTGCATCGAGTCAGCTCTCATCCCAGACCTGGCAACCCCCTCATCTTCCAACTCAGACTGGGACTCTGGGCTTGTGTTCCAGCTTGAGCCTGCTGTCCCCGCTGTCCTCCCAAGCACAGGGGGGCGCTGTGGGCTGGATATGGAGATGCTCCAGAGACCCTGCACCTGGATGCATAACACCAGCTACAGCTCTCATCTCAGCTCTGCTCTTCAGCTGCCTGTCTCACCTCCCTCGCTCTGTGGAGATGAAACTGCCCCCTTGGCATTCTCCAGGACTGTGATGCAGAGTGTAGAAATACAACAATGACCTTGGATTGGACTATATTCCATCTAACAAAGAAGAGGAAAAAAACAGTTAACACTACGAACTAAGCAGCAACAGATACGTCCATTTAAAGTACCAGAAAAGCTGATTTTTGAAGTTGTTTTAAATGTCTTTTCTGCTCCACTCTTCCTCTAAGGAAAGAACAAACCAAATACACAACAAATCTAATAAAATGCTTCATAGATCAGAAAGTATGTCCACATAATCCTCAAAAGACCTTGCAGCAGTCTGTCACAATTAGATCTGAGAATCTAAGAAGGATATCGTTTGTATTGTCCTTGTTTCTGGACCCATCCTTAATCCCAGCCCATATTTCATGTCTTGTGTTGACTTGTGTCTTTCTGCAGCGAACACACACAATGGTAGTGAGAACTGAGTGAAGCGTTGCAGGTGCGGGGCGTTTCTCAATTAGCCTAAGTGCTGTTTCTGGGTCTGGTCCACCTCTGTAGATGGTCGAACAAGCTAAACATGAAGAGAGTCAAGGACTCCAGGCTCCAAGCCAGAAAACCGACACATTCATCTGAAATGACTTGCTCTTATTTTGAAGGTGGTCCAACAGAAGGCTGAGCGGGTGAAAGGAATCCGCTCCTCTGTGTGTGACATTGTACAAGGAGAGAGTATCTACCATCATGCTGCTGTCATCTTGCATTGTTCTGGAGGGCATGCTAACTTGATATGTTTTGCCCCATATTGACATTGTGACAAGTGCTTGGGGTAATTGGCCTGTTTTGGGGGTTTTTTTCAATTTAATTACATTTTATATAGATTATCTACTCTCAAAAGGATATCAGATTTCTATCAAAATTATTTGCCATACTCATTTTTTTTCTTCCATTTATCTTTGAGTGACTTACCTCATCGTACTAGCTTGTTGCTAAGCTCCTACCCTGTCTTTGAATAGTGTCACTTTTGAGTGCGCCCAACTTTACTTTCATCATGTTTTGATATGAAATTAAATATATTTTAACAGTTTACTTTCATAATTGTCTTTGTAAAGAGCCACAAAAAAACACAAGTACTATCGGAGTCTCTGAAATGAATGAAGGTTCAGTGAGGTTCAGGCATGTGTCACCAGTGAAAATGATGACTGAGCTGGAGCGAGCAGGAAGTGATGTCACTGAAGTGTGAGAGGGTTATTAGTGCTGAGAGTCTGCCTTGTGAAGGGCAGAGATGGGTCGATACCATCCTTTTTGGCTCCCCACCCTGTCTAAAGAGCTGACACCCAATATTAAAGCCATCCTCTCAGTCTAACTCCATTATCTCACATGCGTGCTGGCGGATGTTTTTAAAAATTGACTGTGGTTCAATGGTATACTGCTGCCAAGTTAAATGGTTTCATTGAATCCTATTCTTTTGAAAGCAAAGTTGCTTGTTGTGATTGTAACTGATGTGTGGTGCTTGTGAATAGTGCACATTTTGTTTCATTGTCTGAATATCTTGCACACAGGTGGTCTATACATATATAATGTTGATGGTAGGTACATTGTAGAAATTGTATTCATAGTTAGCATTGCATCATACATTTATTGGACAACTACTGGTCCAACATGATTGAATATGTCTGTACAAACCTGTCAATCATTTCAATCGCTAAGACAGGGGTAGAATACCCAAATAGTCTCTGTACTTGTGAGCTGCAGGTGGAGGTTTCCTAGAGGGACATAAACGTAGACGAGGGATGCTCCGGAGAGGGAGGGTATTTCAAGTCCCACGTGTTCTAGTCAACGCGGATTCGCCGGCTGAGCGCGCATTCGTGCCACTGTTTCCAACATCTTAGAGGCAGACCACATTTACGCGCACAACCTCGCTCGTAGACTGAAGCGGGTATCGTGAAATATATCTTAAGAATAGATTGTGCTCAGCACGATTGATACCGACAGTAACCGTCTGGAGAAAAAACCTTGGTTGTGTTTAAATGGCTTGCTAGGTTGTGATTGACTATATGTTAGAGAAATGCGGATATACCATTAAAAGGCACCCTGCTGGTCTGTTTGTTTGTCATCACCTGCGACCAGTCCTCTGGTTGTTACTGGTTATTTTGATATACGGTGTTGCTACATGCAAATCTCGGGGACTATGTGAGCATCATGCTGGCGGTGCGATGCCTGGTGTTCGCTGCAGTGAGTGCACGGTTTGCCGTGACAGGTAAGGGGGGAGGGAACCGAATAATGTTACCTACAAATTCAAATTGTACCGTTTGACATACTTTTCCAGGAATAATTCATTGTCTAGTCCTTTTTTGGTTTTTCATATCTATTTGCCGCCTCTCGTACCAATGCGATAGATCCTCAGCATCAACAATTTCACCGCAGCGCGCTTCAGATATTGGCTCACAGGTTGTAAAACCTACGCAGTAAATCCCGTTCTTGGCGGACTGCATTGCCTATATAAACAGCAGAACATCCCTAGCGTTAGATAAGCATTTCTATATCGCCGCCACCTTTCTTTCGGTGGCAATTCATTGCCATTTCATTACTATAATCAGCCAAAACAAATTGTTTGATCACAAGCCGTATATGTAACGCATGCCTCATATTCAATTATATATCTACTGCATACAGACTGGGGCAGCTCAGTTACGCGGGAGAGATCCGTTTGGGAATGGGAGCCAGTAGAAGACCGGGGGGAGCGAGTATCAGCTGCCGAGGTGGTCACTCATCCCAAACGACTCGTGCAACAGATCGATGCAGAAGGAGAGCTGGTTCACGGTCACCTCGACACCCGGGTAAAGAACTTCACAGCTGGAGCTCCGGTAAGCGTTCTTTCAAAATAAGACAAAATCCTGGCAATTCATAGAATACTTTTCGTTGATGTTGATTTTTAGTCGTCGTTATAAGTCTCCATTGGCAAGATGAGTTTTCACCTGGCCTGAATTTAGAAACTATGACATACTTTAAAACCCCTGTGTCAAAGTCCTGAACTTACTGATTTAGTGATCTTCTCCAAAGTTCCTCCAACTCAGAGTTTCAGATTGTTTAAGGTTTACTTACCATGAAGTAGGCCTACCTACAACTTTTGAACATTTGCTACTGAGGCTGCAATTCTATGAAAGGGTGCTTCTATGAAATCATTTGTATATTGATTTAAATGCAAGACAGACAGAAAGGGAAGGTTTTTCTGCAAAGCTCTTCTACGAAATGAAACGTCGAGGGAAAATGACTTCCTTTTTAGAATGAAATGAGATGTGAACAAATCACATCCAATTACCCATCCTTGGACTTCGCGATGCCTTCATTATTCAATGCTGTGCAGAAGAATTTTCATCATCAGTGATTTATAAGCCATTTGGTGTGAAGGGACCTGATACTTTTTCTCCGTAGACGGCTGGGATTAATAACATAGGAGGATTCTTAGGTCACAACCTGAGCCAGGAATTGTATGGTTACGTATTTGATTATGAAGTTACTCTCTAGTGAATTATGCAAATGCGCAATGCAAATACACTTTAAGGCGTCGAGATCAACGACATTGTGTCCGTCTCAAGTGTGTACTCTTTGATGAGCAGCTTTCTTTTGCTACACAATTTGAACACATTTCAATTTTTCACCTAATAATTCGCCTTAACACGAAGCACCATGTGAGGACAGAGTTATTAGATATGCACCAACAGCCCAAATAGAATTGAATATTGTTGGGGGGAAACTGTCCAGTTCGTTTTGCCTTTAGCGTCTCTCATCATAAGAACACTTCAGCCATGACTTGGTTTGATATGCATTTGACCTTAACCTGCTCCCACACGGTCAAAAAGGTAGTCGTCAATCATAAACTCAGAGTCACCCATTTTGCCCTTGATCTCCAAACTGCATTCCCATGGGCCCTATTCCCACTACCCACTACCCCCCACCCCCCTCATCCCCCCATACGTGTGCCGTACCTGATATCCCACCAATCAGGGCCCCGGGCCCTGTGTCGAAGCGCCCGCCCAATGCCATCCAGGCGATCACGTTTCACACCTCCACCTCGCCTCTCCCGTTACTCAAGCTATGATTACTGCCTGTCACTCACCAAGCGTCCGACCGCACCGCTCTCATGCAACCCCAACCTTGACCTGCCCTCCATGTCTGTCTGCCTCCCCGGGTGACCTGCATGAAACCCTCAATTTCAGCTTACCAGCTACTGAAAGTGAAATCCTGTTTCAGTTTTACACCATCAGGCCAATCCTTCAGATGAGATTCTTTGTGGCTGTATGGTTTTGATTTGATTTGAGGGGAGGTAACCAGAGAAGATGTTTATTTACAAAATTCCCTCTGTTCCTTGTCTAACTTGATGACATCTACTTGCCAGTGAACTTTGCACTGGTCAGATAGAAAAACCATAAGGACATTAAATAAATAAACAAGACTGATAGTTATTTGGCAGAATATCACAGGCCTGCTTGTTAAAACCCAGATCTAAAGCTTCTGATGGCCACAAACAGAGTTGAGATATGGCCCGTCTTAATTAGACTGTCAGGGGTTTGGCTCTGAGCCGCTTCATAAATCTCCTCCGTCTCCCAGACAGCCTCTGCTCCCTGGATCCAAACTCTACTGAGGAACCTCCCCATTCTAGTACAGCGCTAGACTGTGGGCCTCAGACCCAACCAGATAGCAGGGCCAGGCTATGGTCACATTGAGCGCCACTGTTACATTGATGATGATGATCACAGTGCGACACCCAGCCGTGTTGGTGGGGACTGTGTTGAAGCATGATTGAACGGTGCTGATGAGGTGTAGAGTGGAGCAGGGTGGACAGAGACTGATGCAGATGAATGGATGCAGCTGCTCTGCTCACTCAGAAGGGTTTGATAGCATCCTCTCCATCTTCCGGTGCGTTCTGTAGAGCACTAGCCTCCCTTCTTTTCAGGTGCTCATGTTATAACCTGACCCCCATAACTGAGTTGATGATAGTCATTATCTTAATTCACTTTAATCGGGTAAGCAACACTCAACTCAAGGTGAGCAAGAACATGAAAAAAATGGAAACTGAAAGAGTTTGGAGTTGCAGTAACTTAAGTATGTTTGATTTACTTCAGAGTTAGCTAATTGAATCTGTAGTTTTCACTGATTGTGTCATGATTACACTAGAAACCAGTAAACCTCAGTGCAGAACCGTTTCTAATTGCATGACATCAATCAAATGTCCATCAAAGTTTGAAAAAGTACATTTGGCGTCCTTATTTTGTGAAGGCATCGCAGCTGATTAGTACAGCACAATCGAAGCTCAGACATTATAAATGAGGTGTGTTCTTTTTTCCATCCTCCCCTTGTCTTCCCCCCTTTCCTCCCTCCCTTTCTCTCTCTCCATCCCACCCTCAGCCTGTCCATCTGGCCCAGAGCTGCTTCCTGGTAGAGGCCTTTGGCAGATCCTTCATCCTGGACCTGGAACTCAACCAGTGAGTCAACACACACACAAACATACACACAGAAACATAAACACACACAAATGAAACCAGTTCATCCCTGATCTCTGCCCATTCATTATAAATTCACATGAAACCCTGCATGGTAACTCGTAGTGAAGTCAGATACACAGAAACATAACAAGCTTCATGTACTCAGTGTTGCTACTGGCTGTTTGTCTCCCTGTAACACCACCCACCTGTGTTTGGTCTTGTGCATCCCACTCCCACCCTCGCCTGTGTAGGAAGTAGTACTGACAAGCTTGAGGCTCATTGACTGAATCCCACCATTTCCTTCCCCTCCCCCTCTCCTCGCTCCACCTACCGTAAACGTTATTTTAGTGGATTGCTTTTGTAGTGCTGTCATAGCATCTGAAGTTATGATGCTGTAACTCAAGTCTTCTTGCTTTAATAGTTGTGAATTTAATGAATACATCAAATGTAATTTGTAGGCATTTGGCAGTTGTGGGGAGGGGGGGGGGTCATGGTGTACACTGTATATAAGTGGGCATTGAACCAATATCATGTTGTTGTGATCTATATGCCTTAATCATATAATTTAGCGTTGTTGTTGTTGTTTGTATCGCAAACCACTTTACACGTGTTTCTCTAATCCAATAAAAAATGTATTTCATTAGCTCTCTTCATTTTCCCTCTATTCCTCCTTCAGCAATCTGCTTTCCTCAGACTATGTGGAGCGTCACTTTGACGAGGAGGGCAGGCCGCTCCAGAACCTGGTATGTGTCGTGCACAATACAGCAGAAAGCCATTCATTTGCCCAGGTTAGCACGACAATAGGAAACAGGAAAAAAGGCCAAGCTGAAAAGCGGTCAGAGACAGATTCTCTATCACTGCTTCTGTTCAAGCCCCCAAAAGGGTACCCTGGAGGCCCTACTCTCTCCCTCTCTCCCCTCTCTCCTCCTCTTCTCTCCCCACTTTCTCTCTCTCTCCCTCTCTAGCCCGTCTCTCTCTCTCTTCCCCCCCCTCTTCTCCCCCTCTCTCTCTCCCCTATCTCCTCTCTCTCCCCTTCTCTCTCTCCTCCCCCCTCTGTCTCCCCACTTTCTCCCTCCTCACTCTCTCTCCCGTCTCTCTCTCTCCGCTCTCTCTTCCTCTCTCTCTCTCCCCTCTCTTTCCCCCTCTCCCCCTCTGCCCTCTCTTCCCTCTCTCTTCTCCTATCCCTCTCCCTTCCCCATCTCTCTCCAACTCTTCTCCACCTCTCTCTTTTTCCTCTCCCCTCTCCTCTCTTCTCCTTCCCTCTCTCTCTCACTCTCGTCTCCCTCCCCCCTTTCCTTCCTTCCTCTCCCCTCTCTCTCCCCTCTTCCCCTCTCTCCCGCTTCTCTCCCTCCCTCTCTCTCCCTCTCTCTCCCCTTCTCTCTCCTCTCTCCTCCCTCTCTTTCTCTCTTTTTCTCTCTATCCCTCTCTCCTTCCTCCCAATCCATTCCTCTCCTCTCCCTCTCACCCTCTCCGCTCTCATCTCCCCCCTCTCTCTTTTTTCCTCTCTCTCTCATCCCATCTCTCTCCCTCTCTCTCTCCCTCTCTGCCCCTCTCTCCCTCTCTCTCCTCCTCTCTCTTTTCCTCTCTCTCATCCCATCTCTCTCCCCCTCTCTCTCCCTCTCTCCCTCTCTCTCCCTCTCTCTCCCTCTCTCTCTGCCCCCCTCTCTCATTTCTTACCTCTATCTGGCTGCCTCCATCTATGTTCCAGCACTCACTCACTCTCTCTATTTCCCTTTCTCTGGCCACGACCTGACCAATCAGAGCGAGGTTGCTATGGCAACCAGCAGTCAGAGCCCGTCCTCCTTTGCCGGTCCTGCAACTCACCATTGGAGAGAGGGAGAGGGGGAGAGAGCAAGAGAGAGAGAGAGAGAGAGGGGAAGAGAGAGAGATATGTAGAATGAAAGAGAAGAGAGGAAGGCGGAGAGGGGTGTTTCAAAGCCTGGACCAGAATATTTAATGGTGAGTAATTGCCAGTGAACCTCAACAGTAAGGCCCCGACGACGGTGCTTTCAATAGGAGCAGCAACTCACCCGAGCACGCTCAGATGACACGGTGCGCCCAGTACACGCGGCCTCCCAGGATGTCAGCTTTGCATGTGCTGCCCAAGCAAATCATCTCAAACATGATCCTATCCTTTCCCACGTAACATGCCATCGATCAGGTCATAAATCCCTCGCCATTGTATGCCTCTTTTTATGGGCTCCTGTGGGTCCGTCACAAGTCATCGCAGCTGCCCTTCGACAAGGTAGAATCTCAATGACATTGTGGGATTTGAATAGCAGTGAATTGAATAGGCAGGGTAGGATTTAGAGAGGCACATCAGAGCTTTCTGTTTGCAGTCTTTGCTGGGTCAAATCGTCAGCAGAGTTTGTGTGTGTGTGTGTACATTAGTGTAGTGTTTCTGCACTGGGGATGTGTGTATTTGTGTGTGTGTGTGTGTGTGTGTACGGCAGTGGTAGAGGGATTGGAAATCAGAAAGGTATCCTGTTCCTCCAGACAGGAATAGCCAGGCCGCAGAAGTTTAACGAAAGTAAGTGATGCCATCATTCCCAGGTGTTTTGCAACATCTAACCTTTTGAGGTCCAAGGGCTTTTTGTGAACACCCTCAGCAGTGGCCCAGTCTCAGATTGGTTTGGTAGGATGTGGTTATAGTTGAATGCACAGGTGAAACGTATTCCATAGCGAAGCGGTGTGAGAGCCTCTAATATAGCAATTAACCCTGTGGTTTGGCTGTGTTCCAGGAAGTAGTGTAGCATGTCATCAGGCTTTAATGTTCCTAATGGAGTATGCTGAATTCAGCTTATCGACCACATGCAAAGTCAGCAGTGCTGAGTCAGAGCTGTGCTAAAGACCTCACCTTCACCAAGTTCGTTCTGTTTGAGGGTTTGTGTATTTAATTGTATGTTCTGTGTATGGTTTGCATCAGTATGTCATCGCCAGTTTGCCTTCAATGATGTATTTCAACCTCTGATGGATTCTTTGGAAGGATAATCAGCATTTGAACCTTTATTGAAAGAAAATTCCTACTCTCTCATCCTGCTGAGCAGAGAAACCTCACCCTTCGCACACACACACACACACACACACACTCGCACATACACACACTCACTCACACACACACTCACTCACTCACACACACTCACACGCACACACTCACTCACACACACTCACTCACTCACTCACACACACACACTCACACACACACACACACTCACTCACACACACTCACTCACTCACACACACACACACTCACACACACACACACACACTCACTCACACACACTCACACACACACTCACTTACACACACACACTCACACACACACACTGACACACACACACACCGACTCCCATTCATCTCTGGCATTTTCTTCTGAAAAGACAGCCATTCCTCCTCAACTAACAGCAGTGGAGTGTGAGGCAATCAGATTTCCTCCACTTCCCCTTGTAATCCAACCTTTTATTTATTTATCTTAGCCCTGCCCTAAGTGCTCTGGGGTTTCTCTGCAATTAGTCTGAATGACCAAACTGTCTCCCACAAACAAGGACTGACTCTAAGGTTCAGCTTGGCAAGTCAGTAGAAGCTAATGAAGTTAAGTACCATGATGGCTAATATAGGCCAGGCTTAGCCATCTAGAATAGGCTTCATCATGACTATCTGAGCTGTGTCTTTCTATTCGGGGTGCAACTCAAGCAAGTAGGTTCTTTTCTGTTATTAGATGTTTTTCATTGGCATTAATGCAGCGACTAGATGTAGAGGAACAGCTTTTCAGGGACATCCTTCCTGACATTACTGACAAGTCACATGCTGGGGTTTCAAATCTAAGTGATGAAACTAGACAATTAGACATGTATGGTTTCGTAAATACGGCATGAAGGCATCATGCCCCAGAAAATCCACATTTGCACTTGAACACTTCCTCAAATGATCAAAACATCACCTGAAAGCTCAGATGTGAAGCGAAGTTTAACCAACCGTACAAAACACACGCTCCGAGTTGTTTTGGTTGTCGAGGGTTGAACGCTGCTACACTTGAACGCTGCTTTTCTTTTTGTGCTCTTGAGCATGCTAGCTGACAGTGGTCTCAAGTGACACGCATGACTTATTGGGGTTCATTACAAACACCGGACACCCTCTCCAACACACCTCAGGTGTGGGCAGACTCACACACAAACTTATACTGCACTCCTCATATTCCCCACACCCTGAAATCTGATTTACGCACATAATTGCGCACACACACACACAAACACACACACACACAAACACACACACACTATCACACCAAACCACAAACAAACTGTAGAGTATGACACTCAATATCATAACCAATGTATATCCCACTTATGTGAGATCAATATGTTAATATGTTACAAAATCCATCCTTTTTCACAAAATACCTCTCTGTCTCTCTCTCTCTCTCTCTTTTTCTCTCACTCCCTCTCTCTCTCTTTCACACACACACACACGCACACAAACACATCTTTTCCGCGATGAAACTCGACTCAAAGCTGTAATCTTTAGTCCTCATGCTTCAGTTGCCACAGTAGGTGTAGGTTTTCTCTCAGGCGGTTTTAACTTGATTTTACAGTAGTCATCGATACGGCTCTGTTGACCAAGTAGGTCATTTCGTCCCAGACGTCAAACCCCCTGTTGATATATAGTGTTTGTGTGTTGTGTTACAATTGCTTTTGTGAATTTCCATTTCAGTCGAATTTGAAACTAGGGCCGCAGCTCACCAAACCGCTTGTGTCATTTTAACTCTGTGTGTGTGTGTGTGCGTGTGTGTGTGTGTGTGCGTGTGCATGTGTGTGTGTGTGCGTGCGTACGTGCATGTGTGTGTGTGTGTGTGCGTACTCTCCTGTGTGTGTTACTAGGGAGGAGAGCACTGCTATTACCATGGTCAGATGAGAGAGGTACCGCACTCCTGGGCAGCTCTCTCTACCTGTCATGGTTTACGGTAAGTAGACCGACTGGACAGCAGACTAACACTGATGAATCCAACCATCTCATCCACACAGTCACGTGTTGTTTCCTCACACTCACATCTCTCTCTCTCTCTCTGTCTTGCTTCAGTGGGATGTTTTCTGATGGCAACTTCTCCTACGGCATCGAACCTGTTCTCAGTAGCAGCGGTGAGGTGAGTGTCAGAGGGGAGACTTTACCCTGCCAGGATTTCATGCCAGTGTCTCAAACTCAAGACATGAATCTAAATGTCTGTTCCGACAAAAAAATTCAGCAGGGGGTATTTCTCGCATCCCCTTCCTTGTTCCCTAAATGTTCTTTCTCTCTTGCTGTTCTCCCAACTTCCTTACTGGCAGCGGAGGTCGTTCTACTTTGTCTTTGTCTTAGCAGTACTGAAAAGACTGAACACAATCCTACTGATAAGCTTGTGTCTCTTGTCATGTTGAACGTGCAGTTCTGGTTTATAAGAGAGAGAGAGAGAGAGAGACAGAGAGAGAGAGAGAGAGAGAGAGAGAGAGAGAGAGAGATATATCAATAAAGGAGAGAGAAGCATGTACAGTAAAACACAGAGATGGAGAGTGAAGAACAATGCACAGGCAGATCGAAATGAAAGAGGTAATGGAAGCGATAAAAACTGATGAACTGATAGAGAGATACACACTAGCTCACGCGGGGGGTTAAAGTCAGCTTCTGAACCTTTCCTCCCATCTGTCTCCTATCTACCCGTTCCTCTGTCTTGGATTAGCAAAAAGAAAACTGTTTAATTCCCCTTAGAATGTAGAAATCCCACAGAGGACAAATGCCCATAACCTTTTTTTATTTTTATTTGTATAAACACGTATAGGTAAATACATTGATATTGCACTAACAAACAGTATATACTGTACATTACTATGACTTACTGCACACATTGACAACTAAGTCAAATGCTACAACAGTCTCAGTTACCTGAGAGTTTTATATTTTCTAGTTTTTCTAGATTTCCCTCACTTATACAAAGTATTTTAACTAGAGAGAAAGGAGAGAAGGAGAAGAAAAGGATGAGAGTGAGCACTTATCCATTAAGATCCTTTGAGCTGTGGTAATAGCAGTAGAGCTCCATTACATTGACTGGAAAGGCAGATCGATGCGTAGCCCTGAGTCACCTTGCCTTCCTCTCTCTCCTTCACAACTATCTGACGGCCTCCTCTCTCCTTGCTGTTCCCCTTCCCTAGGCGGGGTCATTTTCATGAAGTATTTAGCTGCTCCTCAAGTTTGCCCTCTGTGTGCAGTGCCCAATAATGCTATTGCTATAATGAAAGCCCATCTATGGGATCAATTATGCATTATGCTGCTTTTTGTTTTGTTTTTTTCTTCGTCCGAGCGCTCAGCTATCACAGAGGGCAGCTTACTGCACAGGAAGAGGGGATATTAGTCAAGTGGTCTCACTTACAGTATCTCCATATGAGCTCATCCAGATCTTAGGGTCTATAAATCACACAAGTGAAGCCTCTTTGTCATAGACTCTAATAAGAATATGTTATTTTCTTCATTCATTTGTCGACATTTGTGTGACCATATTTAGTAAGATATTTGACCTTAAACAGCATTTGATTGCACTTTTGTAGTGGAAGCTTGCTGTTTTTCAGGCATGAACACTACTATATACCATGTGATATTCTGACTGCTTGAGACACTGCTTGTGTGTCTGTTGGCTGCAGGAGCTGAGTGAACACGTTGTGTATCGTATGCCTGATCTGGACCTGCTACTGCAACACTGCCCAGGTATCAAACCTTCAAACAGCCCCACTCCTCAAACTCCAAAGCATTGACTCCAGTCTTCCTTCAGTCCTTCTGCACATGGCACCTCATCTCCTACCAAGTGTTTCTCCTCCATAACCTGCCTCAGCATGCTGACCTTTCTTCACAGCACACGCTCAGCCCTCCTCTCCCTCTCTCCTGCCCCCTGGCTGCCCTCCATATCCTCCTTGTCTCGTTTGGCCTCTCTCCACTATCATCCATACTCTTAGCCCCTACACACACTCGCCCTCCCCAGCCAACACTGACCTCCCTCCCTGCTCTGCTACTGTGCTTGGCTGTCCTTTCTTCATCATGACTTCTCCATCCTCTCTCCCCTCACCTCCTCGCCTTCGCCCCCTGCTTTCTCACTACTCTCTCACTGCACCATTCCCCTCTCCATATCCATCACCACCACTCCCCCTCTCCTCTCCTCTCTCCTCTCCTTTTCTCCCCACCCCAGCACTCCCCATCTCTCTACCACTCCACCATTACGTTCTCCCCACCACTTCCTCTCTCCTCTCCTTTTCTCCTTACCCCACCACTCCCCCTCTCCTCTCTCCCCTCCTTTTCTCCCCACCGCCCCCCCTCCTCTCCTTTTCTCATCTCTCTACCACTCCACCATTTCACTCTCCCCATCCATCCCCACTACACCCCCTCCACCCATCCCAGCCCAGCCCATCCCCCCTCCCCACAGTTCCCCTTCTCTCTCTTCATCCCTTGTTTCTTACCCTCCTCCCTCCTCCACATTGTCTGCCGGATATTGATTCCTCCTCCAGATCACTGGACAAAAATACATCACGCGGACTGATGACTGTGCTTATTTGACTGAGGCTGCCTCTTCTCTCTCTGTAGGATGTTCTCTAAACAGCAGTGACAGTGAGGGAGGCGTTGAGGGTGACATGGAGGCGCAAGGTGACGCAGAAGGTGAAAATGACGAGGTTTCGCTTCAACAGGAGGACTTTTCTCAGGGTTTGAGGCGTGCAAAGAGACAGGTGATTCATGCATGTGTGAGCTTGATTACACACCTAAACACACACACATACAGATTAAAACCCATGGTCATTCTGGTCTTCAACCAACACGCAAACACACTCAGTATCCACAACACACACTCAAACACGCACAGCACACACAACATGCACACAGACAAATGGGTGACCACCCATAGACTGCACACAAAGACGTTTACACTGCCCTGTAACAGAGATGCTCAAAAGATGCAACGTACAATGATGTTGCACTAATGAAATGGATCACAATACAATCAATGTTTTACAGTGTTGTGAATTTAATCTAACACTGAAACACTATCAATTCAGTATGTCTATTGGCCCAATGCCGGACTCACAGACTCCTACATTTCGAGATCAGCGTAGTAAGAGTAGAATCGAAAAGTAATCTGAGACAGATATCACTTTTCAGACACTCTGCAAAATTGGACTAGATAAGTTGATGCTGGAAATGAATCAAAGCTTCTATGCGCTTTCAAGGACATAGACTATAGAGTTACACCTGCAGTGACTGGTGATGTATTCTGCAGAGGTGACGGTCATGCTCCTATGGACTGAAGTTGTGAGGCTCTCTGTCGCCCCCTGTAGGTCCGTCGTGGTCAACGCACGGTTCAGACGGAGACGAAGTACATCGAGCTAATGGTCGTCAACGATCATGATCTGGTCGGTTCCCCCATTGAGATTTAGTAGGATACATGAACAACAAATGTAAATGAGAATAGTGCGAATGACAAACTCCCCTCTTGCTGAGATGTAATTGTTGTGCTGTGTCTTCTTCTGCATGCGTATCCTTCTCACAGTTTGTTCAGCTGCGCAGGTCGACGTCGCAGACAAGGAACTTTGCCAAAGCGGTGGTCAACATGGCAGACGCGGTGGGGGTCCTTATGTTAACTCCACGCACACACACAGACACGTACAGACAAACACTGACATATGCACACAAACTTTTTCTTCGTTTCTTCATTTAAACGTGGCTATAGATATTGCTGTGTATTTACACGGTTACTAATCTAACCTTCATGCGAAACGTTACCAGAAGTTTCAGGAGTATAGAACGAATCAGATTGTATTGTTAGACTTTGCTTTCAACAAATGATGGATTGAATCTTCCCTCTCCTATTTTAAATCTTGCTGCTGCTGTTGTACTTGTCGCCTTTGTGATCTCAGATCTACAAAGAACAACTCAACACCAGGATAGTGTTGGTTGCCATGGAAACTTGGTCCTCCCAGAACATGGTTTCCGTGGGCGACGACCCCTTGCTGACCCTGCGCGACTTCATGAAATACAGGAAGGAGAGCATCAAGGAACGCAGCGATGCCGCACACCTGTTCTCGTGAGTTTTTTGAGTAATAGCCTAGAATGTTGCCATAGGGATGGGGTTGGTGACAGTGACGCAAAGCAACAAGCTCAGGTTATGGTTTGTAAGTACTATACCCGGTGTCTTTGTAGCCACGATGACGGCTTGAGCTAATTACTAGCCTATGTACTTCATCAGGTTGCATTTGGTTAAGTCTTCCACAACTGCTATCGAATGTACCTGAGACAGGTTTACCCTGTTTAACTATGTGGTTGGTACCTGCGTTGTAGTGGAAGAACCTTCCTGAGCAGTCGTAGTGGGACAGCTTACATCGGAGGAATCTGCTCCCTGACCCGCGGTGGGGGGGTCAATGAGGTACGACCCGTCCCCTCCCACACATCCACTATTCTGTTGGTTAAAATTGTTGGTGTCTGTGTACTCAAGAGCTTGTTTGGTAAGCTACAACTTCGTCTGTGATTGGCTAGTATCGGTCCACCACTTTTTGCTTGTGTTTCTGTTTTCGAAACTGTCTGTCATACTCATTCTAGAACTAGATGTGACCCCGTCTGTGTCCTGAAGGGGATGCCAGGATATTCTTATTATAGAAGTCAGACTGATGCTCGTGTCTCGGTCTGTCACTGAGGAGGCAGAGGGTTGATTAGCCTGTAGATCCATGTGCCCATCAATCTGTTGGCAATGTGTGGGAGTGTTATCACTCATTTTCTGTATTTGTGTGTGTGTGTTGTTTCAGTATGGCAACGTGGGGCCTATGGCCATCACCCTGTGCCAGAGCCTGGGTCAGAACATTGGCATGATGTGGAACAAGGAGCGACCTGCTGCTGGTGAGTCACCACCCTGCTCAAGAACTCCCCCTGGTGGACAAAAGACGTACATTTTAGAAAATGGCTTGTGGCATGGATAGATAATGGCCAAACAACGTTTCCTGTGCATCTTGTGTGTAGGTGATTGCAGATGTCCAGACCCATGGTTGGGGTGTATCATGGAGGATACAGGGTATGTTGGTTAGTCATTTGTGCTGAGTCTCCAGTATCAACTTTCCCCCCTACTCTAAATCCTGTTTTAGTTACTCTAAAAATATTGATCTGCCTCATGTTTTTCTATGAGTTAATTTAAATACAGTTGAATTATGCTATGTAAGTAGTGCTTATTTAGGTTGTGTACAGTATTAATGGTATTTTCATGGATATCTGACAAACCGTAACACACTTTCTGTTGTATGTATGTTTATTTCAGTAGGTTTGATGGGCAGTTTTTAGACTAACATCATAATGTATCCATCAGGTACTACCTTCCCAGAAAGTTCTCTCGCTGCAGTATAGATGAATACCTGCGCTTCCTCCAGCTAGGAGGGGGCAGCTGTCTCTTTAACAAGCCCAGCAAGGTGAGGTCTGACTGGGGTAAAAGGAGCGGTCGGGGTTGGTGGTGATGGTACTGTCAGTTTTGGAGATGTCATCTGAGCTGTGAGCTAGTGCTTGTAAGAAGCTGCTTTATTCTCATACAATGGGAGCTCATAGGTGATCTAAATGCACTTTTCTGTATCACATCTGTTGATGTTGCAATTCCAGCTCTCTTCATATTGTTTTCATGTGGACTCACCTTAGGATGCAGATGAACACCTTAGGAATGATGTGAACCCTATGAACTCTGTAACCCTGTAAACCCT
Organism: Plecoglossus altivelis; assembly: GCA_036571765.1. Classification (NCBI taxonomy): domain Eukaryota; kingdom Metazoa; phylum Chordata; class Actinopteri; order Osmeriformes; family Plecoglossidae; genus Plecoglossus; species Plecoglossus altivelis. The sequence goes on from BROE01000007.1 coordinate 11,186,845, forward strand.
GTGAAAGCTGTAAACACAGTGAACTCTGTGTGAACCCTGTGAACTCTATGTGAACTCTGTGTGAACCCTGTGAACCCTGTTAACTGTGTGAACCCTGTGAACTCTGTTAACTCTTTGCGAACTCTGTGAACTCCATGAACTCTGTGTGAACCCTGTGTGAACCGTGTGTGATCCTCCCACCTCTCGTCTCCAGCTCCTGGATCCCCCAGAGTGTGGGAACGGCTTTGTGGAAGTGGGTGAAGAGTGTGACTGTGGATCTCAGGTGGTGAGTCACCATCAGAACTCCACATCCAGTATCAAACAGCACATCCCTCTTCACATCACAGCATGCACCGTACCAAAGCAATGATCTCCTCCCACTTCCACAAAGACTGCTGTAAGATGTGCGGCGTCTAAAGGTGAGCTAACGTGTGTTGCAGGAGTGTGGGCGCAGCGGAGGGGCCTGCTGTAAGAAATGTACTCTTACCCATGATGCCATGTGCAGCAACGGCCTCTGCTGTAGGAACTGCAGGGTGAGTTCTCACCAAACTCTACGTCTGTACTACGGCAAAACCATTACATGCTGAACACCAAAAATCTACAAAATCTTTAACACCTGTAACTAATGTCTAATGTATATTTGGTCTACTAATATTGAACACGAATATTCATTTTTCTTAGTGGTTGTGTACAAAGAGTCTGCATGGACTGGATTTGACCAAGTTGTAGTGAATTGTTACTGTTGTCACTGTTGGCATTATTATTGTGACTTATGGATTTATTACATAGATGACATTCTCTCTCTCTCTGTGTGTGGTGATGTGACAGTACGAGATTAGGGGGGTGACGTGTCGTGAGGCTGTCAATGACTGTGACGTCCCTGAAATGTGCACAGGAGACTCCAGTCAGGTGAGCACAACAGGACTTGAGTATTATTCAACTCACTGAGGAGATTGTGTGTAACAGTTAGACTGTGTGCTGCATGGAGCCAATGTGTCCTTTTCATCTTTCTAGTGTCCTCACAATGTCCACAAACTGGATGGGTACACGTGTGATGTTGGACAGGTAACGAAAAACACACAAGCGGTGTTTCCTGACTGTGGATTAATACAATATACAGTTTGCCTTTTTGTGAACGGTTTGCATTTCTCTGATTTTCTCTCTCTCAGGGACGTTGCTACGGGGGCCGCTGCAAGACCAGAGATGGCCAGTGCAAGACCCTCTGGGGCCACAGTGAGTATCCAGACAGCTTCTCTCTCTTTTCCATTTTTTCCTTTTATTTTTTATTTTTCCCATTGTATAGTAAAGCATGCTTATCTTAAGTGTATGATGTATAAACCTGTGAGGTGTCATCAAGTTCTACTGTGGGTATTTTTCAGTTGTCGATGCTCTCTACTGGTAATAATAACCCATAAATGAGCCATGGCAGAGTTGTAGCCTGACTCTAACCTTGGATGTTACAGACTCGGCGGATCGGTTCTGTTATGAGAAGCTTAACTCTGAGGGCACAGAGAAGGGGAACTGTGGGCGAGACCCCAGTGGACAGAGTTGGGTCCAGTGCAATAAGCAGTAAGTGAACACTGGTTGTGAACCAGGACTGTTAAGTTGACTCTTTTCTGCCTCTGTACCTGCAACAACAAGTGTCAAATATATCGAAACTCTGTCTTTGTCTCTGTCAAATATATTTAAACTCTGTGTTTGTTTCTCTTCCGCTCTGTGTCTGTGTCAGGGATGTGCTCTCAAAACTAAACTCTGTCTCTGTGTCTCCCTGTGTCTGTGTCAGGGATGTGCTCTCAAAACTAAACTCTGTCTCTGTGTCTCTCTGTGTCTGTGTCAGGGATGTGCTCTGTGGGTTTCTGCTGTGCACCAACATGTCTGCCAAGCCCAGGTTTGGAGAACTGCAGGGGGACCTCACCAGCATGACCATCTACCACCAGAACAAGTACCTGGACTGCCGGTGAGGAGGAGAGAGAGAGAGATGACAATGAGAAGAATCAGGGAGAAAGCTATAGAGAAATGCCCAAGTGTTAAAGGATGACAATTCAGATGGTTTAAAGTATGTTGTGTCTCACTGTGTCCCCCTCCGGTGTGGTCAGCGGGGGTCACGCAGTGTTAGAGGACGGCTCTGACCTGGGGTACGTTGAAGACGGGACACCGTGCGGCCCCAACATGATGTGCCTGGACCGCCGCTGCCTACCTGTCAACACCTTCAACCTCAGTACCTGCCCTGGCTCCTCCCCCTCTCGTGTCTGCTCCCATCACGGGGTGAGTACTGGCTCCTTCTAGTGCTGGATCCTCCCATTACTGGCTCCCCCTAGTACTGGCTCCTCCCATTACTGGCTCCTCCCATTACTGGCCCCTCCAGTACTGGCTCCTCCCATTACTGGCCCCTCCAGTACTGGCTCTTCCCAGTACTGGCTCCTCCCCATCTTGTGTCTCCTCCCATCCTAGGGTGAGTACTGTGGTCGGAGCAGTAGCAGGCTGGGGGACTTTACAGTCATTGTAGAGTGAATTCCTCCTGTTTTAGAAAGAAATATATTCACAGTCATTTGTAATAATATGCTGTGCGAAACTGCAGCATATCGATTTTTGCGCGTATTGCATATTCAACATCCCAAATCTCGGTTACAACGTCTGTTCTTTGTTTAGTTTGTATTCATTGCAATGTGACTCATTCCCTCTGTCTCCTTTGCAGACGTGTAGTAATGAGGTGAAGTGCATCTGTGATCCGGACTACACAGGAAAGGACTGCAGCGTGTACGATCCCATCCCTGACCCCACCCCTCCGGAGGGCCCAGAGAAATACAAAGGTTCAAACCCAGATGACCCCATGAGAACACAGTGTTTAATCACTACCTTTTCTTACCAGACTAATCTGGTGTTTTGTCTCCTTTGCCATTCCCCTGTGCACAGGTCCCAGTGGCACCAATATCATAATAGGGTCCATTGCAGGGGCAATCCTGCTGGCAGCTATTGTCCTAGGAGGAACTGGATGGGGGTTTAAGTAAGACCTCCAGAATGCCTCACTGTGGCATGCATGGTTCTGTGCCTGTGTGCTTCTTAAAGCTACATGGATCACCTGCCACTGCAGTTTGAGTATGTCTTTGAATTACATGTCACATATTTACTTGACTGCTCCAGTGGAGGCCCATGTGAAACTAACGTAGATGGTCATTGAGTAAAGTAAAAAGGTCAGGATCCAGGTTTTCCCTCGTGTTCTGGTGGTACACTTTATTGGGGTGGTCTTGCGACCAGAGTCTTTCACACGACATACTTGCGCCTGTTTGCTTGTAGCTAACACTCTGACGTTACTGGGGCTTCTTGTGTGCACGTCATCTATGTGTGAAATCAACCTCCTCAAACTCTGTGCATTTATTGTACTCTCTCTGTCTCTCTCTCTCTCCACCCTGCCCCCCCCCCTCTCTCTCTCTCTCGCTGCCATGGATACAGGAACATCCGAAGAGGAAGGTATGACCCTGCTCATCAGGCCATGGTCTGACTCACTCCAATCATCCCACCGTTCTTGTTTATGTAAACCACTTATAGCACCACTAGGTCACAGGATTCTGTCGCCATAAAGCTCAAATCAACGTCAGCATCATCGTGCTGTCATGTCTTATCCTCTGTAGTTCCACATTGATGTCCTCTAGATCCAGGATTACAGTCAAGTCATCCCCATAGCCTCTCCATGTTTCAATAGGCTCATTTCTATCTTCCCTGCCCTTCAGAGAATGTCATCAATGATGTCTAATATCTTTATCAGAGGTTTCTTTAGCATCCCAAGTATACATTTCACGTTGACGCATCAGATCACATTGGCTTTTTCAAGTGGATTCAAAGCTCTGATCAGCTGTCCATGCAACGAATGAATAAAAGTCGTCATTTTAAAGCGCCTGTTTAAACTGTTCTGCTTTCGTTTTGATTCGAGTGTTGTGCTGTTGTGAGCGTTCGTATGCTTCTTTCAAAAATCTCAAGCTCCTTTTTCTTTATTTCCCCTCTTTTTCTGCTCTCTTTTCCTTGTAGATCTGGAGGCGGTTGAAACGTGTATCCACCCGCTGTACTGTCTTCCTTGCACTGTGTCCTATCCACTTTGAGGAGAAAAGCAAAGATGTCTTCCATTCTCTTTACGCTCAAACGACACCTCTCTCTGTCTCTCTCTCTCTGTCTCTCTCTCTCTGTCTCTCTCTCTCTGTCTCTCTCTCTCTGTCTCTCTCTCTCTCTCTGTCTCTCTCTCTCTGTCTCTCTCTCTCTTTCTGTCTCTCTCTCTCCAAGCCTCCTTTTCATCTTCTTTCTGTTTATTTTCACATCGTTCCTTCACCCCGTGTACCGTCTCACCGCTTGCCTTCGGTAGGTTTCAAACTAAATTACATTCCAGCCAGATCTGAAAACCTGTCAGGCACCGGCCACGCTGTATTGCCTACATCTCCAATATCATGTTTATTATTCAGAGGCCTTCCAATGTCATTCCATTTGGCCCACAGTTCAGTCTCTCATTGCTGAGAAAGCGTTGGAGAATGTCATCAACCAGATGAGGGAGACCCAGATCTGTATTGCCCATACATAAGTGCTTTACTGGTAGAATTTGTTTAGTGTTCGTCTTCTTGTGATTGAACAGATAGTCCTACCTGCTAACTGGACTGTTATGCCCTTTAAATGATTGTTTGTAGAAAGGAGGTAAAAGTTCATTCATCACTTCATCCATGTACGGATGCAGCTAAAGTCATATCTCGTAAATCAGATGGTTTCCATACCTGTAACCTTGTGACTTCACTCACGGCTGATATATTATACATTATCAGACACGGTGAGACTATATATATTTATTTACTGGTTTCGGTATTGAACTACAGTAAAAGTTCATTTTTAGCACTATTGAGGAAAGAATTCTAGGGTCCAATTTTATCTGCTTGCTTGTGAATCAAGCACAAGTATTTAAATTGTGTAGTTAAACTAATACATGTATTCATTCATCTCATATAATGCTGCCTTCCAGTATTAATCAGTAGTCTCTCCTTCCTTAAGCATTCAATCAAACATAATATGCAGAATGTCTGAATGTATATCTCAAGCTTTCGATGGAGCAAAGACTTATCGCACCTGTGTCGACAAAGTAACTTTGCACGGGGTGACAACCTAGCTAGATCGTCAATTGCACATGCACACTCTATAGAATGTGTATCACACCGTATAACATTGAATCCATAGAGATTGATTATGCGTACATGAAGGCTGAATATGGGTGCTTCTGTATATATTGTATCATAGAGTTTCACACATTTAGACAAGAGGGGAGGAGAGCAGCTCTTTCATGGGAAGCACAAGTTAGTGAGGGTCAACCTGAGCCCTTCCAAGAAGCCATTCGGGAGAAGGGAGATGATAATGTAATGTAGGAATGATCATTCATTGAAGCCTGATTCAGAATTTCATTCATTAATCGTACCACTGGCAGAATACCACTACCACTTTAACTGAATAGGAATTAAAATATGTATTATTTCCATGAACTGAGTGACGAACCATATATGAAACGTTCTTTAAATAAGAGATTAAAATAGGTCTGAAATTGTACACATCATTTGATAGTGTTGAATGTGTACAATGTGGATTCAATTGAGCTGTAACTGGCAAGCATATCTAATGAATTCATTTGGTTTAGGTTACTGTATGCGGATTTGAATTTTATGAATGCAATGCACACAAATGAACACATTACATTCACAATGAAACAAGCATTACCATTAGCTTTACCATGCGGTGAAAACAATTAACTCCTCCCACTGAAGGGGGAGGGGGAGACGGCCACACCTCCTTTTTGGTTCTCTTTCAATAGAAGAACATTGTATGTTCAATGATGAAACAAGCATACAACATGTTTTGAACTGAGTGAACTGTATCTAGTAACTTCAGTTCACTAAGTGTAAGAGGACATTGAAAGATCCTCAACTTGAGCATACGAATGATATGGCCATTAAAGGTTACACTGCCAGTAGCATTTATACCTAAACTAATGTTGGATTGTTGCAGATTACGAAATATGTTGAATATTATATGTATGAACAACATCCAGATGGTCATTGAGACGTTAGACAGACATTGTCTAATAAACAAAGTTTTCATACTTGTGTAAAAGAAAACTGATTCTAATTAAGAAATGAAAAAGCACTATTGTTTATAGAACTTATTGTAATGATAAAGAGGAAAATGATGCACTGTAATTTTTATTGTCTGTTGCTCAAGATCTTGCATAGAAGTTCAACTTGAAAAGGTTACAGTACTTAAACGCAACACTTCTGACAAACCGAAAATGATTTGTGAATGCATTGCTGTCTGAAGGGTTCCTTAAGGTGTAAATATGTTTCCTGTATAAAATCATACATACAGTATGACGTTTAATGACTTGAACATCAACGCCTGTCTGTGTTCCTATTGAAGCGGCTGTCATGTCAATCAAGGTTGCCATAGGCTGATGCTGCGGGATTCAACATTTAGTCGTTTTCTGGAAAATATGTTTTTGTAAAGATATATTGCCTTTCTGATTGTTTCCATATTCTTTACTTGGGCCAAGATGTTGACCAAGGCCAACTTATGCCTTGTCCTTTGATGTGTAGATCCAGCAAATGTGGCCAGTTTAATTCAATCTTTACATTCTAATAGTAGCCCGCAATATTGGCATGATGTAAATGGTCAAATGTTCTTGCAGCAAGACGTACATCTGAAAAGTATGTAATTATTATAGTGTGATATTTTTGGGGTGAGGACTGAGCTAGAATTTGTCTCTCCCACTCAAAAGAATTAATGTAGATTTTATGTTTTGCCATTATTTGTAGATTGAATCTCCTGCTAGCACTATCACAGATTTTGAAGCGTGTTTCTTCAATGTCTTCTGTGCCTTGTCTAATCCAGCCTTGTAGAGATCTGGCTCTCAAACTACAAAACTTGATCTCAGTCACTTTGCAGGTTAGAATATTTTCATTCTATATAGTCTTTTTGTCTGTAAATGTTACAATCAGATAAAGGTATAGTTTTGAGAAGAATATCAGTGCTCGAACACAGAGAAAACTGCCACTTTCATTGGTCAATTCCCGTCTCTAGGATTTTGTCACATAACATTTTCTTCACGACTTCCCAACAACTTGACCAGCATCAGTAGGATAAATGTGAAACAAAAACAATGTGATTGATATTTGGTGTTTGATTTACCACTGCCACTAAACGACCCCTTAATCTCAGGCTACTATTCATAAAGCTGTTTTCTTTCAAACATTTTGTATAGTATGTGTATTTTCATTGGATAATAATAATTTACTACAAGGTAGGATAATCCAGGATATTGGTTTGTATTTATTAAAACTGGTCACTTTTGTTCATCACAATTGATTCAATGTGTACTTTGCTGAGAACTGTTTTGTTGATCTGAACCCCACCTAGTCTTGGCATGACTAATCAACGTTCCAGCCAGGAGCATAAAACAGGCGTGTACATGTCTAAAGGATCTTCTGTACATCACATGTGTATTTTGTACATATATTCATAAGTTAGAGTGGACATGTATAAAATATAGACAAATATACCATTGAACCATTCATATTGGACATACTCAAGATTTATTAAAATAATAAATAGTGTACTTTAGAAAATAACTAATGTATCTTAACTGGATGTATACATTTCTTCAGTGCACCTTGTACATTGTGTATATCCTGCTTAATTGTGCATAACCACTTGGTCTAAGGTTTCCTTTCTTACATATTGTATGTATATAGTGATGAAGCACTCAGAAGTCATGTTGTCATGACTGTTTCTGGGGACTGAGTTTGATAGAATTATGCTTTTTCATGTGAGACCAGTAAGTTAAATTACATTTATTATGGAGCCTTTTCCGTTTTTTCAATTCACATGCAACTGTATAATGAAACCTAGCTCTGAAATCAACTTACTATGATAACTATTGACCACATATATTTTTTAAGACATTCAAATAGGGGGGGCAGTTGATTACATTTCAATGAAACTGTGAGGACAAAGATCAAATAAAGTTGAAATGTGAAATAACATCTATGAGCATGATGTGTGTTTAATGGTGTATAGATTCATCTTACTCAGTTTAAGATAACATGTTTGCACTTCAAATTAAATAAAAATGTGGACTACTGTAAATGTTTTGAAAATGCTTAAACCTGTAAACATATGTTACTGAAACCACATCCACCTAATTATGCAGCAATGTATAAAACCACTTTAAGCAATATAGTCTAAAACCAATGTGGCCTTTAAAACCCTTTTGGGCCACATTGGTTTTAGATTATATTCCCATATTCAAATCTCCAACGTCCCATTTCCCCTTTGGCTGCCACCATTTAGCATAGATTGATTCTTCATAATCTCCAGTTCCCTCAAACTCAACATCGGGCGACTCTGGGGACACCATTGCAATTACTTCTGGGTCCAAAAAGTCCTGTAAAAAAAGATCACACACAAGCTTGTACTTTTGTATATTTCAAGATGTTCCACTTGACCGGATTTAAACATCAACTAAGCTCCAGTTTTTATTTCACTTCACAAGATACTTAGTTATGAATTGGGTGGCCCTGTGGTCCAGTTCATTAAAACGTTCAGAGGTCAACATGCAAGAGTTGGAATATTAAACCATTAAAACAATCCATCAAACCAACCTCCCCATCTGACTGCAAGTACTTTTCTGCCGATGCCAGCATCCGTTTCTGCAGACTGGTCTGGTTATAGTACATCTGGGCCTCCTGATCAAACACAATACATCAGCGTTTGCTATTCTGATTCTAATTCAAATGGCCACATACTGGATCCACTGAGCTTTGATGAGGTGAATGGCTCTCACCAGTCTAGGTGTGAAGTGTCTTTCTTCTAGACCCCACTGCTGGCTGTAAGACCGGTAGTACAGAATGTTCTGCGTCATCACTTCGTCTTCTGGGTCAAACAGAACGTAGCTGGATGCGCAGGGAGCTGCTCTGCGGGCTTCGTTTACTACAGACAGATGATAACGTCTAGTGGAGGTGGTGATGTCATACTTGAGTGTTTTAAGTTTGATCTACAAATACGTCGTCTTTAGTCCTATCTACATGCATATCGTTTTTGGGAGAATACTTTTTTTCATAACAATGGTGCAATGGAGCTATATCTATACAGTTATTCAGCTACATTATCAATAGACCTAATTTTGAGTTTAATGTCTGGATTTTTAGTATTTGAGTATTGAGCACTTCGATGAAGAAGGCTCTTTTTACATGACAGTACTTACATTTGTAGTAAGAAAACTGTAGATAATGGTACATAGTGGCCATGAATTTCTCCACAAAGTAGCCACCGACATTAGGCATGAGGTTCTCCTCACACTTCACCTTACAGCTCAGTGCCTCTACATAGGTATCTGTGTGGGAGAGAGGAGAGGAGATGGGTTAGCTGGATTAGGGTTACCCTCTGTCTGTAGCCTACAGGAACTGTAAAGGGTTCAAGCCCATAGACAATTTTTCTACAAAAAGCTAATGCAATCTCAATTGGCTTGGACAGCAACATTGGGAAATCAGTATGACTTGTTAACCATAGTGGACAGGGATATTATTCATTTTTTCCCCTCTTCCAATTCTGCACCAAGATGCCTTCACTACTGGACTGTGAACATGGATCAAAAGCAACATTTCTGGCTGGAGATGTTTATGCGTGAAAAGTCTATTAAAAGATGTGTTCATTACAGGGAAATGTATTTTACTGTACTAGCACCAGAACTTCTACTTCTGCTATTGTGCCAATCATTTCCAACTGGAAAATAGAATAAGAGTAATTTCTTCTGAAGCCCGTAACTATTTTTGGTTTCAAAACAAATACAAAATATGCACCTCACAGCTGGATCCTATACTGACCTGCCAGGGTGGTGTGCAGATCCCTGAGGAGAGGAACCTCACTAGCCCCCTCACATGCTGCCTGGCACAGCTGGTGTTGGTGAAGGTACTGGCTCAGAGCCTGTTCCATGTGTTGGATGCAGCTGCTGAAATCTCCAGAGTTGAAAATGGTTACAGCTTTCAAGAAGCTGCCCTTAGGGGTGAGAAATCAGGGTTGGTGAAAGCTGTTGGCTAGATCATGTCGATAAGAGCCACTTGATTGACAGCCATCTTGCCCTCACCTCGTAAAGTTGTTCTTCCTGGTCGATGAGGAAGCCCTCCAGGTCATATTCACTTCTGTAGTGGTCCATATGTTGGTTCATCAGCTGGTCATCTGGGTTCTTCTGTAGATACGTGTGGGCGCAGGATACAGCCTGCTGTAAGTCATTCATCTAAGGAACATGTTTGTGTGAAAAATGTGTTATGCCCCTCTATTTTAACTGAACAAACTTGAAAACGACCCACATAAATATTTTTGAAGCCATTTCAATAGCGTACTGAAAGGTAAGCCAAGATGATAACAGACGTAGCACAGGACGTCTGATGTTTAACAAGCAATATAACAATCTTATTTCTGACTATAGCCTACCTTAAAATAAGCAAAATGCATGTAGCGGTAGGGGGACCTTCTTTCGAAATCCTCTATAATCTCTTTACTTGGATAAGGGAGTAAGAGTGCAGGGAAATGCGCTCTACACTTTTTATGACATGACGCTCGCATCAATACGCGCCAGAACACTTGGAGGTCACTGCTAACCAAGACAGTTTCTTCTTGGTTATGGCTCGTATCATTACAATGTCTAATGCAATAAGTCACGCTGTCTTTCAGAAGCCGATGTAACCGCACACTTAGTTCCATATATTTGATGCAGTCTGTCCAACTCTCTGCGGCATAGTGGTCCAAGGCTTTTCCATAAGCAATAGCGAGGGGTATGAGCTCGTCTTGCGGGAGAGTCCTTAAATTGTCATGTTGCGCGACCAGTGTACAAACACAACACAGCAATGCAAATAGAGCTCCTTTAACGCATTGGATATTGTTAACCATGATAGACTATTCATACTCCCGAAGTGAGTCACGTCTTCTCCTAGCTCTTACAAAGTAGTTTTCCAGAGTTTTAGTGAGTAGCAAGACTGGCAAACTGCTTAAGGGTCTAGGGGAATAGTGAATAGTGGTCTGTGGTGTCAGATTTCTTGCTGTCGCTAGCGCTCAGCTGTCATGTAGGCCTATAAATGACGCATGCTTTCGTATAAGCAGGCCTACGCTATAGCCTAATGTTAGGTTATCGCCAGAGATGACATGCGTAGGCCCACACACATCCTTCACTCAAGATGAATGATAGATGCTCATGTTTTAAAACGCGCTGGTAAAAGTTAAAGGAGACTACTAACTGCTATACCTTTTCGCTCAAGTAGCCTACCTATAGGTTCTAACTATTAAAATTATTATGCAATAAGAGAAAATAGGATGTGTCACGTAGGCCTAACACTTTTTGTTTGTCTTTGACACATTTTGGAACGACAAAAAGTGACAATGGCCTACTGTATGTAATCTAAACGAGGTTATATAGTTTTTGAACAAGGTTCCCACTGTTCACTAGTGTAAGGATGGCTGTAGCAAAACCCCGCTTTGCGCAGTACCGCTAGAAGTTAACTGGAGACTGTCCACGTTTACAACATTCCTTGCTAGAGGGAGCCCCCCCTTTTCTTGGCAAAATTGCCGTCTAAACTCAGTACTCCCTCTTTAGACAGAAACGAGTGACTGAGTGTCTGTGTGTGAACGCAGTTTACTTAAACGGATGCAGGGCCAGCTCGTACCAACAGATTAGTTGTTAGTGCATTGAATCCGTTTTCAGGATTCACATAGCTTATATTTAAAATGTTTGCAAAGTATATATTTGTTTTGCTCCTAAGTAATTGGTCTTATGTTCAGTGCAACCCTAATCCGCTCGGAGATGTAGTCGTGGAAAAATATTCCATACCTGAAGTTTGTACTAGGGAAGTGAAAAGTGGAGATAGCGTTCGCTATCATTACAATGTTACATTCCTTGATGGAAAAGAATTCGATTCGAGGTAAGATTTACATTTTCGCCATATTTGTTGTTCTTGTGACATGCATTCGGGATTGTTGCAATGCTTTGCCAAAATAGCTCGCTCTCTCGATGCTATACGAACGCTTTTAATAGTAGGGGCACGTTTTAGCCCTGGTTTGATTTGCATGTTCTCTTGATGTTTCATGTTCTTCCAATTAGTTCTTCTCGCTCCCATGTTTAGACTAATAAAAAATATTCTGTTGGCCTACCTCTTTTTCCAAGTGTTTGTCTCCCTCTCATGGTCTGATTTGGCCCTCACAGTCATAAACGAGGAGCTCCTACTGTCGGGGTGACTGGTGCCGGACGCCTCATCGCTGGTATTGATAAAGGGATCCAGGGCATGTGCGTCAACGAGCGCAGAAAAGTGACTGTACCCCCACATCTTGCCTATGGCAATGCAGGCGCAGGTATCTTGCCATGTCCTTCATAATATTGCGAGAATTTGCATTTCCACATGTCGTTCATTTAACCGAATTTATCTACAGCTTTTTATGTCTGTGTTAATATATTTGTAAATCATAGTTTGCCAGAAAAAAATTAACACTTTCATTTATTTTCCTTCCGTCAGGTGATGTGGTTCCCCCAGACACAACCTTGGTGTTTGACATTCTCCTGTTGGACATATGGAACACGGCAGATCTGGTCGGAACTCGAACCATCAGCACACCCAAGAACTGCCAGCGATCAGTGAAGCGTACTGATTTTGTTCGCTACCATTACAACGGTACTCTACTGAATGGCACCCCCTTTGACTCCAGGTGAGCCTCTTCGTGACAGAGTAAGCGAAACAACACAAGTAGCCCTGCAGGAATCTTAAGTAGATTGTAAAAAAAAGGCAATTAATTATAATTTAAAAAAAGATTGGATTGGACCGTAAGTGTGACGTTTTGTGTAGATCTTAGATTTATTCTCCACAGGTAATTTTGGCTACATACCATCAACATACCATTTGTGAAACAGACACTCACTCTGGCATTGGCTGAGTTTGTGTGCAAGCCTAGAACCCCTAACTCATCATTAACGTATTTTGGCACACACAGAAACCAAACCAGATGGTTATCAACATAATCTCTCCCAGCCCTCTGAAATGGTAGCCCATGTCTCTGTGTCTGTCTGTGTTGTGTTGTCCAGGTGTTTGTGGGGAAATGGGTGTGTGTTGACTATGCGCTTGTATGAGCCCCACCCAGCTACACCAGGAAACAGACCCAAGATGGCCTGGTAGGTGAGGGTTGGCTGATCAAGGGCATGGATCAGGGTCTACTGGGCATGTGCGTGGGGGAGGTCAGGAATATTGTCGTCCCACCCTTCTTGGCCTATGGAGAGAAAGGATTTGGTAAGTACAGTAGAGGGAACATGGACATGGGTTAACCGATTGCTTCAGAAGTTCATTGAGATTTGAATGTTGACATTTATCTAGCTAATGTATACTTGAGAAATAGAACTATAGGCTTGCTGGAAACATAATATATAGCAATAAAACACAAAAATAAACATTAGAGGAAACCATTCCAATTGTTAGAGAGGCAGTTTGAAGTCCTTTAAGGATATAATAGCTTTTAAACCGTCTGTGTCCCAGACCAAGAAACAGAGCATCAACTCACACAGTTCATCGCCTCTTTACCTTCACAAAGTAGACTTAAGTCAGCAACAGTGTGAATTTGAACTATCATAGTCCAATACTGAGTGTTTGTTTGGGCTTGTGTCTTCTTCCTTGGCATCAGGCACAGATATCCCCTCTCAAGCTACTCTAGTGTTTGATGTCCTGTTAGTGGATCTGTACAACCCCAAGGATGATGTCTCTGTGGAAAACCAGGAAGTGCCTGATTCCTGTACCCGCAAATCTGTGGCTGGGGATTATATCCGCTACCACTACAATGGCACCTTCCTCAATGGAGTCTCATTCGACAGCAGGTAAGCTTCGTTCGTTGGTTGGCGGGCTGAACCAAGATGTTTGCTCTTAACGTTTGCGGTCAAGATTCTCTACAACAGAGATGGAGATCAGGAAGAACAAAACTGAAATCACAAGGACTAGGATGCAAACATTCTTCAGCACCTAAGACTCTGTTTTTGCAGACCGAAGCTCAAGTCTGTCTCCAAAGCTCATGCAACAGCAGTCAACCAGTGTCAGTGCTATTTCAGTTCATCTCCCATTGAAAAAACAGCGGTTTTGTGGTCATCTCTGTCCGTTTAAATACATGTATTATATAAAAAGAGAAACGACCATGGTAGGTGGCGACTGCCTTTAACATTGCAGACTGACACATATTAGTCAACACATACTAGAGCAATATGGATAGTGAGGACACTGTTATAGACTACATCGATGCCATCTTAGTCTGTCATAAGGCTTCTTAGCTTATAGGTCTCTGAACTTGTGCTTACACGCATGGTGCATATCAGAATGCCTATGCATGCACGCAACAGGAAAGGGAAAATGTGCCTGGGGATGTTAGAAATAAATTAAAATATGATTGTTTTAATGACAGCTTGTTAATATTGCAGCATTCAGACTGCTTCCTAGACTACATATGTGCACAGCTATTTTGATGTGAATGTTGAGTGTCTCCCTCTTCTTCCTGTTGGCAGTTACCAGAGGAACAGCACGTACAACACCTACATTGGGATGGGTTACGTCATCTCAGGCATGGACAAGGGTCTGCAGGGGGTGTGTGTCGGGGAGAAGAGGAGGCTCGTCATGCCCCCTCACCTGGCCTACGGAGAGCAGGGAGCAGGTGAGGGTGACGATGCTTAGGACCCTGCTCCATCTCTGATCCCAGGGATATTTAAAGTTGATGTTTGGGAATAAAAAAACAATTTCAGCAAATGCATGCAAGCTAATGACCACAGACGTCTCCTGGGTTCTTGATTAGGCTTTGTCTAATAAATCTGTCCCTTGTTGTGTTAGTTGTGTGTTTCGGTCCCCAGCTAAGTTTGCCTCCTCTCTCTGGTCGTCCAGGTCAGGACATTCCAGGCTCAGCCGTGCTGGTCTTTGACATCCACGTCATTGACTTCCACAACCCCAAAGACTCTGTGGAGATCCAGGTGACGCACAAGCCTGAGGTGTGCAACGAGACCAGTGACATCAATGACCTCATCCACTACCACTACAACTGCTCGCTGCTGGACGGCACGCGCCTCTTCTCATCGTAAGACCTCATCCGGCCACATGTTGATGTATTTGTGCTCCTATTCTCACACAACCACAACTGTCATCCGTCTATACTATGTTATACCTCAAAGAGCAAAACAGTAATTCGGAAGGCTACAGTTGTCAAGAAATTACATAGCTGGAAAGTTCTATAAAAACAACAGCCTGGCATGGTGGTATTTATTTTCCTAACCAGTGTATTTCCTCTATCCATGTTGGGCTTGCCAGGAGTGACTATGACAACATGCAGGACACAGTGCTGGGAGCGGACAAGGTGATTGACGGGCTGGACGAGGGACTGCGGGGCATGTGCGTGGGAGAGAGGAGGGTGGTCATCATCCCTCCCCATCTTGGACATGGAGAGAAAGGAGGTGATAAACATCCCCAACCACCTTATCGTTTCAACTGCTGGGATACAAAGCTATGAAATACAGATAAAATATAGCATTTAGAATACAACCCGACTGTTTCATTGTGACCTGTCATGGCCAGCATGACGCGACTGTGTTCTGTTCCCTGTTCAGCGTCTGGCGTGCCGGGCAGTGCCGTGCTCCAGTTTGAGCTGGAGTTGATAACGCTCCAAAAAGGCGTCCCAGAAGGCTACCTGTTTGTGTGGCTTGAGGACAGCCCTGCAGAACTCTTCAAAGCTCTGGACATGGACAATAATGAGAAGGTTCCTGTGGAAGAGGTATGGTGCTACAATGACCCGGGTGAAATACAGTAGATTTGACAGTTACTGTATGCAATCAGGCCAATGTTGACAGGAATATACAAATTAAGTATGGTTCAGATTTGCTTGTAATGGAAACTCATGGTTTTAATTTAAGTTCATTCCTATTTATTCTCCCTTCCCTCCCCACTTTCTTCTATCTAACCTCTAAGTTTGGAGAATTTATTAAAATACAAGTAGCAGAGGGCAAAGGTCGTATGAAACCAGGGGCAGACCCTGATGAGGTCATCGCTGACATGTTCAGAAACCAGGATCGTAACAAAGATGGAGTCATCACCCCCGACGAGCTGAAACTGAAGGTGCAGGAGGACAAGGAGAAAGCGATGCACGAGGAGTTGTGATGAGAACACACTACACGCACATACGCACGCACACACACACATACACACGCACACACACACTTCCTCTTTCTCAGGGACAGACTACACACGCCACATCCAAATTAAGACTTTTTACCAAGTGAATTGTTTAATATTTCCATTGACACTAATTGTGGAAAGTATTCTTAAAGAAGCACAATTGTTCATGGAAAGGTTTGGTCATGTTGAGAGAAAGTTATGTTAAAGAGTAATTGATTGAACAAGTCAATCTGCCAAATGGCACCTTCATTGTCCCTGATTTTCAAAGAATTAAAGTTTTTTTTTTTTCACAGAAAATGTCAAACTTTTTGGGGGAAGAAAATGTATTTTTTCTCATAACTATCAATTCTGGGTATGTGCAAAAAAACATGGAATGGTTTCCTAGCAGCTGCAGATAATACCAACATAATGACTTCCATGCAGTCACTTTCCCAGACATACAGTGTCCTAATCCCAGAGGTGAACTTTTAAATATGTAATTAAATCTTACAGTAAGAATTACAGTATCAAATATGTAATTAAAATATGCATCTGGGTAGAAGTTTAAATAAAAAAGGTGCACTATTTTAGTTCACAAACTCGGTGAACATCAATGTCTAAAAGACACATTAGTGTCGACCTACTGCTTAACAAGTCTGAGAGGATTCGAGGTTCTTCTGTAGGTAAATGCATTTTAGTGAGGGATTAGCTCACTATCACTGAGAACTTAGCCATGTAGAGATGCTGTACTAACGCATAAAAAATAGCTGGATATCAACATTGGAATTGACAAATGTTGGTAGGACTCCAACCATACAGTTACAGTAAAAACATTGTTTTAAAATAGCTTTTAACTGGTTGAGGTAATTGAAGATTCTCCAGCATGCAGCGTTGCGGAGCAGCCGTGTGGAACGAGCCAACTGCCCCTTTCTAGTGGCGGGTCTTGCGTCTCCCATCATGTGACAGGGGTTCCTGTCACCACCGCTACGTAAACAGGAAGACCTGCTGGTCCTGCCCCACTATCACACCTCACTTTCCGGTGGTGATGTAGCTGAGAACAGCGTTGGGGACATCCATGGTTTCATCCTTCACCACGACAACATCGTAGGAGTTGACGTAGGACTCCTTCCTCTCCTCTACCTACGTAAAACAAGATGGCCGCCGATTAACAAAGTCCAGTGATCACACGGTTCACTCAGTGCCATTTCGCAAGCTCAAATCCAAATCCAAGCTCAAATCCAAGTCCAAAGTCCATGAAATGTCTAAGGTACGTTTAAAGTGAATATAGAAGGTTGCATAAATGACCCTGACACAGTCCCTTGTCCCTCACCTGGTCATTGAGGAACCCAATAGTGAGGATGTGCTGAGTGGACACTCCGTCCGCCATGGTGAGATCTCCCAGGGAGTCCCCCACCAGCAGCACGTTAGGACGCTCTCTCAGCTCCAGGAAGTGAGGCGTGTGAAGGAGGGCACCTTCTCGCTTGTTGAAGGTGTGGATCAGCTGGCCCTTGAAGGACTGCAGTACTCCCTGGAAAAGAGCCTGCATCAGGAAGGACCATCACTGGGGAAAAAGATCCTCTAAGTAGCGTGGGGTTTGGAACATTAGAATTTTACATTTTATTTCACATGGACCTTTGGACAAGACCACTAGCATCGCTAAACTATTGTTTAGCATGTTGTGCGATCAACTCAATTTGATTTGCATTGAAAGTGTCTACCACTTACGCAGTCATCAAAATCCATGTAGTTAGACATGATGTGAACGTTGGGGTGGAAGACTTGGTTCTGTCTGATCACTTCCTCCAGGATGTCTCCTACTCCAGCTGAGAAGATCAACAGAGGAACATGCTGCTCCTGCAGGTGGTCAAAGAACACCTTGTAGCCCTCCCTGGAGAAACCAACAGCACAGGAGAAGGAATAGGATTATCTATTACACCCATATATGAAAAGCTCCTAAGCAAAGCACAACTTTCTACCACTGAGCCACTGATCAGTTTATAAGCTTGTAGAAGATACACAAAATATCACATGTCTTCCCATTCTGTCTGGGCAAATCCTTAAGCAAAGAGTCAATGTGATATGGTAAGTCTGACCTGAGCATGGCGCTAGACTCTTTCACAACCTGAGACAGTAGGTCCTTCCGGATCTTCTGCTGGATAAGCAGCTCATGTACTTTGGTCCACCTGTAGAGACAGAATGCAGTGTTGCAGTACAGCCAACAAACCCTGTTCACAGAGACCTTCTTGTGTGTTACACATTTACATGTAGAATACAGTATGTGAATTCAGCGATTGCACTGTGCTGTCAGATTCCTACCATTCCACCATGAAGGGCAGCTTCTCTTCAACAGTGCGGGAAGCATCAATCTCAATAGGGTAGTAGGTGTTCAATAACTCCCTCATCTACAGACAGAGACGTAACAGTTATTCAAAAGTCTTCTTAGCAATATTATAGATTACAATTGGATTTGTTTGTTTTTTAGAACTGTTCTTCGTATATTGCGTGAATGTCATAAGCTCACCTGTTTCCTACAGTCTTCACTGAGGATCAAGCTGCTATCCAAGATATCTGCAATATTGTGATAGATGTTTAAACAGCATACATGTATTAAAGTTAAGGTAATTTTAAAAGTTAGGTCAATCCATTATTTCTTGTTGACTGAGGTTTGTGACACTCACTGTGAGTGGTGGGGCATCTCTTCCCATTGTGAGCAAATCTGGTGAGTGTCATATCAAAGTCAGAGATCACCTGCAGAGATACATATATACACCCAAATTGTACACATCCACTCACTCATATTACATGATAGGATGGTTTAGGATGATTCTCATCAAGTACATTTTTGGGCAAGGACAATTGGTAATCTATATCTTGGGTTAAAATAGCCAGACATGTTTAGTACCAACAAAGAACAAATGAAGGAAGTGACAAAGGCAACTGAGATAAGATTACCTATATAAATGAATGGACAGGATGAACACTGAGAACTATGTCATGTCATCTATAGAGAGCAGTGTAGGTTCAGTGGTTTGAGCTACCTGGAGGGTGCTGGGTCCAGCTCTGTTCATAGCCTGTAAGGTTTCCTCAACTCTCCCACGGTCCCTCATCAGCACCGAGGACTTGGCCAAGTCAGGGATCTATAACATCGGTCTGAGGTCAAAATATAATTTAACCTGAAACTACTATTAAAAAGTGCAGCCAAGCAGATGTATACTGCAAATGCACTGATTTGTGTACATACTCTGATAAAAAATAATTTAACATATTATTTGGAAGGTAAGCACAACTCAAAGTAAACAAAGCATGTCCAGTTACTGAGTATAGACATGTATAAGAGCTAGCAGTACATTCTAAAGAGCAGGGAAATTCTGACCTCATACTTGGTCAGATGGTGCCAGATTGCAATGGCAGTCCGCACCGGCATATTAATCCAGGGTATGTGGTATATCTGAGCATAAAACCAAGGAAAGAGGTTCAAATTAGATTTCCAGAGTGATGCACAACAATGTAACAATGTTTTCAAACGCATACAAAAAATTATTAAATAAGCGCAATAAAATAATTTTATATTAAAATAATAACCATTTAGCCTAACTTTACACTAGAAACGTTTGACAACTAACCATTTCTTCACGCTATCCATAAAGCATTGCATTGGGGTCAGTGACTACGTGGAATCTTACATAAGAATGTGGTTTTAGAAATAGAATTTTAAAGTGTATCATTTGACTGAAATATCGCAAGCTTGCAATTTAGCTATCTTGCTAGCTACCTGATAGAAAGTGTTTACCCTACTTACCATTTTAGGCCTTTAAAAGGAGGTTTGAAATACTTAAAATAGATGTTTCATAAACCCGGTAAAAGGTACGTAAAATGTATATTAAAAAATGCTAAACGTTGATACATCTGTGCCCAGTAAGCTTTGTTTACTGGTCTAAAGATAACTTTGTACCACTTCCAGCTTCCCTGTTTGAACAGCTACATTAGAAACTATGGTTCCGGTGTCTTATGTTCCTATCTACGAGTGCTAGAGCTGAAGAGAAAAAAAGAACACATTACCGAAATAATATTAAAATGATTATTGCTATTCCTGAAATGTCATGCATGTACCTATGTTTATTTAGATGGTATTTTGATGGAAAATAGATATAAAAAGGAGGGATCCAGTTCATGCTCAGTAAACCTCATTAATATGACATTCAGCTCTACCTTTTTTTAATGAGAAACTGGCCATGTTACCATGGTAAAGGTGGCAACATGACTACTGCTTTGCATCCACAGAGAGATGGACAAGCCATTGTGATGTATAAATGCATGGACACTCTAGAACTTGGGGAGGATTGGAATACAGATACTTCTCCCAATGCCATCAAACTTTTTGCACAGACTGAACTTGCTAAGAACGTGGAGGTCTGTACCACAAATATATTTAATATGGACAATATGGACAAGACCAACATGGCATTTAATATTTTTAATGAGTTACGACTGGAGGGGCAGCTCTGTGATGTGATCATCAAAGTTGATGGAGTTAAGTTCAAAGCTCATAAGAATATCCTGTGTGCGTTCAGCTCCTATTTCCGGTAAGAATCTTTGTCTATTTAACATTTTTTGATAGTATAATCAGTTACATCGTTTTAATGATCTATATGGACTTAATCAACAAGCTCTATCTCTGTGGTGTACCCATACACAGTTATGTGATACTACATCAAAAGCATCTTCAGATGAACTGAAATGTAACATTCTTTCCAACAGTGCTCTGTTCACCAGTGGCTGGAACAACTCAGAGAGGAGTGTGTATACCATCCCTGGAACCTCCCCTGAGATGATGAGGCTGATCATTGAGTTTGCCTACACTGGATCTCTCCCTGTCTCCGAGGACAACGTAGAGAGACTCCTGGAAGCGGCTGACCAGTTCTGCATCACGGGGATAGTGCAGGCCTGCTGCGAATTCCTGGAGTCACAGCTGTGTCTGGAGAACTGCATAGGCATTTGCAAGTTTGCCGACTTCTACTCCTGCGCCGACCTGCGTCGCAAGGCCTTCCTCTTCACCCTGCACCACTTTGAAGACATGGCTGTGGTGTCTGAGGAGTTTCTGCAGCTGTCGCAGGCGCAACTCTGTGACCTCATCGAGAAGGACAACCTTAACGCCAAGGAGGAGGACCAGGTGTACCAGGCTATTCTTCGATGGGTCTCTCACGATGTCTCAAATCGCAAGCACTCGCTCCCTGTGCTCCTGCCAAAGGTGACAGTCTCCCTCTTGAGACAGTGTCGAAGGTCATAGGCACCTGAAATACTTGATCCACTTCATTGACAGGACATTTTTTAAAGGTTAACATATTTGATTGGTGGGAAGGTAAGCAAGCATGTTCAAGCAGTTCTATTACTATCGTTTGAAAAACAAGCTATTTGCATTTGTGTCATCTATATAGGTGCGTATGGCTTTGATGACCCCTGAAAACTTCCTAAATAGCATCAGGAATCACCCTCTTGTAAAGGAAAGTTCAGAGTGCAAAACCATTGTCCTCAAAGGCCTGAAGGCCTTGTACGAGCTCAACATGCATGGACCCTCCGACTTGTACTTTGGTAACCCCATGTCCCGCCCTCGCCTTCCCCACAACATCCTATTGGCCATCGGGGGCTGGAGTGCTGGCAGTCCAACCAATGTGATTGAGGCCTATGACACGAAGGCTGACCGTTGGGTAACGGTGGCCCAAAACGACACCACTCGGGCTTATCATGGCGCAGTGTACCTCGATGGCTTCGTCTACTGCATCGGCGGTTTTGATAGTGTGGATTACTTCAACGACGTCCGCAAGTTCAACCCCATCACGCGCACGTGGCACCAGGTGGCGCCCATGCACTTGCGGCGATGCTACGTCAGCGCGGCGGTGCTGGACGGCTACATTTACGCCATGGGTGGCTTCGATGGCTGCTTGCGAGTCAACTCTGTCGAGCGCTATGACCCTGAGACCAACCAATGGACTCTCATGGCACCAATGCATGAGAGGAGAAGCGATGCCAGCGCAGCCACACTCAATGGGCAGGTGGGTTCAAGCAGGAGACCACAGACTGGCGGAGACCATTTTTATATCATTTCACCAAGAAAGTGGGATATGCACATCACCCTATCTGCTACTGACTTCCATTGTAAAAACTTGTGTCTGAATGTTATGGGGGTTCTTCATGGGACAGGTCTACATTTGTGGAGGCTTCAACGGGGAGGAGTGCTTATTCAGTGTAGAGAGCTACTGCCCCAACAGCAACCAATGGACCTTCATTAAACCCATGACCTGCCGACGGAGTGGGGTTGGGGTTGCTGTTTACCACAATCAACTCTATGCAGTAAGTCTCACCGCACATGTTACATGGAGGCGTTAGAGCTGAACAGACGACTGAATGCAGGCATAAGAGGGCTGTGTCATTTTTGGATGACATTGAACTTTCGAAGACACAGCAATAAAACAGATCTCAGCGCTTTACCTGAATGAATGAGTTGACCTTCGACGATTATGATGCTCAGTTCCTGATGGATGCTTTTCGTATTCAACTAGGTTGGAGGTTTTAATGGAACGAACCGTCTGAAGACGGCAGAGGTGTACAACCCAGTTATCAACAGCTGGCGTGCCTTGCCTTCCATGTTCAACCCACGTAGCAACTTTGGCATCGCGGTAGTAGACAACATGCTCTATGTTGTGGGAGGGTTCAACGGTTTCAACACCACCTTCAACGTGGCATTCTACAACGATAAGACAAATGAGTGGTACGACGCCCAGGACATGGCTACCCTCCGGAGCGCCCTGAGCTGCTGCGTGGTGCCTGGTCTGCCAAATGTGGCCGACTACATAGTCCCACGTGACAGGCCTCTGGGATGTGGAGAAGGAGTGAGCACGCCAGCCTCTGGCCGTTAAGTCTGACCGATCCAACACAATGACCCTGCCGAGATGCCTAGTGACCTGCAGAAAATTCACAAAAATGTTTAACCAAAAAAACCAAACATATTGCATAGTAATATTGCCACTTGAGACTATTTTATACTAAAACCGAGGCAGCACACATAGGAAAATGATTAACTGCATATTAAATACTCTTGAATTGAAATATTCAAGAACTGCATTTTGTTACACCTTTACACAACATCAAATGTATACCGTTTCTATATGAAATACCTTTTTATTTCAGATGATGAACACTTACAGCAAGCTGTGTTTCGTAAAACATTGACATGAAGGTCATTTCATATTTCACCTTACTGAACATATAAGACAGCAGAAAGAATAGGGCATTGTCTCGATGCTTGATTGAAGAGTAGTATCATTTTGTCACCCCATGAAAGCAAACAAGTTCAACAGCCAACAAATGGCAACACAATATCATCTTATATTGGACTATGTAATGTACATTTGGTATACAATTTAAGTTTAGTTATGGTGCAGCCTGTGTTGTAAAAACAGGGTAGATGTAAATACAGGATCCCGATTGAGGCTACTGATCACCCAGTTAAATATATATATCCACAAAGGTGTATTATCTTGGGGGAATGTAATGTGCTGTGCCTGAAATGACAAGGGTGGTAGCTACAGAGCTGACGAAACTCAGATAATAGGTTTCTCTAGTCTTCAAGATGAGCAGTTTAAGTCAAACATGAGCCACAGAACAGGAAGCACACAGTGTCACAGTAAGCACAGGTATGGTAAACAACTGGCTAATTGAACTGATTAAGGAATGAATAGATTGAATCTACTAACTCTCTAGTATGCAAAGAATGGCTGTGCTCTTTTTGTACACTGGCTTGACTACAGCTGCGCTTGTTCTGTCAATGGAATGGCTCGAGGATCACATTTTGGTATCAGCGGCAATTTCAAATGTAAAGTAAGTTCTTCAACTGCCAACTGTAACTCAACACAAAATACAAACATCTTCAAGTGTCGGTAGCCATGCTTGTTAGCAAAGGGGAATGATACAACAGCAAGGAATGTTACGTTTCTTCCATTTCTTCTATCTAAATAACAATGGTAACACTAAAGTTACTGTCGCTTGATCGCCTAATATTAACTTTAAAAGGATTTGCACGTGAGCGAAGATGATGCCAAATATGACCTTTCAGTTAATGAATCAAAAGAAAGGCAACATTTGACCTAATATTATCAAATAAACGAAAAGTATTCCTCCATTCCGGAAAAAGCGAATCCTAAAGCATGCTCTACAGATCTAGAGACAACACCACACTACACTTATGAATATTACGGTGATATCTGGAACATTAACACATTGTGTCAGTTTCTCATGTGGCATGTCCATAAAAAGGGAGACAAAACGTCTCCAAATGAAGTGCTTCTTGTTCCATCCTAATTTCTATAGTGCTGATTTAGATTGTATGTCATGAGTTATTTTACTATTATTTAATATTTTCTAAATTCACATTACCGATTAACCACATAAATCAGATAGCACATTCATCATTTTAAATATGTAGTGCAAAGAAGGCCATGATGGAAATGTACTATTTGGGTTGGTTGGAGGGAATATTAAAGCTTAGTTTTTCCAACCTACACCCATTTCACACATCACCATAACATTCATATCTTTACCCTTCTAGTTCAGATATTTTTCCTGTGCTAGTTTCCTGCACTAGGTTCCACTGTTGGTCATCGATTAGGTACAAACATGCAGACAATCTTAACCAATTGTACGCAACGCCTAGATTGCATCAGCTATTACAACTATGTCTACTGGAAAACATTGTTTAACAGTACAATGTACTTTATAAGAATCATCTGAGGACCATTCCAACACTATATATAGAAGCAACATGGACTTGTTTGGCCACTCTACGTTCTAATATGTTCTTAGAGAACATCAGAGAAGAGCATTAAGTCATGGGGGCCATCACAGTGAAAAAATGGAACGCCAATGAATCCACGTTCACACGTTCAGCTGGAATGAAAGTATCAAACCAACAATAGAGTAAGAGGATCAAGGTAAGGCATATCTAAATATGTAAGGCCAAAAAGCAAGCTCAATCATTCTGGATTTGGATTCATCATTTGAATAAATATGTAAATATTTACATTTTTCATTGTCGGATCATTCACAATCCTATAAACATTTTTCATCGAAAGTCTCTCGCTCTTCTTACAGACCTGAGCAAATTCAGCCCCGTACATTTCTGACTCTCTCACTGGAAAACCAAAATAACATAAAACAACATCCGGTGGCATGGAAAGGACACAGTCCTAGCTAAACACACAATATGGATTTGGTGCTGTGAGAAATGCTGTCCTCTAGGAGGCATGGAAGGGAATTCAGCACTCTATCTGCGACTGCAGTTGCCTGCGCAAGGTGAGGGTGCGTCGGTGCAGCTGCTGCATCTGCTGCATGCGATCTCGTTGACGAGCCAGGTTCTGGGGCATGGGGTAGCGCTGGCAGCCGTACAGGAAGCGGTAAGGGATGCGGACGTGGCAGGCGGTGGCCCGGCAGCGGGGCTGCGGCATGGGCGGCAGCAGCATCCAGCGCTTCCTCTCCGCGCAGTACCGGTACGCTTCCTTGCGGTACTGCTTGTCGACGTCGTCGCTGTTCTTCCAGCCGCCGATGATGAAGACGTCGTCGCCCAGGTAGCAGATGGCGGCGCCCTCGATGCTGGTCACCTCCGGCGGCAGGCTCTCCAGGATGTCATCCGAGATGCGAGCGCTGATCTTCTGCCGCGCCGCTTCGTCCTGCACGCCGTAGCTTTTGGGGCAGCAGGAGGCCGTGTGGTAGAAATTGGTAGGCGCCACGGCCATCTGGAAGACGCAGTAGTTGTCGATGAGGGGCAGGGAGTCCACTTCCTGCCACTGGCGGCTCTCCGTGTCGTAGCGCGTCGTCACCGTCTTCAGCCCGTCGTCGTTGTCCGTGTCCACGGGCGTGCGTGCCGTCACGTACACGTAGCGCTCCTCCACGCTCACCGCCTTCACGTCACGCAGGATCTTAGGCGCCGACTCCAGGTTGTGCCACTTGTCCTGGTCGGGCTCGTACACGCTCACGTCCTTGAAGCCGGGGCTGAAGTTGCCATGGCCACCGATGCTGTAAAGGATGTTCTTGATGCTGGTGAGGCCAAACGAGTGCTTGCGGGTGGTCAGGTTGCTCACCTGCTCCCAGGTGTTCCTGTTCGGATTGTACCGTTCCACCGTCTTGGCAAAGCCTGGTTCCATGGAGCCCGCAACATAGACATGGGAGTCTGTTACCGCTATGGCATGTCCGTCCAGGTGATTATGGATGTGCGGTAGGTTGATCCAGCGATCCTCAGCCACAAAGTAGCCCACGCACTCGCTCAGGTAGTCCCCACCCTCGGACACTCCACCAACCACCATGATCACGTCCATGTTCTGTCCGAAGCGTGGCTGGAAGGCCGCCATGTAGGTGGCCCAGAACTCGAGGTCGGCTGATTTGAGGTTCTCTAAGCGAATGGCATGGCCCTCCACGGCGTCGGACACCAGCTGCAAGCAGGCAGCATTGTTACCCACCAAGGGCTCCTTCTTGACCACTCGTGTCAGGTAGGTGGGCATGATCTGCGGAAGCCTCAGGAGTCGAAACAGCTCCTCGAAATATTTCTCCCGCTCTTCAGCATTGCGCTGCACCCATTTGACAATGGCCTCAAACAGCACTTCCTCAGAGTCCACAGTGATCTCCGCATCAGACAACCAGTCCCTGACCAGGTGGAAGGGTAGGGTGTAGAATTCATCATCCTGGATGACCTTGTGGAAGTTGCGTCTTATCATGTCAGCAGCCCGCAGGGCTAGCTGGTCCAAAGTGTACATGTGAGCCAGGCTATGCACCGCTACACAGTTGGTCAAGCTCAATTTCTTCTTCAGGAACTCGCCACAAAAGTTCTTCAGCTGCACCAGCAGGAACCTGAAATATCAAGCATCACAAATAATACAATATATGAAAAACCAATGTAGGCAACCAAGCAATATCACTATTCATTAGGTGTACGGTAAGCCTTAACAAGATACTGTCCGTTTCTACCTGAATCATAAGAATTGCGTTGCATACACGCAATGAGTAATGCGTTCCTGTTATTCGTTACACCAAGGTTATTTGTGGTGTATGTATATTGCCTACCTGTCTGCAAGTTCCAGGACTTCATGCACATTGGCAGTGCTGACACGTATTTCTCCTGTATAAATGAACTGCATGACGCTTTCAACCGTCTCTGGATCTGGCCCTGTTTCAGAACTCCATTCTTTCATGTTCACCCGGCCAGACAGCGACTCCGAAAACTGTCCTCCCAACAGGGGCGAGAAATAGTCTGTAGCTGCGGCGAGAACCGAACGATGTGCAGACAGTTCAAAACTTTGTACCCTGTCACTGGATGCTCCGCAACTGAAGGCCAACGTTACATCACAGAACAAACCGGCCTTCCTCTGCTCGTTCTGCCGACGAGAAAGCTCAGAGCAGTGGGTCGACGACGTAAACTCCTCAGCCTCTTCAGATTCTCCATCCGCCGCGAGCGTCCCGGCTGTGCTGCTTCCAGTGTTTCCACCTCTATTTGTGTCCTCTGGGTTCGGTGCTGCGGCTGCCATGGCGGCAGACGTTGGCTGCAATCGCGAAATAATATTATGAACTAGCTTGGGAAAGAAGTCATACGCACATATCACACAAGTAAACAAATACTCAAATCTGGACATGCGTAGTGGTGGCAGGAAGTACTCGTTGTGACGTTAGCGAGCTAACATGCGTAGTGGGAGGGGCCACTGAGTGAGCCGCAGTGTGATGCATGTCTTTATTAAGAGTCGCCAAAAACTGTCAATAAATTATGACCGTAGGTCACTCATACTGCAATAAATACAGTATTCAAATGTAACTGTTAATATAAACGATTCAACATATGTAAAAAGGAAACAAGACAAGATTTGTTTATATATAAAACAAATAGAATAGAAAATATGAGAACAGGAATTTTAACAATCCATAAATAAATTTAAGCCAGAAGCCACAATAAAAAGTTAACCAAGTTTTTATTAAGATTTACTACAATATAACAGTTATGGGCTTACAAAAGCAAAAACATAACATTTAAATAAAATAAAGCACAAAGAGAACAAACACTGCCAGAGAGAATCCTGTGTACCTTAAACGTTCTTCACAGAAAGAAAAATGGGTCATTGACAGGAGTCCCACTGCCCTAAACGCAGTGATCTAGTAGTTGTATAATGTTTACATATAACGTTGTGACACTCCATTTCAACTGCCTTCATGGTCCCTCGCAAAAGCTGCGTTTAAGACTCACAGGGCACATTCATAAAGCATTTAAACCGTCCTTTTTTAGTTGTGATTTGGACATCATAAAACAAGGAAAAATACATCATCATCATCCAAATGAGTTCATTTCAGGAGTTACAGAAGGCCCTTCTAACCCTGGAGGGTGACTAGGTGAAGGCAGTGCAAGAAACGCACATTTAAGTTCCGATCAAACTGTTTTCCCTGTCGCTATCATTAACAGCCACAGTGTATACACTCCACAATGGGCTAGACACCTTGATATAGCTGGAGAGGGAAAACAGGTTTAATCGTTGATGACATGCACGCAAAATTATATAAAAATATTACAAGGGTTTTGTGCTTTCACGAACTACTGATGTTTATCTCCCAATTCACAAAGTCTGCGAACTGTGGAGTTCCCCTTTCATTATACGTTGATCTGAAAGTTAGTGTTAATGTAAGATTGCACAACAAAAGCGTCTCCGAAAAAAAATGACCTACTTTCAAGTGCATGCCTTTAGAACACATAACAGGATAAAAGTTGGGAATCACCACGTTAAATCAAACCAGTTTCATGGGGACACACACACGATTGCTATACATACTTATGTGCTTGAAGATGAACATAAATCATCGTTTTAGGATGCCTTAGTACTGGATTAATCGATCAGACTACAACACTGGTGTAAGGCATAAACTGTGCTGCTGATTCCAATTTTGCAAAAAAGGGCACGCTCACCCAAGAGCACTGACAATCAAGTACCAATTAACCCCAGAGTGACCACATTTGGTGATTGCATTGTTTTGGCTCTTTGTTCATAATTTAATAACTTAGACATCAAGAATAACTTGACTAAAAGATGCTAAGAGAAGCAAAAGTTCTCCTTTTTTCAGTAAAACTCCCAGTGTACCTCCACCATTTGCCGCTATCTATCTGGAATCATCCCACCCTGTCTTAAATCAAGGCAGCAGTTGTGAATGAAGAGAAGGGTTGAGACGTGTGAACCGCTGCCTGTCCTCTTTGGGCGGTACCATCCAGAATGCGTTTATGATCGATCTCCATGGTTACATGGACATGTGTTCCGGAAGGACATAGGAGATGTCATCCCATGGGTGGCGGTATAGGCCCTGTTTTAGCCTCTTCTGGTCCAGGTAGTGACCTATAATTCAGGAGAAAAAAAAGGAGGGAAAAGAAAAGAGTGTTGTACCATTACTACTATGTGTAACTCAGCAATGGCTGGCAATAGAGCTGCAAACAAGCTGGGAAGACATTAGGGCAGGATCATTAGAAAGACAAACATTATTCTTATTAAGCCTTCGTTTCAATATGGAACTCACCAATAAAGCCCATGCTTCTTCCAAGCACAAAGATCCCGTTCAGGGCACCGATCTCCACAAACTCATCCGCTTCATCCCTGGAACACACCATCAACACGCATAAGCAAATGATGGCCCAAGGGGGCCAATACACAAAAGGTTAGTGTGACAGTGAGAAATGATACAAAGTACACCGTAACGGCAGTTCGAGTAACTCTGGAAATGGACATGAAATGTAAGGAAAGATACTGATGGGTTCTGACGGCTGCATGACCAAAGCGGAGTGCTCCTGTGGTCCACAGAGGAGGCGTCCTACCGTGTGAAACCTCCACACGTCCGGAGAAGGTCCACAAAGGCCACGCCGATGAAACCATCCACGTTGAGGATCAGGTTTGGCTTCTGTGAACCAGCATGACCAAACAATTTAAAACGGCACGCTTAGTAGATGTGTCATTCGGACGGAACTATAGCGAAAGCAAGCCCTAACACGTTTCCAGTCGTGGAACAAGGAGATGAAAGATGAGCTGGATGAACTGCTACCTTAGATGTAGTGATCTTCTCCACATCCAGCGCGTAGTCCAGCATCTGGGTAGCGGGGAAGTGTTGCTTCACAAAGTCCTTCAGGATCTGGACCCTCATGTCAGGGTTGTTGATCTATCAACATGGGAATAAATACATGTCACTCAAATCGGAAAGTAACAAACACAGAAAAGGTTGTAGGTCATAAGATGCAATAGCTGGAGGGTACAGAATAATCAAAAACACCACTCACCGATTTGACCCTGTGTCCAATCCCCATGATCAACTTGCCATCCTTCTTCATCTTGTTGACAAACTCCATGGGGAGCATGCCGCTGTCAAAGGCCTTGCTAAACTGCTTTGCGGCAGCATCTAACGCCCCTCCGAACCGGTCCCCCTGAAACACAAGCCTCAGTGAAGATCCCACCCAGCCGGATAACAGTGGGCCCTTGTGTCTTAGGGAATAAGGTTAGGCATTGTGTATAAGTCAACTACTCACAATGGTGAGTAGGCCAGAGGTCAGGCTGGATATGAGGTCTTTGCCAGCTCGGGCACAGACGATGGTGTTGTGAGCTCCGGAGACCGCAGGTCCGTGGTCCGCCGTCACCATCAGGCACATTTCAATGAACTGGCATGCATAGCGCGGTAACCTGCAGAACGGCAGAAATCGATGGTGAGATGAGAACTTTTCAAATGTTTTATGAAGGACAGTGCACAGTTTCATGATAACAATAATGATTTATATAGCGCTTTTCTGGGTACCCAATGACACTTTACATGAGCGACGACAAACAAAAGCAAAGATATAAAAAGACAGATCAATTGCTAAGATCTATACCATTACAAAACTGTCCTTTATTTCCCAAACACAACACATGACCCAGCAAGGTGAGCCAAGAGCACGCTTTGCACCTGTCTACATACTCAACTTGCATCTCACCTAATCTCTAACCTTGCAAACAACATGGGCTGTAGTTAGAATGGTGTCTAAGGTAAGGTGAGG
Source organism: Plecoglossus altivelis (assembly GCA_036571765.1). NCBI lineage: Eukaryota > Metazoa > Chordata > Actinopteri > Osmeriformes > Plecoglossidae > Plecoglossus > Plecoglossus altivelis. Next base: position 11,218,126 of record BROE01000007.1, read on the forward strand.
GAAAGGAGGTGACATTTTCAGAATATCCCGACAGGAGCCAAGATTAGACGTGTTTTTCTCACCTCCGTTGAAACCAGAGGAGACCCAGCACCCCTCCCAGACCCATCTCCTCCTTGAAGACTTCTGTGATGGGCATGCCAGCGTAGATCAGCTCCTGGCCACGCTCATCGCAGATGCTGGTCATGAAGGAGGCCGGCTTGCGGATCAAGCCCAGCTCCCTAGCCCAGGAGTAGTCCATAGGCACTGTTGGTGGAGGCACCTCCTGAGCAGGAACAATGGTTCCATTGGCCACAAGTTCATCATACACCACCCTGACAGATGGATAAAAAAAATTCTGTCGTCAACATTTATACATCAGATTTGGAGAACAGAATTCAATAATAAAAATGACCACCAGTCGAAACATCTCAACACTTGGCACACTTCATGAACTCACTTGATGACGTCTCCCAGCTCGTCGAAGCTCCTGGGTACGAAGGCACCGGCGTCCCTCAGGGCTTGGTTTTTGGACACTGCCGTTTCTGAAGCCTGGTTAGCGCAGGCTCCAGCATGGCCAAACTGAACCTGGAAGAGTGCAGGCACACATGTTTAAATCTCATCCTCAAGTTTAGACTTACTAAACCTACTGGTAAACCAAACAGACACAACACTGATAACCTTTGACCCAACCGCAGCCCCCCACTGACCTCAGAGGAGAACATGGTGGCACAGGTCCCTATGCACCAGCAAACCACCGGCTTGGTAATTCTGCCCTCCTTGATGCCTTCACAGATCTTGTACTCTTCTGTGCCTCCAATCTACGCAGTAAGATCAAGTGAAACCATTCAATCAGAGTCTTTGAAAAATGTAAAATACCCGTAGAAACAATGACACTTTCACGATCTACAGTAAGATCCGTCTCACCTCTCCCAAGACAACGATCATCTTGACCCCTGGAGTGTCCTGGTAGCGTAAGACATGGTCCATGAATGTAGACCCTGGATACCTGGAGAACAATGAGAGAGAGGTCATAATGAACCATGAATTCAAGCAAAATCGATCTTTTTATGGAACAGTCAGAGAAAAAGTGACAGGGTGAAAATAAAAACTTTTCTCACCTATCTCCTCCGATGGCCACTCCCTCGTAGACTCCATCGGTGGTGCGGGAGACGATGTTGTTGAGCTCGTTGGACATCCCTCCAGAGCGAGACACGTAGGCCACGCTGCCAGGGCGGTACAGCTTGGATGCCAGGATGTTATCCAACATGCCCCCGGTGTTGCCAATCTTGAAACAGCCAGGTTTGATTCCTCCCACCTGGACAGATGACGTTAGATGATTGCTCAAACACTCAGCTGTCTTTGAAACATTTCTAATTGCTCCATGTACTGTATACTGTGTCTCCTGACACTTCCTTTAGTAGGACAGTGACACAATATGTGACCTCAAGATCACAGAGATGATTTTAAGGATGCATGTCATTCCTCTCTGGTCTTACCGTGGCAGGACCAATGATTGTGATGCCCTTCTCATCTGCCCTCTTGATCAACTTCCGGGTTAGGGCTTCAGGGATGCCTTCAGCAATGATAGCAATGGTGTGAATCTAGGAAAAGAAAGTACATCAATTTATGCTAATATTTCAATGAACATTAAATGAAGTAAATGAATTAAATGAAGTTATTCTATGGTTCATGGAAGGTGTCTGATGTAAGAAATCTTTTAATTAAATATTACATTGAAATACAATTGAAAAACAACATGAAAGCACTTCATCATAACACGTAGCCCTTACCTGGGGGTACTGCATGGTTTCCATGGTGCTGTCGAAGGCAGAGCGCAGCGAGGCGAAGCTGATGAGCACGTCCACCTCAGGATGCTTCTTCATGGCGTCCGCCATGTTCTTGTACACAGGCAGCAGGATCTCCTTGTGGCCCCAGTAGAACTTCTGCTTGTGGTCTCCACTAAGTACGCACATTCATGGCTTATAAGAGAAAGCGTGCAGTAATTCCCATACCAACATGCTGCATGGTTAAGAAAAGGTTGTATGCAGTATATCAAATATTAAACCTTAACTGAATATAAACATCAATGGTTTCTAACAGAGGTTTGTGGTTATCTACCTTGGGTTGATGGGTCCTCCAATGAGGATCGACCGGCAGTAACCAATCATTGACAGCTGCTCTTATTTGACCACGACTGTGGTGGGACTTACGTGAAAGGGTAGACCATGGCAGCCACCGAGGGCTCGTCTCGCGAGCACACGTAGTCGAAGTCCAACATGCCCTGCACGGCCCGCGTCTGCATGCCCCAGACGATGGACTTGGTGCGGCTGCTAAACAGGGTGGTAGCCTTTGCTGAAGGCGACAGAGATCAAGAAAGAAAAAGAAAAAAGGTCAAAACGCTAAGGAGTGAACAGATCGACTATGTACCAGGTAAAGAGTTGATTTGGGGACAACATACACAAATATCAGGGCAATGTTTAAGATGTTATGTGATCAAACATATTACTGGGGGGGGAGGTGTCACACGTTACAGGAGACAGACAAAATGGCAGGAGACAGGCTTGGTGTGCCCACAAAGTTTGTTTCCAGTATTGAACTAACATACCACAGAACACAGACAAGCAATCGATCATCTAAAACAAAACAAAAAAAACTTAGAGAGGGAAACCAAGACTATGCCTTCACAAGCCTGAGAGCAGAGCCCTCCCATATTCAAGAGTCAGGGATGAAGTCCCAGTTTGTCAGCACAGGTCTTTGACTTGGTATTTGAGCAAGGAGGGGAAAGCCACACGGACCACATTGTACCAAACCCAGGTCAAAAACTGCGTTCCAATAGTAGAAGAGCCATACAAGCCAATCAAAAGCAAGACACGTGTCACCAAGCGCATCTTAAAAGTGGAACCGTGTTTTTGTCCCAGGCCAGCACTTTGTCAAGGAATGAAAGGAGGGAGGACAGGGGAGAGAAAAGCAGCGATCCAGCACACCCTTCCATACCTCCACTGCAACCTGAAGAGGCCTTTGCTTCTGTGACCCAAAGGGGGACAACACAAAAAATAATGTCACATAAGAGACAAAAAGAATAAAGAGCAAAAACCTTTAGAATCTAAATGTCACTACATTCGCTTCATTGGAATCCGGCTCTCGTGTGCGTTTTAACTGGTTCACCGAATGCCTCAGAAATTCTATAAATGGAGGCTTATAACACACAGAATAGTGCAGTCACTATATACAGGGGCATGCCTTACCTACACACAATGCATGTCTAAATTGCCACTAGAAGCACCAGGGCAGACCAGAAAGGCCCAGAATGATTGGAGGCAGATCTAAAACATACCTTTGCAGTCTCCTGTGAGTGAGCCTGCACTTCTCATAGGCCACAGCAGAGAATTTAAACTGTCTTATAGATATGAATATGATACAGGGGGAGCCAAGTGCACGAAAACCAGGGAGAAAAGGAAAGGAAAAAGACCATTAAAAACACAGGGTGAGATGACAGCGGAGGAGGCGAGAGAAGGATCAAAAGGAAGAGCTGGGACAGCAGGAATGAGAAAGCAGCAATATAAGAGGGTGTGTGGTGTATAACCATGTACGAGGCAAAGCCATCCTGGGCCTTAAGAAGCCTGAGGTTCAAGAGGAGGAGGTTGTGTGTGGACTGAGGATGTGTGTGGGTTAAGAGTGTGTGGACTGAGGATGTGTGTGGTTTACCTGCTGGGAGTCCTTCTTTGGGCTTCTTTGCTGGCGTGGTGTCGTTGGGTGTTTTGGGCTCAGAGAACGATGCCGTCCTGGTGGTGGCTGGAGTCTGAATGGAAGGAGAGGACACAAAGATTGATAGTACTTGTCATTTGTGTACTGAAAGCAAATCCACACACTAGCAGTAACTGCTACTTAGTAGGATGATCACCCATGACAGTCTAAATCTGGTGTAGCAGATGTCTGTAACTTCAACTACGTTTGCATTAGAAATATATAACAATCTGCATGAAAGCATAAAAGCTTGCATTTAAAATGGAACAAAAAGGACATTGACTGTAGTGGTGGGGCTCTGATAGCAATGCTTCAGGTAACAGCACCTGAGTGGGACAGTAAGAGCCTGGCTGTGATGGGGGAGGGACCAGAGAAACAGACAGCAGGGAGGAGGGAGCAAGAGGGAGAAAAGGAAGAGCGAAGGAGAAGATCAAAGAGGGGGAAAGGTAAGCAAGCAAATCAGGCAACATGGACGTACAACAGTGTTGTTGCTGGAGTTCAGAAGGAAATTGGCAGTGTGGGCAGCCATGGGAGGCTGGTTGGGTATTGGTCGATGGCCCAGTGCCATGCCAACGATGGCTGTCATGTGGGTCTCTGTGCCAAAGACGTGTATGGGGATCCCAGTGGTCTTCCCTGTAAGGGAACATGGATATCATTAGGGGTTTATATGTGTGAAACCACAGAAATTAAATCCAACAATGTTGTATTCTGGTAGAACCTGTTTGTGACTGTGAAGCGGGAGAAACACCTTGTCTTCCACTAATGTGTGAACTCGCTGTTCTAGAAAGTGTTACATTGTTATCATGTTTTACTTTCAAGGACCTGAAATGAGGATTTCAGACCTCAGAACTCACCCACTTCTCCCATCACCCTCAGTCCTTCCTGGTAGTTAGGGCCACCACGACGAACAAAGATGACCACCTCGTTCTCCTTCAGAGGCCCCTGGTAGTCTTTGATGGCCCTGACAATGCCCTGAGGGAGAAAGAAAATGAGGGTCAGAGGTCAAAGGGGAGTTGAAACAAGAGTTCAAATATGCTGAGGTCAGGTCAGAGCTCTGTCAAAATGACCTCAACAACTTTGAACACAAAACTAACTAGCGGTTGTGTCCACATGAAATGCAGCGAGTTTTACCTTGAACGTAGCTGCCACGTTAGTGAAGTTTGCGATGCTGCCACCAATGATCAGAACTTTCCCTGTTGAACAAAAGAGACAAAGTTGTCCAGAACATGACATGAAAAAGCCAGAGGCAGTAGAAAAGCAAAGTCTTCTGTAGGTAAGAGTGACTCATGCCGGCCCACCATCATGGTGCTTCTCTCTGGTCATAAGCGAGAGGATGGTCTTGGCGTAGTCATAGGTCTGCTGTTCGCTTGGAGCTCCAGAGTACTCCCCGTAGTTTGCCAGCTCATCCACGCCACCAAGGTCACAGATGGTGTCACTACACCGAGGACAAAGAGGGAGGTTTGGCCACCATCACACAACATGACCAGCAGAGAACCACTAGCGTTGGGCTTCCCCCTCTCCCCTGTACCTGTACACGACAGAGGCTCCACCCCCTGCCACCATGGTCCAGATCCGGCCTCGTGGGTTCAGCAGGGTGAGCTTCAGGCTGGCACCGCTCTTAGCATCCAGGTCTGCAATGTATGCCTCCTAAAACAGGGGTACCCACAGATATAATCCAGTCCTAATGTCCTAAATAAGCATACCCATGATTCAATTCACATTCGGGGTAAATTCTCACAATTTTCCCAGGCCTTAAGGCCCAAAACAACATCATTGTCATCTAAAACTCTCACCTCAGGGTAGGCCTCTCTGCCGAAGGGCGGGGGGAACTCCACATCCCCCCACTTGGCCTTGCAGATGTAATCTGCTGTGGCGTCGATCTTGGCCGCCATATCAAGAACAAACACGCCATCGTGGGTGACAACTGAAGAATAGGAAAGAAACCGTTGTGAATCTAGACACGGGTTCCATTGGAGTAGCATAAAAGGTTCCACTTATTCAGGCACGGGAGCCGGGAGAACGTACCAAGTGGGTTGATCTCCAGATAGGTAAAGTAAAGGTCCTCATACAAGTTGAAAAGACCTACTATGAAACTGGCCAGGACCCTAGGAAAACACAAACAGAAATCCATGAGCATTTTCTTGCTAATAATGGCCTAGACGGTTGATAAAAGATCAACAATCCACTTCTATATTTGTACCCAGCTGACAGGTAAAGGAGTAAAACAAGATATGTCGAGCGTGCGAGAGGTCAGAAGTCCATAACAGCACGACTAGGCAGAAAGCACTAGGAGCTCATTCCTAAAACTGTTCTTCCAAAACAGGAAACAAGATCCTACAAGCATTGTGCAGGCATGGCTGTTGGACACCGGACTCCCATTAAGCAAACGCAGGCCCACTTGCACTGTATGCAGTCAAATGTGAAGTCAAAGCCTTAAGAGTCATTTGCACAGATGTGCTTCACACAGCACGTGCATATGTCCTTACTCTTGGTTGTCCTCTGGTACATGAGTGAGTAGCTGCTCTTTGATCAGGTCCACGCTTAGCTTGTCGTCTACGGCAACCAGCAGCTTTTGGGCCTTGGCGTCTACATCCCCCACGTCGACGCCGCCCTCGTGGTGGAACAAAATGTAGTCCCCTTCGCGAGTGGCGTAGATACACACGTAGAACTCCTGTTCCTGTGGGGGGGGGGGGGGGGGGGGCAAAGACGTGGAGACGGTGTGGGCTAATGGGAAACACACAATGGCCAATTTACTAGGGTAGTGTATCCTCACTCACCTGTGTATGTGCAACAAATGGTTCAATTAAAAAATTCTTTAGAACGCCTTTTGCTTTTCCCACCTGTGAACACAACATATATGTATTTGGTCAACTGGGCTTAATGGAAGGATTTTTTGGAAGCATCATTCTTGTCTGAGCTTCATGATGTTAGAATAATTTCCTCATTTATTTCAAAGCGAAAAACGTGTGTTGAAATGTACTTCTAATACACCGTTCTTAGAAAGAGGAACAGAAGGAATTGGTAAAGGTGCAGTACATTGCAGCTGTTTTGACAGGGTCCCACTCTTAGCACAACCAAAATAGCTTCCTGACAGTGTCATAACATAGCCTTCGACCCCTCCAGTGCTAAACATAACTCCAACCTTTCTGGGCTCCAAGATTTAAAAGACCATTGGCAACTTAAGATATTCATGTGTGCATGCTGTTCATTCCTGTACAGGTGGCTAGTGAACAGTGTTTGTGGGGTGAAGATGGAGCATTAGCATGGCTTTAGGTTTCCAAATCTTCAGCCTTTTGCAAAACCCCATTAGATGGTTATTTTTCAGGTGGAGTCAACTGTGCTACTCCCATTTAGGATATATGTTCCCTATTAAACACTTAACCACAGCATGTGTGGCCACAATAATAAAGATATTAATGGCTAGTCTATATGCCTAATGACACAGACACACATTCTATTCGTTCTGTCCTTGTTCGTTGGGCCTAGGGCATCCCTCTCCCCCCTCCCCCTCTCCCTCTCCCTCTCCCTCCCCCACTCCCCCTGGCTGGCCTGCATAGCTGCTGGTTGAAGCGTAACAGAGAGCACTGCTTTGTGGATTAGCTACTCCTGAAAAAAAACACCCGTCCACATGCCATACATTCACAGAATTAACAAGTACAGAGACACACATGCGCGTGCACACACACGCACACGAGATATGGAGCTGACTCCACCAGTCAGCTCTGATAGGGAAACAAGACAAGTTTCATTCCTTACATTTTGCCTTGAGGACACGAAATAAACAGGAGGGTGAATTAACACTGGTCAGTAGAATTTTTGTTCTGCCTACAACTCCACAGAAGACTATGTAGAGCAATTAACAGTATCTGCTTTTCAACCATCACTGCAATAATGCATAATGACCAAATGAGAAAAGGCCCATGGACTCACAGTGGTCTCCCTCATGAGGCGCTGTCTGACCCACTCCTGAACACCATCCAGGTCCAGATCCACACCCACCAGGCCCAGTTTACCTCGACGTTTGATCAGCTGGTCTGGCTTCACCACCAACCTCTGTAGAGGCGGGAGAGAGGAAGAGGGGGGAGAGGAGAGGGGGAGAGATGAATGACCATACACAGACCCTGTGTCACACAAGACAGTATCTACAGACCACTTTAGTTGATGTGGTTGTTCAAGGGGTTTGTATAACATGCATTTATGTAAAGCCTACTGAGTCTTCGCCGTGTATGAAATGTGTCATACAAGTTCCTTGCCTTGCTGTATTTGACAGCTCTGATAGCAGCCCTTCTCAATGAATAACAATGAATCCTTTGGATACTGTGCAACTAAATTTAAAACTAAAGGTATTGGATTGCATTCTAGTTCAAGTTTATCAAAACTATGAACAATGCTAGAAAACGTCCTAGAAGGTGTTGAGCTGGTCATGCAGGACAGGAAGTAAAGTGAGCTGGTCATGCAGGACAGGAAGTGGACTGAGCTGGTCAGGTAGGACAGGAAGTAAAGTGAGCTGACATGCAGGACAGGAAGTGGACTGAGCTGGTCATGCAGGACAGGAAAGAGAGAATTGGCCATGAAGGATGCAAAGTGGACTGAGCTGGTCATGCAAGACAAGAAGTAGAGAGAGCTGGTAATGTAGGACAGGAAGTGGACTGAGCTGGTCATGCAAGACAGGAAGTGGACTGAGCTGGTCATGCAAGACAGGAAGGAGAGAGAGCTGGTCGTGTAGGACAGGAAGTGGACTGAGCTGGTCATGCAGGACAGAAAGTAGAGAGAGCTGCTTGTGTAGGACAAGAAGAGAACTGAGCCGAATGGCCTCACCTCAGAGAGCAGCCAGGGGTGGTCCTGTGTGAGGCGGTCCCAGTCAGTCTCCGCGGTGACGCTGGCATAGCGGAAGCGGTTCTGAACGGCTGCCGAGGTACAAATGTGCTTGTAGAGGAACTCCTTCCCCGTCTGCTCTGAGATGGCCTTGGCAGACATGGATGAATCACTTGGCTACTAGCTGAGGACGGGAGGGGGAGGAGCATAGGAGAGAGACGAGGGAGGGTCTGTTAATCTTGGCCTATATGAGTTGAGATAGCCTTTATGAACAGTCAGTGCTTCTGACAGATTTACAAAATGCTTATTTCGATAGTTTAGCCGTCTGTGATTTGTCAATGTTTAGCATATGACAAACTGGACCAGACATTAAATTGTACCAACAATTTATTCTACCCATGTAGTCAATTTACAATATGTTACTTTTTAACAACCTAGTGGAGTATTAAAACAGTGTGTGGAGCTTGGGAACAAAAGGTTGCATACAGCGTTGCTTGAGAAGAACAAGGGGCCGTAAAAAAACACCAAGTCAAACAACCTAATCGGTGTGTGAAAGGTCTGTGTAAGAACACCTTGAAACTGCCCCATGTGAACCAGACTAAACTAAATCAAGAGACGGTCTGTATTTCAGATGAGCACTTCAGCATTATTTTGACCAGTTTACAGCAAGAGTCTGAGAACAAGCTGGGTTTAGGTACTGCAACCAACAAGGTGGATCTTTATATAGACATTTGACACTGACAACTCCTCCAGCCTTACAACCCCTAGAATGTTAACTGTATGTAGCATGATGGTGACCAGCATATAGCCAGTACAGCCAAGTCAGTTAGGATGAAGAAGTTAAAAAAAAATCTTATTTACTCATTTTAGAAGTAGCTTCAATAGCATTTCACCCACATTTGTGGTTCTCTCATGATCAAATCGCTATTGTTCAACTTAAAACAACTGCAGAAGCATTGATATTCCTGTTCAAGTCACTCCAGAGGAAATAGGCTGGCACACCGTTGTCTGCACACGTTTTCGGTTTTCATCATCCAAATGACCTTTTAGGCAAACAACTGGTCTATAAAAATATAAAAACAAATCATCAACTGTCAGACAATTGCTATAGCTAGCGTACGAGTTCCGGTCCCCTTCCTTTAGTCAACGGAACACCTTAGAATGTTCTGTACACAAACCAAGAAAGCTAACAGAAAGCTCACTGTACATGGCACGTTACTGATCCAAACTCAGCCCAAGGAATCCTAGGCTAACTCAAAGCACATGTTGTCCTGACCTGAACCGAAAGGACCTTCATGTTTATTTTTTTATTCGAGTCAGATCAAATGTCAAGGACACACCAACATTTTTTAAAACACGGCACGGTCGTTATTTTAGTGCAAACGACAAATGACTTTTGCTGAGTTCTCAAGAACATTTCCGGAAAGAGACAACGAAAGAACGACCATTGCATATGATTATGCCAACAATACTTTGGTCCGCGTTATTCCTATATATATATATTCCTATATAAATTAACTGGTGTAAAAAGCCACAACGAGGAATTAAATGAACATAGCAAACACCCAAGACCAAAGCACTGGATTTGTCAGTTCAGTTTGTTTTAACATGTAAAACTGGACAGACAGCATAGTCTTAACAAACTATACATATCACCTAGGCCTGAGATTAGATTTGACAGATTACACAACTGCTTATCCATAGCTCCATGACAACTAGGTATCATAAAACATAGGGTTATTTTACACAAGACTACTGTACATTCAACAAGGGATGAGTAGGAATTATGAATATTGTGTTATTTATGACATGATTTGCAGCCATTTCTTGTGAAAGTTCGTTTCCTCTAAGGACAGAGTAGTTTACATTCCTCCCAAAACATTGATGTAAGCTGACAGACCAGCTAAGCTTGTCCAACTCAAGCCGATACTTTTACTCACACACATATTCATCGATCTGAAATGCACATCTAGAGCCTCCAGTTTAGTTTCCGTTTCAGGAAAAACAGGACAGGCACTATATTCTAAACCAATACGTGGAAATGGTGTTACCAGTCCTCCTGTACTTTCTTTGTGAAGTACCATAATTACTACTATAGGTCTACTAATGAGCGCATTACTCTCCTATCATATCTCTACCATGTATTTTATGACTTACTCAGGTTGTTATCTTACCACTTGATTATTCCTTAGCTACTGCAGACAAGTTAGGGACCATTTGCAAACCCACAATGACGACGATCACTACATTAAACAATGATGGGCCTACTAGACAGCTAGGTTACTTCCAAGTGACAGTTGGCAATAAATGCCACTATCGCTGTTAATGCAATCAAACGAGTAAACTTCTCGGTAGATGCTTGCTGGCAACATTAACTACTAGCTACAACACCAGTTGGGCTAACCCAAAACCCAAGGAGGAGATTGTTAGAAACGATGCTGAGGATTCAAGCCTAACCACTGACTTAGTCGAGATAGTATAGGAACAATCATAGTCAGTTACTTGGCAAGTATAGCATAGTTTTACCAGGTTTTGGTATTCCAACCACTGACTTTTAGAAAAGTAACTCCTGATCAATCAGAAGTAAGTAGAATTCAAACGGATGACGTCTACTCAGACTGTTAGCTAAATAACTGGATATGTTTGTTAGCTTGGCCTACAGGAAAAATTATATTCATTCAGCATCAGCATGTGTACACTAATTAGGATTTAGATGATATATGTATTGTCACTGTTGTGAAAATCTAGATTTTCTTGCATTAGACATGTCAGATCTGGCACGGATACCAGCACAGTCACTTCCATGTTTCAGCTGCATCACGCAAGTTAATCGTGCGCATGTAGCGACCGCTGCTAGCTAACTAGCTAAATGTACGATAGATGTTCGTCCGGGATATAGATCTGTTCGTATACTTCAATAGTTCTAACATATTGCGAAAATGGACATTACCTTTTTTTAATTAGATTTTCCACGTCCTAGGAGTGGAGGGGTCGTGTCCTTAATTCAACTGAAGAGCTTGTTGTCTAGTTTTTAAATGGACCAGTCTGCGTTAAATACAGCAGTCCACGCATGCCACTTCTCCTCGTCGCCCCATAATCTGGCCATACGATTACACGATCTGTTAGCTGTTCCCATTGGTCGACACAACCACGTGTCGATAACGCAATATGAAATCAGACAAGTCCTATACTCTAAATGATTTCCTCATATCCGACTCACTTATACGAATTCGCTCTTCACGTTCGTCCATCGATTCAGAAAATGTATTTGGCAACTTGCAATAATTAAATGTATGAGTACAACTTTATTGAAGGTTTCCGTCAGTCATAGTTATGCTTGTAGTGTTCATTAAAAATACACCTGCCTGTACGAATTATGAATTTCAACTGTAGTTCGGTGCTAAACCTGATCTTCGCAAATGACCAGTTCCGTTCTAATAAACTAAATACTTCCCAAAATACAGTTTTGGCACTGTCTATATGTACAAACTAAAACATATCAAACGAAATACATTCTTACAGAGTAAAAGACGAATCTTTATTTTCCTATTACCAAAACACTGTAGACCTATTACAGTGGCATATTCATTTTAAAAATGGTACACGGGCACTAGGACCATGACAATGTACAATGTCTCAAACGTTTTTCAACCTACTATCCTGCAGCTTGACAGTGAGAATATACTGACCAAACATGCATGACAGGTACATGACATGATGACAATCTCCAACACTAACAAATAAGGAGCTTGTTTGTCAAGTATCCACTTGCAAATTTAGACACCCTTTACTGGTTCTTATATTTTTTTCTTCTTTAGAACAAACACCAACTCATGCCAGTAACAAATAGGCTATATCCTTCATCTCATGTGTGGTTTAGATAACGACTTGCCAGATCTTCGTTCAAACTGCACATTGAAAGGAATAAGAAGTTGCTTAGCACATCAAGAGGGACTTTTTTTCCACCTTCTGCTGCTGACGAGAGCCCAATCAGCAGGTTCTGCAGGTAAGGCACCACTGTAGTGGACTGGTGTGTTACTGTCCAGACACGAGAAGTGAGGGAGTGGAGAGCAGGTGTATCAGTAATGGCATGGAAACCACACAGGACACAAGAGTAGTCAACAAAACTGAGAAGGAAAAAAAATGGATCACTTCACATACACAGATTTTGCCCTTTTTATAGGATGACAAACAAAATGTTCTAAAGCAGAAGTAGGTAAGGTAAGAATGTTTACAGCCTAATGAATAGGTAGCACTGAAAAACTGGGGGAGACCAATCCGATCAACACTATAATTAAGATGGATAAGAATATACAATAAAAAATAAATATACTCATGGGAAAATGAACATTATAAACACATGTATTAACACTTTACATTCCAGTAAAATGTATGAATGCGATGTGCAGACGGGTGTATAAATGAACCTGCAGTTTGTACCTGCAGTCTGCAGGAGTGAAAGGACATTTTAAACAAAAGTAACTAATCATAAACAAGGTTTTCCCCTCGAAATGCTGCAGAGCTCCATCGATTCTACACTGCCTAATGTTTGGTGAATCAATGCATCATATTCAATACACTACTTATGAAGATTTAGAGGGCGTAGATCCCGATGAATTAATTTAATAAACAATGTATTTACTTATGAAACATATTCAAGGTACAGCACAAACGATGTATCTATATTCGATGAAGAGCTGTGAATTTGGCAATACTGTACTCATTTCACCTCTAGAAGACATGCTTTTGTGTTTAAGTGTGCAACAAAAGAGACCTAAGCAGATTTCCTGAGGATTTGAGTTCTTAAACCTCTTAAAAACCCCTTTGTCAGTTTATAATTAAACAACAGTTAATAACCTTTGTTGACAAAACCAGCTGCCCTGCAGTGACTGCTGGTTTGAATTTGAATAGTTATTTGTAAACTGTGTTTGTCAAGGAGAATTCTAAGCATAGCCGGTAACATCTCTCTTTCTGCCATCAACACAGAGTGTATTAAGCACGTGAAAGAGATTTGTTTGCAAAATATTTTAAGTATAAAAATCAGGATGCGAGCGTGCGTCCAACTTAATTTGTCCACCAGAGGGATGCAGCATTCCTTGGAAGCATCCTCTTCACGTTTAGCCAAACTGGAAAAAGAAGTTCCCAGGTGCAGAGTCTGGAGAGAGGAGGGGGGGTAGGGGGGAGACAGACAAAAGATTGCTTAGTGATTAAATACATTGTGGGTGTTTGTCCTGTCTTGTGTGAAGACCTTGTTAAGGTGAGATCATTTTCATTTACTAATTGAAAGGAATACCATGCTGAGAGCAGTATACATACTTTGATTGGATTCAAAATTAAATCCTCCACCTTGGCCACCAAAGAAGGCTCGGAAAATGTTGTTGGCATCAAAATCTGAGGTAAAAAGAAAAACTTCAATTATGTAACTCTAAATAAACCTTGTCATTTGCATGAAGAAACCTGAAAATACAAATAAACAAACTATTTTTAGCCTGGTCTTTGGATCATAAGACCAAAGATCAAATGTCCCATCACGATCTACAAACATGGGGCAAGTTTGTCCTTGGTCCATGGCCCCCAAAAAATCGAAATAATCTGGGCCCAAGGGTTTGTCCTTGACCTTGGAAACTTGAGCTTGCAACACTGACCTCCCCCTCCGCAGCCTTCATCTTCCAGGTCGTGTCCGCTGTCGTAGCGCATCTTCTTCTTGGGGTCAGAGAGCACTGTGAAGGCCTCGCCCACCTCCTTGAACTTCTTCTCCTCCTCCTTCTGCACCTCAGGGGTGGCTGCACTGTGACGGTCTGGAAGACAAAAGCATGGTTCATTAAAAAACATTACATTTACGTCTTTATTCTGGTAGTCTCAGAGAATCATATATAATACATACACTTAATATATTGTATAACATGTAACATATATAGTGTGTGTGTATGCATGCATGTATGTAAATGTTATTTAAGATATCTTCATGACAAAGCCTCATGAAAAACAAATGTAAGGGTTGCTTGATCATAGAGATTTTTTCCTCAAGCAAAATGACACATGCTGGCTCAGTCCCACCATACTGACTTAGTCCCAGCCTGCTCACTTAGTCCCAGCCGGCTCACTTAGTCCCGGCGTTCAGGCTCACCTGGGTGATGCATCAGGGCCCGTTTCCTGTAGGCCTTCTTGATTTCATCCTCAGTGGCCTGCTTCCCCACTCCCAGCACCTTGTAGTAATCTTTCCGCTTGCTCTTCTTTAGCTCTAACTGAGCAGTCTTCAGTAGGTGCTTGTGTTCTACAGACATAAGGGGAGGTGGGGGGGAGCAGGGGTTGGAAATGGCAGAATTAGTAAACACAGAAGACAACAGATTTGAAGGCAACAAGACAAAGTTGGGGAGGATAGCGATAGAGTTTTCATTAAATAGTCTGGCTCTGACTGTATCATGTAATTAGGAGGATAGGAAGTTCAAGGGGGTTGGTGAGGCCTTCAGAGAGCTCTCCGACCCCAAGATGACGCACTATGACTATTACACCAACACACACAACCTGGCAGACAACCGCTGCGGTGTTGAGGCATTTGCAAGAAACCTGCCTGGGATTGCTGCGATTTTATGACCAAGAGAATGTTTCCTCATTCTTGGCTCATGTTGGTACATTTTGATGGTACATCTGAACGTCGACCCCTGATGTCTAATGACCAGGCTATTTACCTTTTGTCTTCTCTGTCTGGTAAACTTTTTCATAGTCCCGCACAGCTTCTTCATACTGTTCAGTGTCCATATAACTATGGAAAAACCACAGTTACTTGTCAAGTACACCATAAAAGGACTTGTCCGCCATCCTACGAGCAACTGGGAAAAAGAAAAAAGAAAAATCCAACGAATAGCAACACTCAAAACTCACTTTGTTCCCAAAGCTTTTCTAAAACAAAGCATGATAACCATGTGCAAGGCTCACCACTGGGCTCGTCTCAGGTAGGCTTTTATATAAGTGTCGTCCAGTTTTATTGCACTTGTGCAGTCTTCAATGGCTTGATCTGGATTCTTCAGCTGACGGACAGCATATGCAGGTGCCGAATGAGCAGATAAAAACAGAGTGGGATGGAAGAGAAGTGAATTAGGTGGTTGCATTATTGAACAAAAATCATCTCACAATACTGCCCCTGTACCAGCCGTCCCTGCTTATCACTATCCACACCTTTTATTAACGTGTATTTGTCCCAATGGGCCTACAGCATGAAGGCTACCTAAATTAATAGACGATCCTGTTGCCAATGCTGAAGCCGCAGTCTCACCTTGGCTCCCACAGTGCCTCTGTTGCAGTAGAGCTTGGCGTTGGTTTTGATGTTGTTGGGGTCTATGGTCAGGGCCTCTGTGTAGAGCTTGTATGCTGCTTCATAGCTGCACTCTTTAAACGCTTTGTTCCCCTCCTCTTTCTTGGCTTTCAGAGCTTTGGCATTCTGATTGGGTGCAGACAACATCACTGAACGCACGTCATATTCACAACAATTAGCTTCTTCGCACTTGCTTTTCTTATCTCAATAGCCCTTCTGCATGCCAGGAAAGTCTTAGTATGACACGTTTGAAATGCTAGCAGTGTCCACTCACTCTGCAGGCAAGACGAGCTTTCTCGTGGTCTGGAGCCATACGAAGTGCCTGAACGAAAAACTGCACAGCTTTATCGATGCAGTCCTCGTAGTACAGACAAAGGCCACGTACGTACAGTGCATCTCCATTGGTGGAGTCCATGCGCAAAATATCACTGAATTACAGAAAACAGAATTAAGAATTAGCCGTTATTTTTGACAAAAGAATATATAAATAACTTTCACCTGTGTTAACCAGCTATCGATCTTATTAAGGCAACAAATGTATTCACAAGACGTTTTGACAACGATTCTTTCTATAAAGCAGTGCTTGTGAGATCCTAAGTACCTGGCCACAGATTGGGCTTCAGGGTAGCGCCCTAGAAGAGCCAGGCACTCTGCTTTGAGAATTTTGAAGCGATGACAAGCAGGGGCCAAAACCAGGGCCCTGTCCATACAATATACCACCTGCAGCACAGGAACACATATGTTAGCCAACCAACCACTATGGGACAAGGAGTAAGACATCAGCAGACCTCAATGGAATGGACTAAGAAGGGAAGGAAGCATCGTCATTCTCATTGGGTGGATTGGCTGTCAAGTGTCACGTACCTTTCTAAAATCCCTCTTTTCAAATCCAAAGTCGGCCATCCGCTCATACTCCAGGACTGAAGATGCATTCTTATGCTGAAAGGCACAATGACCATCAACCTTTTAGAAGGCCATTTCTTATAACATGTACGTTATAACTTAACGCCCGGGAACCAACTTTTCAAACCGTCTACAATTGAGGTCTTATAAAATCAGTTGGTTAGCATCCAAAGGACTTTGCCAAACTAAAACGGGAGAGCTTTCAAACAGAAGCTACTTGGCTATACCTCCTGACGCGCCTGGCCGTTGCACGGTTCAAGTTCCAGAACCTTCTGGAAGCAGCGGCTGGCTGCCATGGCGTTTCCCAGTGACAGGTGGCACTTGCCCTCTCGCAGATGCCCCTATAATAAGATGAGCAAAAACATTAATACAACAGGTCTGTAAAAAGATGCCATGCTTCAACAGGGTTGAGTAGTCAATCATAATAACACTGGAACACTGAAGGTAACTTATACATGGCAAATTTCCTTTCTTGGGATGGTGCAATTGCTGAACTCTGACCTTCATGAAACAGTCATCAAGGCGCACTGCCTGCTGTGAGTCCTCTAGAGCTTCTCGAAAGCGGCACAACATCATGAGGGTGGCTGCCCTGTTTCCATAGTAACTTGCATTCTTGGGACACGCATCTGTGAAGAGAACAAAATGGTTCATTTCTCAACTAGGACAGTAATGCTAGCAGGCACCTGTCTTGAAATAGCCCTACACACACTAAAACCAGCAGTCTACCTTTAGTCAAGGTCTAATAGTATTTTGACCCTTTTGGTATATCAAATTTGGGTCAAATTACTGGAAAAGTATAGTCGTTGATGTACATACACTGAAAGGGTCCCATTTAAAATGTGGAAAATGTCCCAAAGATTTAAGGAGTTTTAAAACATTTAATATTTTAGTTATGAGTCATATTTTTGAAACAAGGAAAAACAGCATATCTGAGGAGCAGACTTGCCACTTGTGACCATTCCTTACTTTGGGTATGAAGACTACTCTGTTACTCACCGATGGCCTTGGTGTAGTAGTTGAATGCTTCAGAGTAATCCTTCTTGACATAGAAAGCATTCCCCTGTTCCTTGAAGCCTTCTGCTTCACTGGGGAGGATAAGAGGGTACCGAAAATGTAGGTGTGAGTGTGTATGCTATAGGGCAGGGCGAGGTATTTAAAAAGAGTAAGCAAGACTGACATTTGTGATCTTTTTCGTTTCGTTTTGCTCGGCCACAGGGTCGCTTTATTTGAGAGGCCTTTTTTAAAAGTCTGTAAGCTAACTCATATGATCCGCTACTGTAGCAAGCTTACGTCAGACTGGTTATGAACTTCGTTGTGCCATTTAACAATTGTATAGTGGTTGCAGCACCGGCTAATTACTGCTGGCCAGCACTAGCTAGTTGGTTAGCTTCACTAGCGGAAGCTTTCTTTAGCAAACAAATACTAGTTAATTTGTCATATGACATTTTATTACACGTCTGGCGAAATGTTTGGATAAATGACCAAATACCAACCTATACTGCGGTTCTGTATTATCGTGTCTGTAGAAGCTAGATTACAGTACATTCACTCTACGCGATAAGGTCGAAACAGTTATGGAACATTCTCGACTTGATTGTGTCATGCGTCTAACTCAACTTACTGCCGGTGTTTACCCCTTCAATTCACCTTCATAACGTTAGGCCTAATTTACAGCTCAGGGAGTTAGCAAATCACAACCATATGTAGCCAACTAACGGATATATGTCATGGTAATATTACCGTAGATGCCCCTAAAATTTTAGACTAGAGGCTTCGAAAAACGTAGGACTCGTAGAAGTGGTTGGTCAGCTAGAGCTACCATGCAGTTGGTTTGCCGGGAGACGTTCTTTCTTATAGCTAGTTAGCCATCGACTTAAATCATCGCTTTTAAATCTGCTACCTATTTCATCCAAAAGCTTCAAATATTTACCAACTTACACACCTATCTACCAGGCTAGCCACGAGGATGGATAGGCAGAAGCCACTTGCTGGTGTATTTTAGTACAGCTAAGCTAGCTATTCAATTGTTTGCTAGCACTAGCTAGCTTGGTTATACTACTAGCAGGACAGTTTGGTACTACTGGTAGCTAGGCCTTAGTAGACAAAATAGGTCAGTAGGCCACTTTACAGTCGTATTTAGACCTAAGACAATCAAATTAAATGATCACATTTACTCAGCAACTTTGATCAAATACAACATATTTACCGCTCCATGTCCTCTTCGTTCAGGATTTCTACCTCAGTTTCCATAGGCATGTCGATGTCAACAGCTGCCATTTTCCCCCGGAGAAGAACGAGGGAACGCAATTTCCTGGGTGATCAACTTCATTGGCGTAGGACGTCCTTAATGTTCCATCAATTCAGCAATGAATGCTGCAAGTAGGACTATTGAAAGACAAAAGGGACTGATAACTCATTGTTTTTTGATGATACCGTACCATCATTTTTTTTAAATTCCATTTCAGTATTTGGTCTGAATAGCACGTTGAGAAAACTATACCATGGCATGTTATCAAGTTTGTTTTATTGAGGGTGGTTAGTATGTGGTTAATACATCCCTCTTAAGGGCCAGTTATAAGACATAATAGTCATCAACTCATCAGTGGATAATGGAAGTTAGTGCATATGCCTCCACATGTGCTCTAGGTGGGTTAATGCCAGCAACCAATATCTACATCTTCTCTTAAACAATATTTTATTCTTAGAGTAAAAGTAATAGATTCAAGACATAGCAGCAAATATTTTATTAGATTCTTGGAAAGTAAAAACTGTGACATCCATTCTTGTATTTCTTCACATATTCCTTTGTTCTTGGTTTCGCAATTCTGAAAGAAAAGTGGCAAACGAGAGTGAAAACTTAGAAATGCCTCACCACTTTAAATCCAATGACATTTTATTCACTCTTATGAAAAAAAATATTGAAAATGCATGAATACCTTCCTGCACTCTTTTGAGTTCTTGACGACACTGCTCCAGTTCGTCTTGAAGGATGAGGCAATTGGCACACACTGCAGGACAATTGAAATAAACCCTATTCACATACTAATGCTTATGGGGGAAGGGGGGCAAAGTATCACAAAAGAGTGATTTTGAAAAGATGAACACAGGATTAAGTAAGCTCCTTTAGCATGAGAGCCTTACCGTCTGGGTGGTCAGCCGTTTGGGTTGAGACTGATGGAACAGAACCCCTGGGAATGGGACCTAATGAGAAAACAAGAGTTAAGTAAATGCATAAAAAATATTTACTACAACAACAACAACAACAACAACAACAATATGCTAAAACAAATGTAATTGATAATATCTACAAAGAGCAATAATTCTCTCTCTCCCTCTTCTTGTCTCTGTGTATTATAATATACTTTTTAAGGTACATTCAACACAAGATGCCTTCAACATGTCACCTTTAACTATGCAGTTTTTCAACTCAATAAAATCAACTAACTCACCTGCTTGGTAAATTGCCTTGGTCAGGTGCTTTGAAGTGAATGTCCCAGATATTTGTTTGGCACCTAGTTTAGACAACATAGATAAAACCATAAACACACAGACAGTCAATTAACCGAGTGTACTCCATTGAAAAGAAAGTACCAGTTAGAACAACATGCATGTTTAGGGTTTTAGCTCTACAAATGTCAATTACCCTCCACTGAGAAAGGGCCCATTGTAATGTGTGCAGTACTTCACCTGTGTTCTGTTTCTTTGATCCAACTGCCAAGCTGGCTGCAGGTCTCTTTAGGACTCTAGCTCCCTTAGCAGGTTCAGTTGTGGACATCTGAGCTCCACGGCTGGTGGATTGGTTCAGAATCTCTGGATTTGTGAGGAAACAAGAGAGTTCTTTCTAGGCATCTTCATATTGATACTAGGTCAGGAAAGCAATTCTACAAAACACACAATACCACAATTGCTAAAAAGATTAAACATGGGGTTTTAATATAATAGCCTTACCATCTGGGGGGTTTGCTGGTTGAGTTGAGAGTGATGGGACGGCACTCTTAGAAGGGGGGACTAAAGTACAGAGAAGAGCCAAGTCAATTCCTATTGGCTGCAGACACATGGCATAACACACAGTACCAGCATTCCATCACTAAAAACAAAAGGAATCCTACTACTATATCTGTCCCATCTCCAAGGGCAAATTTCACAACACAAATTAATTATAGGATAAAAAAAACAATGGTTATTTTGTTCTATCTAGATGTATACCTATTTTTTTCCTCTTTGCCAATGGAAGGGCCTCACTGCTGGTCAACAGATGCTTCTGGCCTGGGTTGTGTGTTTGCATTGTCTTAGATTTTGACCTCAAGGCAGCTGTGGGAAGAATTTGCAAGTGAAATCACACGCGTAAGAACAAATAACATGATGTGAACAAGGGCGAATCAGCAAGAGGGAATTCAAAAATGCTAGTGTGCTACAGTGTGAAGAGCCATTTACAAAACAAATGAACATACCTGTAATGCTACTTGGCTTGTCATTGGTGGACACTGTGCTGGCCTTATCTGGGAGGGGTATTGGAGGGGGCAAAGACCTCTGAATGCCTGACTGTAAACCACAGGTTTGGCGTTTCCTCAAACCAATGGAAGGCAGCCTGGATTCTATAGAAAGATGTCAGTGTGAGATAACAAGATAACAAGTATAAAACCAACTGATTTCAAACATTGCCTACCTGGAATTGCAGTATGTCCACCGACAACTGAAATCGCACCCTAAAAGATAAAATACACAATATATATACATAAAATACATTTCATACACACAATCCTACAATATCTCACAAGAAATGCTTTTTAATTAAATAACAAGATACATCTACAAAATGCAGTGAACAAACTATTCCAAAACACAGGGTTGGAACTAATTTAAACTAAAATGCTGTGTGCATTGAATTTAACTGCACAATTTCAAATTGAAGTAAAAAAATAAAAAACCCTTGAGGCTAAATGTCGTCAAGTCCTCCTCCCTTCATTTCCTCACTCATACCTCCTGTGAGACAGCAGCCGTTGCATTTCTGGAAGCTATGGCCCGAGTGATCCTTCTTGCGTCTGGTAGGGCATTGACTGGTAGCTCTGAGGTACCTGAGCTGGAGGTGGCTGACTTCGTTTTTTGCAGGCCAGCCAAAGAAGGAAGCTGGGATGCAGGTCTAGAAGGGGGCTTCAGTGACCTCACATTGACGAGGGCTCCAGGTTTAAAAAACGTCTTCCTATCACTGATTATGTTGGATTTAGTAGGTAACTGTGTAGTCGGTTTAAGCAGAACCTCACTATAGCGCTTTTGCTGTTCATGTGTGGTTTGAACTCCTTCCCATTCAAATTTTAATTGGGGTACTCTGGAATTGGGCATGGGTGTAGAGGTGATCAGAGAGCTGGAACTTCCTAGTTCTAGAGTTCCATCCAAGCTGAATGATGCTTTGTTGGTTTCTATTTCCACACTCTGATTATACAGACTGTCAGAGCTGTCTTTCCAGGACCGGTCTGGCATGGAATGCATATTCTGCTCACTGTTATCAACATTAGCAGTAAATATCTCAACAGGTAGTGATGGTGGAGTAATACTTAAGGGAAGCATAAGGTTCTTGCCATTAGCTTCTGCCTTTGTGCCAGTCAGAGGCAGTGGAATTTGAGCTTCATCTCCAGTGTTCGAAAGGCCAACCATCTTGACCTCATCCTCTGCCTCAGTGCCTGTACAACTGACTGTGTCTGGGCTTTCCATTGTTTTGGTTTTACCATCAAGCTTTGACAACATTGGACTTTCAAATCTCTCGTTGTGATGATTAGCCATCTTGACACTTTCTGCTGAAAACGTTTCTTGGAGTTTCACTGAAGATCGAACTTCTGCCGCTTGAGAATCAAAGGTGTCGTTCCCGGTGCTAATCATTTTGATGCTAGCCTCTGTCTCTCTTGTTGTAGAAAGGATTGTCATTGAAGGTTTGGCTTCTAAAGCCTCGTTCTGTTGGCTAATTCTTTGACCATCAGCCTCTGTGGTCATACCACTGAATTGGCTGGAAATGTTGGTTTCAAAAGTGTTGTTCTGGTGGGTATCTGTTACCCCATCTGCATCACCCACTGTGGTTGCAACACCAAACACCTCTGGAGGACAAGCTTCAAATGTGTTCAGGAGCTTTTCCGTCTCAGAAGTGGCATTGTTAAGGTTTGATGTGTGAGCTTCAAACGTGTTGTTCAATGGGTAGACAGGTTCCAGGAAAGTGGTTGTACCATTAAGTGGAGGATGTAAAGTATTGCTGAAGGAGCTCACAGTCTTGATGCTAATCTGTGGTAACTCAGTAGTTGAGGCATGTTTGGGAAGGGTTATCGTTGAGTTTGTCCCAATTTGGAGATCCTCCATTGATTCTCTACAAAGGTTAAATGTGCTCTGCATAACTTTGCTGTTACACTCAGCATCAGTTGTTAGAGGGGGCTTTTCAGACAACTCAACAGTCTGATTCTGGATTCCACACTTCAAGGACTGTTTCGTTTCTGGTTTATCTTCAAATATCGAAATATTATGAGTGCCATCTAGACTGACCCTCAAGGAGCTTGAACTATCGAGTGACATGGTTCGCGTCAGATTGCCCTCCACAGCTATAGGTTTGTCAACCTCCGCCTTACTGACCACCTCTTCCTCTAATCTCATGGATACAGGAGTTTGGGGACGAGAGCTGAAGTCGCCGTTTGTGCCGTTAACAGTTGCACCCCCGACACTGATGTCAGTATTGTCAGAGAGAGGTAACGTGTTATTTTTCACAGAGAATGGCAGTATATCATGCAGTTCATCTCTCGCTCCAGTGGCGATTGCTGGGACTAGTTGACTTGCCTCACTGCCTATACTTGAGTTTGACAGAACTCGGCGCTCATCTGATACATCTGCGCGAAGCTCAAGATAGTTCCCTGTATTGTCACACTTTGCATCAGATGTTGAAGGAGAGGACGGCTCTGTCCAAGAAGCACCAGGGACAACTTCAACGGACGGATTTTGCGCTTCGCTCTGCGGTGAGAAGCTCACATGATCGGTTGCTTCAAAATCTCTATTTGGAGTTTTAGGCATAAAACTGAGAGAATTAACTGTACAATTCACAGAAACATCGAAGAGGTTTTCATCCTCAACCTTCAATGAGAACCCTTTTCTATAATTTTCACTCTGAGTCCATAGAGTGAAATTAGACAGACTTAAACCTCTTTTTGTATCAGCAAAGGTGTGAGAGGCAGCACTGGAGGGAGGAATATTTTCATTGGAGTCGTTCTCCGCCTGTACTTTGGGACCAGTGGTACTTTGGTCTCCTGCTTGTCCAGTTGGTTGACTGGCCATGCTCATTTCTGAGCTGCTATCAGACAAGATAGGCAGGTTTTTCAGGTATTTTGACATTTGCAATTCATCCGCAGGCAAAAATTTGGTACAATGTGACTCCACATTAGTAGTATCTTTCAATGCCATTGTCTGCAGATTGGAGCCATGGCTACGTTGCAGTGCTTTAGGTCTCAAAGAGCTGTGAGTCAATCTCTTGACAGCATTCAGATTCTCCTTATCCGTTGGCTGCGAGAAAGAGAAGAAAGAGTACCTTTGTAAGTAATGTATGAAATAATGTTGCTACCTTCAGTCCTCGAATGAATGGAAACGCAGGCATAGTGCTACCATCTCACGAGCTACTGAATTTCTAACTCATAAATATATAGACTACCACTGAATAGGTATTATAGCCGGATCATTTAAGTGTTCATCTCACACTTCCTTAAGTTAGAAATATATACTGTACTACAAGATAACTTTGTCGTTGACCTAGGCATCTGATTAAGCGGCGGATAACGGGTAGACCATTTGGCAGCAGACTAAGGGGCCGTTATGTTCAAATCCACAACTGTACTGTATGACCGTGGATAATAAATTGGCGAAAGTTTTGTTTTAGCTAGTTCTAGCCTACCTTAAGACAAAACAATACGTTATTGTGTCATCTTGGCTAACAATTGCAAAAGTTTAACAAATTATTGTCACGCTGTCATTAAGGCCTGATATTCTAGTCTGAGGCAAAGATTATCAGTACGATACTTAATAATCGTTATTATTGTTTCATAGGAAATGTGATTAGCTTACCATCATTTTGGTTTCCAGTCGCAGTATGCTCAAATGAAAGAACGCATTAGCTTGCTAGCTCGCCAAAGAATAAGTAGACTATACGGGTTTGACCGATGATGTTAATAAATTCAAAGTCCAACTTGAAGTCCGCCACAGCACTAGCTACTAGTTCTAGCTTAGCTTGCAATAAAGCTGTTAGCTAGCTAGTCTCTGTAGAATTATTTCCTTAAAAAAGATGAGCCACCGTAGCAAACCACAGTGATTTAAGTGTAAATAATCTGCAAATGTAGCTGTAACTGCTAAAACTCACCCGAGATTCTTGATGAAAAGAGAGACAGAAAGTATGTTTGAGGCACTACTTCCAATTATTAAAAAAACAAGTGAACACCCACAACAGGAATCCAATGCCCGCTGCGAGTTTCGAAAAATGTCGTTGCTTTGCTGGATAGGACATAGTCCCACCAATAGAGAAATACAATACGCTGACGTACAATTGTAACCAATCAGATTGTCATTTTGGTTCTAACAGCAGACCAATCCACTGGCGTCTGCGACAGCGCAACTTCTATGTGCATAAAAATCACTTACAACAACCATAGGAAAGTGTATATGTCTTTACAATAGTGACGTAAATGAAGATTGTCCCGTTAAAATGTTTTCTTTCCGTCTTAACACAGCTGGTGTGTGACAATATGTCAAATTTAAGTAGCACAGGAAACAATAAAAAATCTGTTTTCTTTATAAGGTCATATACAACTATAACAGTACATAGACATTATCGAGACCAATAATATTATACAGTATTGCAATGTATGGACAATTAGGCTACCCATGAGATTCACCATTTGACATTTAAATACAACTTCAAATACATGATATTGCTTAGGCTTTAAAAGTTCTGCACAGCAAAAAGACATGGGGTTACAGGAGAGGGGTGGGGTGATAGCAGCTAAAACATACAGTATCTTTATTGTTTCGTGAAAACACTCACATTTGTGAGCCAGCCAACATGACACACGGGCAAATATTGCACATTTTGGGCCAAAGCCAGCCGTGTGTCAGTGAACTGTGGGTCTCTTTTTGTCTATGGGGGCTGATTGTTTAGAGATTCCATAGACGTCCTGTGTTGGTGCGAGACAGAGAGATAGAGAGAGAAACCAAGTTACAGAAAGTGCAGAAGCTAGTGGGAAAACCTTTGTTCATCTTTCAGCTAGAACATTATTTTCTGAGATGCTAACCATCAAAGCTAACCATCAGAAAACACTTTATGCCTCATACTAACACTAACCATAACCAGTGTTGCTACCCTAAACCAGTTTTGCAGTTCAACAGAGATGTATGCTCAGTTTGTTCATTGTTCCCCCCAACATAAAACATCCCTCTGTATAAGTGTATTGTGCCATTTCAGTGTTAGCCTACTACAAATCCCATCATGCCTTTTCCTCTGTGTCCCCTGATGAGTCAGATGTAGGTATGTCGTCTTCTCAATCTTATATGTTTTTCAAGCTACAGCCAGACTACAACTAGGCATAAGGGAATGGCCTTCACATATTAACACAGCTCTCTGGATTATTAATGGAACAAACATAAAAAACACAAGTCTTATCTTAAAGTATTGTATTGACTAATACTGGAAAGAGAAACCTGAAGTTGTACTCCCGGAGCACAACAATGTCAATACGCTACAGTAAAGTAACTATTGGCAACAGACCCACAAACATACAAAACAGAAACATACCCATTTTTTAAAACACAATCTAAGAATTGATCATAACAAAATCATTATAGCTTCCAAAAGAGCTCTAGACCCCAAGGAGACAGAGTCAATAGTCTTTGGAGAGCGTGTGGTAGAGTAGGGCAACACTGGAGTGGAATAGCCCCAGCCATATCTTATTGTTCTCACAAGGGTATTCATACACACAAGGGATTCTTTAAGTGACCTGAGCCTGTGATCCTTCGCATGCTGGTGTGCTGCCCTCACTGCATAGTTTTCCTTAAGTAGCCGCTAAGCTTGGCTGTCAGGCTAAGCTCAACCAGGTTATTTCAGTCTGGTTTAACATTAGTTAGATCAGTCGGGGGGAAAAACTATGCTGTTGTAGTAAGTTAAGGTTGAGCTAATATGGCGAGAAGATAATAGGCGCATGCATGGCTCTCAGGGGTCCTGGAGCAGGCCTGAAGAGAGCAGGGCTGAGCAGAGGGGTCTGGATGATGGTGGAGGGGCTGGGTGACGGCCGGAGGGTTAGGGGGTTGGAGGCCATGGTGCACAAGGTGGCTGGGTTCAGGTGACTGGTCAGGAAGCCTGCTGGCAGGGTCTTGGGCAGCTGTTTCTGCATGGCAAGTTTGGTCTGGAAAGGAAAATACATGCAATAAATGTATAATTTAGTGATGAGGTTTGCTTCTTGTTTTGTGTAGCAGTGTTGTGAACAAACCCTTCTTCGTTTGCTGAATACTGACAGACTGCCTGGCCAAGCTATTAGCCATAAAAAGAACACTAATGCAACTGCATCAATGTGGTATCAGCAGTAATATGCAGTAAATTCTGATTCTGGTATATATTACATTGCCATCAAATAGCAATAAGATGTAAATCCCTATTGTACAGTGTAAAATCCAGTGTGAAATTTTGGCAACCTCACCAACTGGCCTCAAATATCCCAGACAAGAATGTGTCTAGGGCCTGAGACAATGCTTCTATCACCCAACAGCTGAACAAATACTAACAAATGTGTCTGTCTGCGATAAGGTGCACATGTGCCAGTACATGTGTCCATGTGCCCATGTGTGAGCAAGTGCAACGTTGTGATTCCTATGTATATGCACACAAACTCCTCTTCACAGGGTTTGATCTTACCATTTTGCAGTGATATTGTTGTGTTGGTGCTATTGTGAAGGCAAACACAGATGCAAGTTCTTTCTCACAATCAGGAGAGATGCCTGATAGGTTTTGAGTTCATTAACTCCACAGATGGGACACGGAAAAAGCGTGCATGTGTGTGGTGTGAACATTTGTTTTTCTGTGTTGGCGTTGTGGCATCTGAGATAATCACAGTAGGCTTTTGTTGTAATATATAACATATTTTAGGTTAGGTAAGGACACAAATTGCGAAAATCAATTCTCACCAAAAATAGCACGTCTAAAAAGATTTCTTATTGCTTCTGGCAGGAACGCAGACATTTTCAGATTTATGGAATAGTCACAGCCACATGGGTGTTTACTTTCAAATTAGATCAATTGATTCATTCATTAGTAATTTGTATCAATTATATGATTTAATTGATTTAATATTATTTTGCCATGGAATGCGTAATATTTTTTGACAAATTGATACTTAGATCAAATTGTAAATTAATCGAGCGACTGAACCTGTGCAGATTTGGAGCTAATGCCTGCACTGGGTTCTGAGGACCAGGAATACAGAGAGTCGCTTTCACGGCCGCAAACCTGAGCCTATGTCTGTCCACCCAGTCCCCTGCCCTCACCTGAGGGGAGAAAATGTTGGGTAGACAGTGGTTGGCCAATTTCCCCATGGCGGGGGTAACCGCCCCAAATGGAAAACTCCATCTCAAAGTCTGTAGAGAGGGGAGAAAATGGTGGGATGGAAGTAAGAGTAAGAGCTCGGGCTAGATTTGGGAACATCTAATGTACAGGACTGGGGTGAGGGCGTACGACGTCGCAGGAGTGGTAGTGTGTTAGCGTACGTGCATGTTGTTAGGGCCGGATACTCACCGCTAAAACAGGGTTGGGCTGGCTCTTGCTGTATGGGCTGAACTTGGGCTTGGAAGGTTTTCCAGCCAGACGGTCCTTGTGCCTTCTGCTGCTCATGTGCTGAACAAGACAACGCTAAAACGTCAACATTCTTAGCTATCTTGCATTAACACACTAATGCTAGTTTGGCCATTTAATTTACATTTAATAAGAGCAATCCTACAGCTTGTGGAATGCAAAACAAATGCACACATAGAATATATTGGTCCGGAAAAGCATGAATTTAACAGCATAAAAATGTCTTCTGCTGTTCTGAAAACTCACAGTATGTCAAAACTCACTGTAGATCCCTTCTACTGTGTGTATACACATCTAGCCTAGTAGGAAGCTGTCATAAGGAGCATTACTCCCAAGCATCCTTTCCACAGAACCATCTCCTGCCCACCTGTTTAAGTTGTGTCTCAGAGTTGACCGACACTTCGCAGACCTTGCAGTGAAACGGCTGGTTGACCATGCCCATGCGGTTACTGCTCATTAGCTGCTTGGTTTTGACAGGCACCCGAGGCGATGACGTCACCTGGCCCCTACGTCGCACCTGCCCGCCAGCCTGGCCCTCCAACATCTGCTTGTGTTTGGAACCTGGTGTACCCGACAGACACAGCAAACAGACAACATTAGCATGCTGAAAACCCTCTAGGTGGTTGTGAGTCGCTCACTGGAGAATAACAACCAAGCAAGTTCGTCATAAAAGAGTCATGGTGACGGATCGCAACAGAGCCTACCACTGTAGTGAGCTTCCAGCTGGGACTTGGAGTTGACTGTGACTTTACACATGGGACAGTGGAGCTGCTGTTTCTCCAGGCTCTTTTTGCCATCCTTGGAGTCTTCATCACCCACTTTGGAGAAGTCTCCCTCACCCGTGAGGGGATCTGGCTGGTCCATGTCAACAGCTGGTTCGGTGGCAGGGCCAGGGCCCTCCGTTGTGCCTCTTTTGGACGTCAGCTCAAGAAACTGCAAGGCCGGGGAGATGTGAACAGGGAGCGGGGAGGATGTGTTCAGCGGCAGGGGATTGGTGGAGGATGTGTTCAGAGGCAGAGGATTGATGGAGGATGTGTTCAGAGGCAGAGGATTGGTGGAGGATGTGGGTGTCGGCAGGGTCGCGTGGGTGTCCTCTACCTCCAGCTGTACAGGTTTGGGAATGGACTGGAGGCCTACTGGGAGAAGACATTATAAGTGTGGCCTTATATACATACTGTACACAGACTTATACATACCATGATTTGTGGGCAGCAACACTACATGTACTTCCATCACAGTTCTAGGAATAGATACTTTGTCTTTCACAAGAACAAACAGAAGTAGAAAAAATATTTATAAAGACATCTGATATTGGTAATGTTTTGTTACTA
Organism: Plecoglossus altivelis; assembly: GCA_036571765.1. Classification (NCBI taxonomy): domain Eukaryota; kingdom Metazoa; phylum Chordata; class Actinopteri; order Osmeriformes; family Plecoglossidae; genus Plecoglossus; species Plecoglossus altivelis. Next base: position 11,248,058 of record BROE01000007.1, read on the forward strand.
CCAAGATTATCTCTTGATTATCCTTATTAGCCTTCATCTCAATTAATCTGTGTTGCTGACAGGTCTCCACACTGGCTCCTGACAGCCACAGAAGGTCAAGTGGATCACTGGGATTTGGAGGCGCCTGGCCAAATTAAACACACTCAGAGCAGCACACAATCAATCCAGCACTCTGCACTGCTTATGAAAAGAGCGCATTCAATAATGTCACCATTTCATTCATTCTTTTGTTTTTTTGTGTAGATATTTAGTTTTTTCTGTGTCTCTTTCTCTCCCTGTTCTTGTTCTCTACCTATTTCTGTCTTTAATGCCCCCTTTCTTGCTCTGCTCTCTCGCACTCTCTCCCTCTTTACATCTCTCTCTGTCACCCTCAATCAACTGCCATGGCAACCCTGGGTGTAACAAGTATATCATTATGTTGTTAAATGGAAATTGACAGGTGATGAACGGAAGAGGAACACGATCGATATGAAAAAAAACGTGAGGCAAGGCAGCGACCAGAGATAAGGATTTGAAGACGAGAGGAAACGGATGGAAATATATCATATTCCTGTATGAGAGAGGATACAAAAGCTAACATTGCTCATGGTGATAGCACATAAACTAGAAAGAGTACAGCTATAGTGCCAAGTCCCACACAGAAAAGTCAGTAACAGTCAGTATATTCTTTGTTGAGTCTTATTACGTTGGGATTATTTTATATAATTAGACAACGGTAATTGAAGATAATTGATCAGGTCAAGGACACTTTCCAAGCACTTTCAACGATCCAATTACCAGTAATTACTTTGAGGTAGGATGAAAGACAAACATGTAACAAAAGATAATAAAAAACAAAACTCTGATTCAAACTCGTGATGCATGATACCTTCTGGTTGTGTAAGCTTGGTGTCCAGCAGTCCTGGTACAGTTTCCATCCCGCCTGCTTTCCCTCGCTCCCTTTCTCTGTCCCTCTCTTTCTCCCTGCCGAGCGCGGAGCCTTGGCCCCTCTGTCGGTTCCTCTGGACGTCCATAGCCTTCAGTTTGCGAGCGTGCTTGTGGCCCTTGTAGTGGGCTTCAGCCTGGTTCTGGTCATGAAAGAGAGAGAAGAAGACAGATCCCACTTTGAGAGCTGTGTCAGTTCCCAAGCAGAGTGCTGTGTAGGGTGAGTACATCTCCAAAGCCATGATCGAGACTCAAGCTCTCGATTATGAATTGATTGTTTAGAAGAAGAAGATGCAAATTTGAACTTCATTTTTTGTGTGTGCGTTCAAATCCTGAGTGGAGTGGAATCACGACGGTGACTGATCCCAGTTGATGTCATATCACACAATGGCTGAGTGACCCTAATGATTTAATTCCAGTTGCTGCGAATGGTTGCTGCCCTGCTTTCTCATGGCTCCATAGCATTCTGGAAAATAATGAGATATTGACTTAGAAGGGGATAATCATTCAATGAGGAACACGGTTGCACTGGCAGACCAACACACATCAGTCCACATTCAGAGGTTACCAAATCTCATCGGATCATTTTGGCCATTTCTCCTCTGATGATGTGTGTTGTGACACAAAATGGCTTCCACCCATTTGTGGTTGCCCACAATGCCTGTGATGCATCTTCTGAATGTACAATTCCAGATGCACCTACTCAGGTCAAGCTCAAACTTCTAAAAGGACTTCAAGTCCCGATTATCATCCCAAAAGACGTGACCAATGATCCCAGACAGATCTCTTCTTTTCACAATAAACCAAACGATGCAGAAAAGACAGCCTTTGAACTCAATTTCAACTGAAGCTAAACATTCACGGACAAACTACACTTAAGTGTTGAGACACCGTCACACAGAGACGCTCCGTACCTTCAACATTCCAACTTTGCTTGTTATATCAAAGTTTAAATACACGTCAGGTATACAAATGTGCCAAGTTCACGCAGAAAAAAACATGAAGATACATTTAAACAAAGCGGCAACCATATGTATAGATGGTATGCTTTCAAACAATGGACCCACACGACCTCTTTGACGAAACATGTCCCCAGAGCGAAGCACCCAAAAAACTCAACGTTGCTTAAAAGCTAAAAGAGAGTCTGTGGGATGCAAGTGTAGGCTTCTTTGCACTAGCTTGTGAAAGGAGGAACATCCACCTTTCCATCGCAAATCAATGGGTGGTGCAACTCAAAACAAGAGATGGTGGATATATGTTAGTTGACTTTGATATAAAGACAGCTATAAAGTCACAAAGTACATGTATTCTTGGCAAATAATTTGACAACTTTAACGGAACAAAGATTATGAAACACTTTCCCGTGTTTGGCTTTTGCCGTATGAATTGCTTTGTTTTTGTTTGAAACATTACCTTAAACCCAGTGCCAAAAAATATCAAAAGGTTCCAACGGTGGGTCAAAGTGTGTGTTCCAGGGGCTGGGTACATAGACCCCTGGCTACGTTGAATGTCAGCAAGCAATAACCATTCAGCGTCACTAACATGTCTCCTAAACTGAATCTGGCCCTTCATTCATCCACATAACATCATACTATTTAGTATGTCAAAATAGTATGAACACTATAAACATTGAACATGTTTCACGGCACAGTGTGAATGTTACGAGAAGTGGGAACAATTTCCTGTGTCTGGATCACAGACTGAAATGGCGGAGCCTTGCATTAACTCCAGGTCTGACCTCACCACCTGTGAGTAGCGCCCCCTAGTGGGACCAGTACATGCCTGCGATCCACGCTTCCATTTCCAGGGTCACTCAGTAGCTTTCGACTTGGCTGCAAGCACACGAAGAGGGAAGACAGCGTGTTAGCAACTGCTCTCCAGGCAACGCAAAGTTGACCTTAACAAGTGAGTCAAATGTGGAAAGTGTCAGATTGGTGTTGAGCACTTTCAGTTGGGGGAAAGGAGGATTAGGTTGAAAGTCTGATTTGCTGAGCATCAGTAAGATTTCTTTTGGGGGGGAAGAGAGATACCACACAAAACGCAGAGAGAGAGACATAAAGAACAGGTAAAGACTCCAGTAGATTAAATGTCCTTGGTCCACATTGTCTTATTCTAATTATACCCATTTATTATTCGCTATATACAAACAAATATGTACAAAAAATCCCCAAAGATTTGTACACAGACGCAATTTTGTACATGCATGAATTATCCTGCAAAGTATTGGAAGAATGCAGAATGTCTAGACAAGAGTTTAGATTCATCAAAGTCAGGCATTCACTGCATGAATACTGTCACAAGTCTGTCACAAATGGTAAAGATTATAGGACAATTAAACATTACAAAGTTCTTACATAATGAAGCCTTGATCATCAGTCAATTCTTTAATCCCTTGGTGAACAAAACTGTGGCAAAAAATCTAATGAGTTCCTATAAATGGAGCAGCCAACAGATGCAGTGATAATCCCCTTGGTATGCCAGGGCTTCTGTGTGAGTGTTGTGTAGTGTGTGTATATGAGTGTACGGGGGGAAACATGTGTGTTTGTTAGAGTCTGAGAAGAGCGGTCAACAACACCATCTTGGTAAACTGCTGCTGCTTGCTGATAAGTGGACTGACTCGCTCAGTCCTGGAAACCACCGAGACTCCAATAATAACAAGACGTACACACATACACACACAGACACAAATACACACACTTTAAAATGACAAAAACAAGCAAGTCCACAGACATGCATTACAAAAGCCTCATCACAAAATACTCACATGGACATACAAACACACCCATCCACTCCTACACAGCGTTAAATGTTCCGATGTAACAGCTCTGGTTAGATTGACAAGGAGCTGGGGATTAATTGACTTACAGTGGAGTTGAAGCGCAGGTGACAGATGTTGCAGGAGATGATCTGTTTCTTCTTGGGCTGGGCCACACCAAATGTGTGGTTGATGACTGCCTTTTGGACTGGGTCCATCTGTCATGGGTGGAGATGGAGGTTAGCTTGGCCAAATATGAAGTCATAGTATTCAGTCATCTTCAGAGGGCAGCCTATTTATTTGTTCCTCCCTCTGAGTAAAACTCCTAGAACCTATTTACCATAATATATCAGCATGGTATGCTTCCTGCATAAATACATTCATTAACGTTGTAAGATATGCCATATTGATAGTTTTAAAAAATCCGAGAGAACAGTGTTTGAAACTACAAACCTTCAATGATATGCACGGAAGCATCTGGTACATTTAGCACTTCAGTTTCTTAACACCCCGTGTCAAAATTTAATGCTCAGCCAAATACTCATGCTCAGCTGAGTATTTGTTTATTTGTTTGTGAGGATATATGAGGAGGATATATGATATGGATGTTAGGATATATGAGGTGGATGCCAGAATATATGAGGTGGATGTGAGGATATACTATGTGGATAAGAGGATATATGATATATGAGGTGGTTGTAAGGATATATGAGGTGGATGTTAGAATATATCAGGTGGACATGAGGATATATAAGGTGGACGCGAGGATATATAAGGTGGACGCGAGGATTTATGATATATGAGGAGGATTTGAGGATATATGAGGTAGATTTGAGGATATATGATGTGGATGTGAGGGTGCGACCTTTTTGCTTCCGTTCTATGTTTGGAGAATCTCACCGTGTTGAAGTTGGGGAACAGGCTGAGGGGGGAGGAGCCATTGACCCGTAAAGGCAGGAAGTGCTTGAGGTCTAGCTGAGGCTGTAGGGGCCGTCCTGGGAGGGATAGGGAAGCCAGGAGGGAGTTGGCCTGAGATATGGTACCTGGGAGGACAGATAGTGTCAGCCCATTAAGGCATTATAGTCCAAAAGTAACATGTAAGAGAGGCACCTGTAGCTAGACTCAGGAAGGCCAACAACAGTGGACAAATCAGTCACTTAAAAGCAATAGGGGTTTTGAATAACCATGGAAAGCTGTCTGACTGATGGAGGACTTTGTGGAACGAGTTTCAGAATGCCATACCTCTCAACTGTAATTGCAAGCCCATGGAGAAGGCCCATCCACATCCTGTTCAGAAACCAAGCCAAGCCCTGAACAAACGCTATTTCATCTCTTCTGGAGACCACAAAAGTAGCGATGGCTTCCATTATAAAAACCTAACCTGTTGTTCAACAGGCTACTTGCATTTCTACACTCCCTAAGGAGAGTCAGCAGGGATGGTAGAAACGAGAACAAGGACAGTTATTAAATGGCTAATTGCATTCCCCTTGATCTTGACTGAAGTGAATGGGACACTGATGGACTCTGAAACATTACAGTCAACACACATTAATAGCACTTAAGAAGCATTAAATAGACTTGTCTGCCTTTGCATGGGTGTTTCAAATATTCTGACTGCTCATCAAATATTGTGGCAGAGTTACCAAGACAGCAGTAGAGTAAAGGAGAGAGGAAATGTGTGTGTGTGTGTGTGTGTGTGTGTGTGTGTGTGTGTGTGTGTGTGTGTGTGTGTTTATATCAGAGATGGGAAGGAACAAAGTACAAATACTTTGTTTCTCTTCTTAAGTGGATTTTTCGGGTATCAGTACTTTACTATTTCAGAGTGAAGTTTCGAAAGGTTGAAAAAAGAATTTAAAAATGTTAAATTCTTTTTTTAAAGGTACGTTAAAGTGTTTTAAAAACATGTAAAGGAATGTTTTTAAAAATGTAGACAGAAAAGTATATTTGTGATTACTACTGATTAGAGCGCATTGACATGATGTCATCATATCCATACTAAAATCATGGTTAAGAATCTCTGCATAGTGAGACTTGCGGAGCCCTTTTTGATTTGCAATCTGCTGCGACCTTTTTAGTCGACACCACCTTATCAAATATTTAATTTCCGTCTTTGCACACATATATTTCAGAGCGAAGATATTATCTTTATGAAGTGTGCAAGGCACTTCAAGGATCCTGGTCATAGAGCAATAGATAAAGGATTATGAGGCAAAGCAATTATTGCACATGGAAATCTCTGCAAGTAGCTAAATCACTATTATTTCTAGCACTACTCCATGGTTGACTAAACATCAGTGCGATCACCTGAAGGACAAATGGGCCCTTTTGAGGAGGAAAGAGGCGAGGAGACTCATAGATGCGAATCCAAGTGACAGGGCCTCACAAGAAGATTTCCTTTCATTCTTTCACATTTGATGCAACCATTCAGAAGCATCTTCCTGAGGTTTAGTCATTAACTAGCAGGAAAGGGTTCCTATGACAACTCTTTTCAACCTGTCTTGTGCAGACAGATGCTTGATCAACGTAATGACCGAGGGTTTGAAAATTGGTGTACTTTTTACAGTCAGAGTGCCTGACCTCGTCGTTGCAGAACATGTGACTAAGCATGGATCGTATGCTGAATTGGATTCTTTTGGAGGTCACGCCACATAACACTTTATGGATCAAGAGAGTGACAAAGGTAACATAAGACACCCAGTGTTGAGATCATAATCAATATCGGTCAGATATTGGTCAAATATTGGTCAGATATCCATCAATAAAAAAACTAAGGTTACCTGAGGAGATTGTAAATATATGCTCTACAAAGTCCCATTTCACTTTCAGCTCACAAAACGTCTTCATCTGCATCTTTGTCTAACATCCAAATTGAGCAATTTATAGTTAAAATAATGAAATCACAGTTTCCTCTAGCTTTGTTGAAGTGCTCTAGGAGCTCTTGTAGTTAGACAGCTGTTCACATCACTTGGGTAGCCATCTTGCCTCAAGGCCAAACACACAATTAATGTGGGGAAAAACATCTCTCCCTCAAGTCAAAGAACCTTCCTGATTGTGACATCATCCTCTCTTCGAAATCACTGCACTTAGTGTGCTTAGTGTGTCTACCTAGAGCCACAGAAAACCATCTATAGTCTACAATACCTCAAGAAATAGACTCCACTTGGAATAAAATAGAATAGTCTTAAACTACTTTGAACAAAGTATGCAAAATCCAGCACAAAGATTGTGTGATACAATGGATAGTCAAAGTACATGCACATATAAACTTATATGTATATTGCAAAAGTTAGTCACATTATATCCACCAAGATTTTAAGATGGGTTTCCATCAATTCTCAACAGAGAAGCTGTTAATGCACTTTGCTTATGTAATAATCATGGCGTCATCAGTGAGGTGCAACTCAACTGGAGTGTCCATTATCCAAGTGGATTGAAAGCTTCACTAAAGGTTGAAGGAGATCTTAAAGGGAAGCAGTCAAGTGCAATTGCCTCTGCTCCAACCTGCAGGTTTGTCTCCATGCTGTATGGGCTGGAACAGATTAGACTCAAGGAAAATTTAGTCTGCAAAACTGGCAGCGAATGTACACATTCTCTCTCTTGCTGTCATTGTCCACACGAACGCAAGCAAAAAGACACCCTTCAGGCTTAGGCAGAATCTCTGCCTATGACGCAGCATCTAGAACATTCCAGTCCCCGTGGTAATGTGGTCTGTTTTACACAATGGCACATAGGACATAGTCCCTCTTGTACCCCGAAACATAGACCACACAGCCATAAATCTTTCAAGGTTAAATGCACTGCTATTATCCTTGAGTCATTGGCGCCAACAGTGTGCTCTGTCAAATCCAAATATATAAAAAATGACTTCAATTTATTGCTACATTATGACACTAATTATTGTCCCTTCCCACCAGCAGGTGGCTTTTGGTGTTTTAACACTGATATTTGCTCCAACAATCAAGAACGTGGTAAAGAAATGTAAGACACTGCTTTATAGGAAGCAGCCCAGCTGTGCAAATCTTTGTCTGGTACATTTAATACAGCCTTTGAGTCATGCTTATGCTACTTGTTCATAGGCTATTTACATTTTAAATACGTAGTATTGCAGAAAGCAAAAGTACCCAGAAGTCTACAGGAAAACCACAAAGTGTCACAACGAATCACAGGAAAATCTAAGGAAGAATGTCATGTTATTGTCTTATTCTTAGTTAAGATCATATTCAACCATGTAATTAATCTGCAAAAGGAGTAAAACAATCCAAAAACAGTCAATTAAAATACAGTGATCTCTGCAAGGAGACGCTGCAAACGAATAGGTGATTAGATGCTAAAAACCCAAGTGATGAAGAAGTGATTCATGGGCGGCTAAACAGTTTTCTCACTGCTCATTCACTCCTAAGAAAACACTTTGGAATAACGCTGCAGGTTTTTGTTGTTGACTCTGCATCAGTTCCCTGGTGGCTGAACTTGGCATGAAGTAGCTGAGCTTTAGGACCTCCTGAATGAGAGGACCTCTGAATGCCCCTAAAAATAAACTAGCACCATCTGTATCCATTGAGATAAGGCAGAGCCAATCAGAGTGGTGAATGGTGCCTGGCTGATGCGCCACCAAACATATTTCATGTCCATCTGTTTCTTTATCCGCCTCCTGTACTTCTCAATTAGAGGCATTCAGAGTATTAATGTTCATCTGTGCTTCGACAAGACTGGGTGAGAGGGAAGATGAGAGGCTTCAAGAGTTCTCTCTCTCTATGTCTCTCTCTCTCTGTCCCTCTCTCTCTCTGTCTCTCTCTCTCTGTCTGTCTCTCTCTCTCTCTCAGCCTTAGAGACGAGGAAAACTGATATTCAGTGCAGTGGATTAGTAACCTTATTGATTGTATGCGACCATAATATGTTTTACAGAGTGTTGAAGTTAGCTGAGTTTGCCGTATGAAGCCCACATTGTGCATATTTCAGCAGGTGAAAAAAAACGTCTGCTTGGTTGTCATGGCACTTCAACACTTCCTGTGCCACCCTTTTCACTCAAGTAAGCAGCAAAGCAGATTCAGTTTGTGAATCCATACTGCTGACTAAGTCAGTGTGACTCTGTGTGTGTGAACACTACTGTATATTTGAGTGTGTAAGTGGCAAATGTGCTATCTGAGAAAGTCTGACACCTGGCCAAAATGATAGAGATTTTCAATTTCATTGCCGTTTGAAACCGGAATGAAACACTGGTTTAAATCGAAAGAAAACCCAATACGAACGTCAAGCAACCACTGCACACATGCCAGCAATAAGGGAGAACCACTACAGTAATGTTACTGCAAATATAACCTAATTATGAATCTCTTATTCTGAAAAGCCTGAAGGTCAAGTATTCTAAATTTGACAGCAAAACATAGTAAAATACATCAAAATAATACTTCCCTTTGAAACATCACAGTTAGTCACAACAACTTCAGTCGGGGTATGATTTTTAATGAATCAAAGTGAATTCTAATCGGGATCCCTGAGAGAGCAATGGGAATAGAGCAAAAGCTGTATGGAGTCCTTCCAGTGCAAGCCAGAGAAATGAGCAACCCTGCCAGAACAAATGCACATGCACAATGCACCCTGACACATTCAGACAGACTGTTTGATCTTTTGTCATTGAAACCCAAGTGGCCCCAAATCGCAAAGCTTGCATAAAATTAAGTAAGTCCACTGTGACATCTCCCTCTGACCTCTGCTGGTGACTGTTTCTTACACAAATACACAAATACACAAAACATACCAACAACCAATCAAGAACTCAATTTGTCATAAAATACAGGCTCACATATTTTTCCATGACTTCCACACAGTATGCAATAGCTATGTAACACTGCCCAATGGTATTTCATGTCTTGCTGTTCTGAGAAGGGGTGACCTATGAGCACCGCAGGCACAACCTGTGTAATGACTGGATTATAGTTTTGAGGTAGAAATACAAGTTCAAAATATAGCGAGCCAATCAAATTTGAACTGGCCAATTGACCTTTTTTTTCTATAGAGTGCTTGTTATTCTATACCTAGTACAGCAGCCTTGCCTCTGGAGCTCATGGAGACTGGCCAATCAGTTTACTCTTGTGTGGGTCTTACGTTACCACAGTTGCTGGGAGACACTGTTGTCTATGTTGTGATGTATTACGTTGATTGTCTGCACATCTTTGGTCAAGCAGTTATCCAAGGGATGCCTGACAATGAGTGTAGTAGTCATCTTATGGCCACTGAGAGAGAAAAAAACTACAAATGATCAATTAAATCATTGATATAGCAAAACTAGTTGACAGTGACTGTATTTGGAGATGGTGCCCACATAGTTCTGATTTTGTTACGGTATATGAGTCATTTGGAGGGGCTGCTTCTCATTGTCATGCATGTAAAACTTAGTGCTCGAAATAAACATTCAGTAATACTCAAAAACTAAAATAAGCAACCCGAATTTGCAAATCTACCTATTCTAAGATTTCTATGGGTATCAAATGACATTTCATGGATTAGAAACGTTGTACATACGCAGAACTGAGTCACAGTTTTTACCCAGCTCAATATATTTAGTCTCACAACAATGTTGCTAAAATATGCAACCGCAAATTCCATGGTAAAATGGACGCACATGGTACGATAATCTTCTGCAACAGTGAGATGCCAAGTCAGCATTATCAATCCACGTATGCTTTTGTTTACAGGATGTCATTTCGCGAAAGACACTGAAATGCATTTTGTGAGGGGGGAATAAATAGCACAATGAGTTTGGCAGTCATGGATAGCTGCAGAATACTGGTAAATGTAGGTGTATTCACATCTACTATTTCAGAGATTCCCATATTTTCTATACTGACAATAAATAATCAAATCCTACCGTTGGTGTAAACCCCAAATCTAGCTTCCTGTCATTCTGACTTGACTGTCATGCTGAGGTAAATGTTAGGTTTAAGACAAATAAACAAACCACATGCTGAGTAGCGATCTGTATTTAGGGGCTAGAAAACAAACCACCTCATGATGGACAAACATAGATGAGGCTAACCGACTGATAAAGCTACAAATGTGAGCTATGACAAATGACAAAGAGTGTCAAATTATTTTAGAATCTACAGTTCATAATCTCGTTACCCGTACGCTGTCTGCCTATGTCACCCCTGTAGGTGTAACATATGCCAGACCCAGGGGGGTAATCAGACAGGCCTGTCTGTGTATGCCAGCTTCCAATGCCATTATCAGACAGGCTAATCAAGCCCATGCTGTCAACACTGTGTGATGACTGATGGGGCCTGTCAGTGTCAGCTATGTGCCTCATGGCAGAGCAGGGGGGGGGGGCGCTATAGTGAACACAGGGAGACTTAATTGCACCCTCGATGAGCCACCACCTACCGTGGTCTAGAATCCCTTGAAGAATGATGATGTGGAAAGAATGGGTTAGGAATGGGTGCAATTATCAACCACCGTTTTTGCAGTCAATAATGGATTTTTATGCAGTTAGAAAATGTCCTACTAACAGTAAAGGTCACTGAACTTAAATGGTTGCACTGTTAAAAGCAAACCAGCAATATGACTGGGGAGCTATAGCTCTCCTGAGAAGCTCCATATCTGGTTAAGGCGACAGAAATCCTTGCGTTGAACACAATCATTAAATTTAGACTTGTAAATGTATTCATTTTTTCTTTTCACAGTGTCACACGTCTCACACATTGATATTCAGCCAAGTCTAGAATGTGTACAATGTCTGCAATCAGGAAATACTAAATAAGTAGAAATCTGGTGGACTACCAGCCCTTGAAGTGAAACAGCTCTACCATCCCCATAAGGAAACTACCAAGATACTCTCCAACCGCCTTTCTTTGATCTCGCTAATCTTCTATTGAAAGTGGAAAGTGTTTGAGGTGGGGATCCTGTTATGCTACTTTGAAGTTCTCTCCTTACAGCGCTACATGAAGCCGGTTTATTCCATTTTATGTATAGGCTTCGACTCCAGGGGGTGACTAAACTCTTAAAATACTCAACAATGCAATCAATGATTGTCCAAATGCAATCAACATCAATCATCTAGGTCTAAATAAGAAAGGAATAAAATCCCTCAATTATTGTCTTTAATAGGCTCCAATTATGTGATATAATCAGGGCATATTTCCCTTGGGAAGGGACTACATAATTGCCAGTGATTTTCGCAGAGCGCTTTGCTAGTGCAAAGCGACAGCCTTAACTGTCGCTTTAAAGCGACATCAAATTCAGACACTCTAGCATAGGTTTATAGAACAGTCATTTTGCACCGCACAGTCTAAATGGATACTATAGAATATTAATTTGTTAACTAATTCAAATAAGTGGCTTCACCAAGCTTGCACTTGTAAGTCCGTTCAATCTGCGCTCCCACTCTACCTGTATGACATCTGTCTGTCTGAGGGAAAAACATATAAATAACAAATATGGGTATATTCTTCATATAAAATATTTTCTGTCAGTAAGTATGTTTTTACGTGTTTGTTTAGACAATGACAAAGCTTCTGTCTATTTTAAGACTCGGATTATAGCACGATAATAATAACAACATGAGCCGTACTTGCAAACACAGTAAGCAGTTACTTACCTAGTAGCATGGCCACGTGCGTTAAACAATTATGTCGCAGTTTCACTAATTATCTCTCTCTTGATATTACCGTTGTCCTGCAAGTATGTCGAAGTCAGGGTGAAGTATTCCGAGAGATCCCAAAAGAATTGTCTCCTGTCCCCTCTGTCCTATTCCCCTTCGCTTTCTTCAGTCAACCGCGGTCTTTTTTCAGTCAATGACACATTTCTTACCCAATCTGCTGCAGCTCGAAAGAATGATACATACGCGCCTCAATTAAAACCTTTATGCTCCACTGATCAGACTACAGGGAGTGGGAGAGAGAGTCTTAGATGGAGAGGTGGAGCAAGGGAGTGAGGCTACAGTTGAAAACGGAATGTCTCTCTCTCCAGCTCTCTCTCTCTCTCTCCAGCTCTCTCTCTCTCTCCATCTCTCTCTCTCTCTCTCTCTCTCTCTACCAGTACACGTTTCCCCAAATAAATTAAATGGTAATTTCCCTCACATACATGTAACTGCAACTCTCAACAACACACGTTCTAAGAAGTTCTTTGCGTGCCACAAAATACATTTATATGACTATAACACAGAATAATGGCTGCACCCAGCCATGTGGGAAAGGTACGAGTGCACCAAGAAACAGAATGAGTCCCACCTGGTCCATATCTTCCAGCGACAATAGAGCCAGTACAAAGCAAATAACCAGAAGTGCCCCGAAGACTACTCCAGTATGTGGACATCTATCATCAGATGGCAGGTATCTTTTCAATCTTTGTGTTAATCATCCTGATATTAGAATATCAGTTTATACTCCGATTAATCGGTTTCTCAACTGGAGAGGAATTCCATTAAAAAGGAATCCCGCATATACTGAGTACTGACTGTGACTACTGGCCTCAAATACACCCCATAGAAAGTTGACACTCAAAACTCCTTCATGGTCTCTGACACGATCATGACTGTTTAGAAACAAACACGGAGCAGAAGCAGGAGTCACTGGTGTTCCACAGGCTCAGACAGAATAGCATCTTTATGGTGGGTTATATTCTCATCTTTAAAGGTGAGGTCAGACGAGGCCAAGCCCTCCGTTATGCCTGCAGTCCACTCAATTCCAAGTGAAATCTAAGAAGCCGGCAGATGTAAATTAGCATACAGCTCACTGCTATCAGAATAATGAGGTAAGCAAATAACAGTGCAGGAAACAGTGCAGTGCTTTAATGCACTAAGCGTCAGTGGGTTGGACAATAAAAACCACAAGTTTATCACGGAAGCACTGTGTGTGGCCGTTCCCATGCTTCAGGACTCAAAAGTCATGTCCAAAGACTTCAGAGTCATTACTGAGGGTGTGCCTTTCAAACAAATGTAATAGCAGTATATAGCATAAGAACTTGTTTGAATGAGCTGTTCTAGGAGGAGTTCGCTGGCCACACAAGAATATGTAGCTCGGATACTATCCACAACATTCCTAGACTCAACACAGAATGCCTTGTGCAAAACTCCCAAAGGTTTCTGTAGCATAGATTGACGTTATCATTCCAGATGTGTTACTATAGTTGAAATAAAGCAGAATTCTTTGCATCCTGTCCTTTCATTAGCCTCAGACACACAGTCATGTGCACGCCGGGGTGAACTCAGCTTGTGCTTCACTGTTGCTCCTTGTCGACCCGAATAAGCGCAGCGATGGAGCCCAATGCTGACGCATACTGACAGTTTTACACTTGATTTCAAGCCACTGGATTCAAATGAATCTGCAAAGATGCCCCCAAGCTGAATCACAGGCTGGACAGAAAGCACGAACACAGAGAATTACTGGACCATTTTATGTAGGATGGTTACCAGTGTGTGTGTGTGTGCACGTGTGTGTGTGCGTGTGTGTGTGCTTATGTATTGTATGTGTATGATTTAATAGTGATATTTGTATTATAACTCCAGATCCAGTGTACATGTAAATGAGCACACATGAGGAACAGTAAAGGTTGACTGGAGCAGACATATGGGAGGAAGCCATTTCAGATGAGTTGGTGCAGCAAATATAAAGTACCAGAAGGCGAGAGATTAGAAAGAATGACTCAGATAAAGCCATGAAAGCTTGATATAAGGGAGAAAGCTCTACTGAAACTGTATCTGATATATAAATATGGATATGTATGTAGATAAAGGCCCTTCACGCACGCACACAACCAGCTAATCGCCGTTTATATTTGTGACTGTGGAGAATGGCTGTTCACGCCACCACTGTGAAATGAGGACACACAACAAACTCATGCTGATAGATGTTCTATTTAAGTACTGCAGTGCATGGGTGTGTCTGCTTCCATGTGTACATAGCATAGATTTCCCATCGTAGTAGATTGTATTTTATAGAACAAAAATCAGCTTTGAGAAACAGTGTGATAAGAAAACCCTGTTAAAAATCGATACAAATCTGTCAGATGTATACACATCACCTCAGAACAACTTCATTATAAACTGCATCAATCAACACAAAACACTGTTTTGACCAGAAGCTTGATAAGTTAGCCACCACGCAGATAACATTTGACTACACACTTCTCTTTCCTTCTATGCCTACCTCTCTTCAAACTCTTGGGCCCAGATCCTTGCTGTCAGTTGGCATCACGGCGCCAGGGTCGGTGACCCATCTGCAGCCCTGCCAGGGGGACCGCCAGCCCAGCTGTGCCCCCTGTGCCAGCTGCCAGCGCTACCACATCCCCATACAGACCTCAGAGTTTGGGCGCTTTACAATGTTACCAACTAAGTGGGTGTGCATGGTGCGCATCTTAAAGCACAAGCAGTGGAGTTCAGCAAAGGTTGGGTCTGCCTCAGTCTTCTGAACGTGGAAGACAGCAGGAAGAGAAAAAACATGGTGAGAGACACAGAGTTTCCTGGTGCTCCTCTTTGAATTGACCCCCAACGGAACCTGATCCTATTATAAGCCACTTCTTGTTGAGCGCTCACTTCATTAAGACAAATAAAAAGGTCTGGTTCACCCTTGGGGGAGACGCAGCCAGAGACGAGGCGATTATTAAGCACAGTTTCAACATTAGAGATTAAATTAAACCAATAGTCATTATCGAAAACTTGGTTTGCCCTCATTTTCCTATGTGGTTGTCATAATGTGAAAGACACTGTAGGAAGGAATCTGTGTGTGTGTGTGTGTGTGTGTGTGTGTGTGTGCATGTCCTGTACATGTGTGTTGGGGTGGCTTTGGAGTGGCTGGCCACGCTATCACCCTCTCACACCCCACATGTGTCCAGGCTGAGTTAGTGTGGTCTTTTGATTCTGTGCACCAGGATGCCTCAGCCTTCTGGCAAGGCTGCCAAGAGCAGTTTGTCCTTGGAACTGTCCGTTAAGGACCCCAGCACTGCTGTGCCTGTAGCTCAGATGATGTGCTTTTTCAAAGTTCTGTAATAATGTTACCATTCTATTTAGGTTAACACTCGCCACATTTAGAACTTGTATTTCAACTACTACATACTAGATATCGTGGATTTACATATTATATCTTGGACACTTTTCTACTATGTTCTACATTTGCAGGGACACCTACTGTGGACACACACACACACAAACACACAAACACACACACAAACACAAACACAAACACAAACACATTGGAGAGTCTGAGGAGAGATGTACACTTAAGTCAACAGCTTGCAGCCTCAGGCTCAGGTGTGGAATGGAGGGAACATGAGGTGTTGATGGAAGCAGCTTCAGTCACCAGAGATCCAGACGTGTGTTTCCCAGGCCTGCAGGACCTCAGTGTAGTCAGGCTGCAAAGCCTAGAGTTGGTCCCTTTCCTACATAGGAAGATGTGATGCACCCGGTGTTCTTATACAACAAATTACTTTAAAATAATTCTGTTGCTTTTGTAACCGAGCTATAACTCAAAACCTAATTTAAAATGTGCCCATAAAAATGGTGGTAATGTAACGCGTGCTATGCTACATTGTAACTGCTGTGAAGATACCTATCGAATGTCATCATAAATGCCATACGGTTTTAACCCAGTATGATTGTGAATACACCGTTTTTGGCACATTCTTAAAAATGGTTGCTGTTGTGGTTCATTACATGAAACATCATCCTACCACATTTTCCTATATGACATTTGATGACTGGTGAATGGTAAAATATGCACAACTAACAACCAATATAACAACTAACGATGCCTTTTCCGACAGCATGACTGTGCTCGCCGGAAAACCGAGTGCGAATGATTCCGAGGAGAACGGGAGAAAAGTGCACGTTGAGTGTCGTCAGTGACATTTGTGTAGGGAACGTTAAGAGCGTAACACCATGGTGAACGCGCCTGTCCTGTGTTCCACAGGGGTCTGGAAGTAGGAGAGGAGCAGTGACCTTTCAGGCGAGAGCAGAGAGGACACGCTCATATAGCTGAGCCCTGCAGGGGGGCATCTCGTACAGATGAAGGCTGGAATAAGTGCACGCTTGATAAGCAGACTCCAGAAGGGAAAAAAACAAACACAAATTCAGAAAGGCCAGAGGACTTCAGAGGATTTCAGACTTTGTATTTTCAGGAACATTCCAGAAAAACCCAAGGCAGGGCAAAATGGGACTTCGTTTAAGCAACGCTGATAGTGTGAGAATCCACTGGCGAGGAGCACATACAGTACAGAACATGTAAATACATCACTGTAAATATGTTTCAAGCGTGGAAGCACAGACATGCAGCGCACAAAGATTTAATCGGTTTAAGAAATCAGGGTGACTGTAACGCCCCTGACAAAGCAAAGCCCAAAGCACAGTCTAAAAATATCCTCCCCAGATGCAGCTTGTAAAAGGCTTCCCTACCCCAACCTCTCCATCCACCACCTCCCTCCAAACACAGGCAAAGTCATTATGATCCAGTACCTGATCAATGGATGCATCATTATGACAAAATGTTCAGAACAAAACGCAAGGATGGGTGTAGCTCTTCAAGGACATTGTTTCAGATATTCTACTTTAGCTTGTGTAACTCTGTCATGATGAATCAAGTTTGTGTAAAGATTCGATAGAATTAGAATATGCACGATTAATCAAAACTAACTAGTGCTGTCTGGAAGTCCATTGTGACGCTATTTGGTTTTCTGCATACTGATTGGTGGGAAAAGTCAGTGAGTCAGTGAGGTGAGGGGCAGTAAAAATGGAAGTTGATAAATGACTCATCAGAGAAACAGGTGTGGGCATTTTGGAAACAGAGGGGTGATTCATGGGCCACATCCTCCAGTCATTTATGTGGCTGTCTTTAGTCACAAAATATGCTTTCCTGTTGCTACATGTACAGGGATGAACTGTGCACATTCACACTGAAAATAATTTCTCCAGCTGGAATTTTGCAGCGGACATGTACTGTACTCTAAGCAATTCATGCACCTCACAAAATCACCTCTCTTATCGTGAGGTCACTGAGGTCATGAAAACCCTATACTACAACTGCAGCGTCTAGAAATTGTCTTCCGTCTGACAGACCAACCTGTGTGCGTGTTAAGAGCAGTAGCCTTGCTGTGCTGCCGGAGCCTCCTCTGGTGCGTCTTGCCGTTATAGTGGATCTGGGCCTGGGCTGCAGAGTTGAGCTGGATGTTACACACCTTGCAGAGGGTCACACTGCCCTGACGCCGCTCGCGCTTGGGCCATCTCTCCAAACACAGAGTCCTGTCGCCTTCCTCCTCCTCCTCCTCCTCCGCCCCCTCCTCCTCCTTCTCCTCAGCTCGTGGAGACAAGGTGCTCTCCTGCAGAGCAGGCGTCTTGGGACGTTTCATTCCTGAAAGACAGGGAATCAATAAAACTCCTTCCTTAGGCCTGTGTGAAATCCTGATGAGACGATGACCAGGCTAAACATTGAGCAAACACTCTAAGTTCCACCGTTGGGTTTTCTTCCAAGCTTCCACAGGGGGGTGATCATGTACCACTAACTCCTGTCAAGAGCTTTTAAGAAACGGTGACCAACCTCTCGCCCTCGTTTCTCTGGTTCCTAACATGACAATCAGACAGGACATCCATCCTGCCACTACACAACATTGATATATTTGTTACGTGAATGCTGAGTATTGACATCAACTAAGTTCAATTGCATAAACTAAGTCGATGTATATCCATGGCCAACGGAAAGCAATCAATTGAATGTTTCAGTTGTAACCAAACTACAAACATCCCAAAAGCTTCTCACACACTTCTGAAACCAAATCAGCCTTTTATTACATACTATCTTAGATAAAAATGGGGAATCTGGTGTGGGATATACAGATATAAAAATGACTATTTCAGGAATAAAGTGCTTTTGAAAGCACTAAGCCTAATACCTATAATAGCCTCTGATTATATGACTGACAGCATAAATCACACTCCATACAATAAGAAGTCTTTTGGAAATGTCAGATTGTCTGCTAAGTATACTTGAATCTTCTGCATTGTGCTTATGCTAATGAGATCATAATGATGCTGTTTGAATGAGTTCTAATCTATGCCCCGCTGCAATCATAGGCCATTTACATTTAGTCATTCTTCCTATTTCAGAATTGATCAAATAAGCATCACAATACAGCTAACCAATACAATAAGGATGTGTGTGTAGTAGAGTGCATCTGTCCTGGTCTTGGTTCTGCAGAATCACCATTTATTCAGGGCTTCACTCCAATTCATTTGTCTTTCAGGTATACCAAGGTTTCACATTCCATTTTCACAGCGTTAGCCAACAGAATGGAGCCCTAATTAGCGACTATATAGCTGCCATCTCATTGGCCATTTTGCAACCAGCCGCCTATGTGGAAGCAAGTTGACAACAGCACACAGCCACTAGCGCAATTAGTCATCATTGTGTGATTAGTTGAAATGAAATCAGGTACACGGGGGGGTGTCTTTGAGGACTTGCTCTGAGCAGCCAACAAAGAGAGTGCCACATTAGCAAACACGTATTAAAAGGTTGACCAGGAACAGCTGGAGCCATTTGGGTTGTGGTTTGGCAGAGTTTCCCCTTGACAATTAATGTGGTCTCTGGCACCTGTGTGGAGGCAAAAAGGACAGTGCTTGGCCCAAATGCAACAGGATCAGGGGTTGGCACAGGTGAGATACACCACCTGCAGCATGCTAGACCTTCTCCCCCACCCCTTTGGCATACATACACCTTTCATTGAGTGTAGAAGTGGGCATGCTTAACACATACAAATCACCTTTTTCCTCATTTTGGCTACCTTAGAATGGTTGGTATGCATTGTGAGTCACCGTGATGACTGAGGCCAAGTAAGGTTTTACTGTCAGTCGCGCTAAGGTAGGTGCACTCCAGTACAGACCAAAACCGTACACATTAACTTCAGCAACACTATAATCAAAAAGCAGATCAAGTAAACAATAAATAAATAAATTGGTTTCAGGTTTGGTGCTCCCTGTTCACAAGCATTCCCTCCTAGACAAACATAGTACATACCACACAAGAACGCACAAAAAAGACACCATTTCAACACGTACACCTCGCAAAATAGCAGGGCTGTCTGGGGTCTGATCCTGTCAAAGTCTTGTTTCTCTACAATACATCCACCCCAGCAGGCTAGCATTACATATCTGCCCTCCTGTAAATACCAGCACTCATCAGCCTGTCCTGGCCGGGGACAGAGAATAACCATGATGTGTCTAAGACAGGCACATAAAAAGCAGGTTGTAAAGGATAGTTTATGTCAGAGCTCTCTCCCTCTTTGCTGCGCCCCCCCCTCCTCGTAAAAGGAGGTGACAGAATGCTGTTCTCAGATCAGTTGACATGGATGAAAGGAGCTGAGGAGCAGGAGGGGCGTGCGAGTGGCTGCGAGAGCGAGCGAGCGTATCAGTGGCTGTGAGACGCCATCACATTCAGAGTAGAACTAGGCTTTTACATGCGTAGGCTGGGTAACCTGCGTCAGACTTCCAACGTGGATGGATAGTGTGGCTGCAGTTCATGTCTCCTGTAAGGCATGCAGGCGTTCCACCTGGTGGAAGCTTGTTATGATCCTGGCAGTCCTCGGTTTTCTCATGGATCAGAAATCAATCCAACGTCCAGACCTGATGCTGATCTGCTGGGATTCCTGGGTCCAGACGTAATTGCGCTCAAAAGACTTGTGTGTTGAAGGCTTTAAATCTCATCAGTTAGTATACATGAAAGTGAGACTCTGAGTTAAGTGACCCTACATGCCCTGCGCAGACCAACTGCAGTAGGCCAAGGCATATCAAACTACAGTCATCTGTTACTGCTTCCAACAGCTGCTTAGATGCCTGTCCACCTAACGGGACCTGTTTATAATGCTAAAAAAAAAGACACGAAAAAGATCTGAGGACTGTTAGCCCCAGTTCTACTTCTGCCCTGTTAGTACATGTGCCCTGCCCCTGACAACTGTATCAAAATACAGTCATCTTTACAACCTCCAACAGCTGCACGCCGCTGCCTTGTCATCGCCACGAATCAGACTCTTCCGCTACTCAAAGGGCATTATGGGTGATAAGCGAGCGGCGGATGGCGGGCTACGGTTGAGGAGTCGGACGGGGCGGGATCAGGAGGGAGCTGACGGGCAGTTTTGAAACTGGCACCTTGTTCTGCCCACTGCCAAGGGAAATTTACAGGCTTGCTTTCTCCCCACCTGCTCTCTCCATCTGTTTAATGGGCTGGCTGGGTCTGTGACGGCTCCGCGTGAGGGCTAACATGGTTTGACTAATGAGGGACTGAGGAGAGCATAGTGGAGTTTAAAGAGTTAAATTCTAAGCTTGTGCTTAAAGAGAAGTCTTTCCAAGATAGTTAGAAAGGATTGCCATCCCTGTATCTGTCCCTATAGCTAATCAAAGCTTGAATGTGTAGGGTTGTTAGTTAGCCTGAGTGAAGTGTTCTTCTGTGAACCTGAAAGGACCATTAAAAAAGTATTCTGCAATGTTTATCTTAAGGGAATTATACTGTTCAAGCCAATAGTTACATCAATGCCACTAATGCACACTGACACTAACTCTGAAGCAGTACACTTGTATTATTACGTAGCCTCTCAAAGATACTTCAGGATATCCATCAAAACATTCCCCTAATAGGTATTTCAGTTTTATTACCGTAAAGTTTCCTCCGATTTGACACATCTTTTTACAGGAAAATGATAACAGAGTACAATGAGTCCAGAGCAAAACAGTCCCGTGTGTCCTCATGGTAACACTGGTGAGAAGGGACACATCAGTGTTACTGTGTTTGTGTTGGCAGATACACGTTCCTCCTCTCCGATATCAATCAGCAGAGCCAAGCTCACCCTGAGACCACAGAGATGCATGACTTACGGATGGAGACACTGGGACCATTTTGGAAGGGCTCATCCAATTTGCTGGCTGTCATTAGGAGCATTAATAAGCACTGCTCTGCTTTGGTGGTAGGTCATGAAAGGAGGGGAGAGAGAGGTGAAAGAAACAGAGGATAAGACAAGGAGAGAGACGGGGTGAGACGTGAGAGAGAGAGAGAGAGAGAGAGAGAGAGAGAGACAGAGAGACTAGAGAGAGAGGGAGAGAAAGGGAGAGGGAGAGAGATGAGAGAGAGAAGAAGAGAGATGAGTGAGAGGTAGAGAGAGAGGGAGAGAGAGAACTATCAAAAAACCTATGCTCTTAATTATATATGTGCATTTAATTATATTAATTAGTTCATTTATTAAAACATCTGATCTATATTTGAGTCGTTGTTGGCTCAAACCTTCCACACGTTCTCAGGGATATTTTGGAACATGACATAGACATGGTCTTATGATGTTATGATAATCATGTACCCCAGTCAGAGGCCAAGACAGGACGAGGAGACACTCTGGAAAGAACTGCAGGATGAGTCAGGGCTGGAAAGCCGTATTCAGTACCTCTTAGACAATACACTTAGGCAAACACACACATACACACATACATACACAAGCTGGAAGACACAAAAACACACCGACACGGAAAAACAACAAAACTGTGATTCATTAAACACCCTGATTCATTTTGTTATGTTGTCAACCCAGTGTGGAGTAAAGCTCTTCCCTTTCTGTGCTCACAAACTCAGTTGGGGCTGTGAGGCAGAGAGGGTGTGAATTGGCGCGAGCGTGACTCACATATGCTAAACCTTTGGAGAACCGTGCGTTTGGGTCTGTTTAAGAATACATACAGTTTCAGTAAAGGAATGTCAGCACATATTGCTGCTAGTTAAGGAACGATCCCACTAACAAGTAGCCTACCACCTTAGTGTTCCCTACCACCTTAGTGTTCCCTACCACCTTAGTGTTCCCAACATTTTGGCAAAAATCCAAACAAACGTCTGCAGGGGTTTGGCATCCTTCACTGACACCCCACAACAACAGGGAGATAACCGACACGTTGATACACACACACACATGCACGCACACACACACACACATAAGCTTTGGCATCCGTAACACTAATACTCTAGACAGCAGGGAGATTAAAGACAGTGTTCAACAGCAGAGCAAAGAAGCAGCAGGTTTGTCACATGCCATCTCTTTAATTAGAGTACTCATGTCTACATACACACTTTCCCATAGCAACACACCTGCACACAATCCCCTTCACACACGCACACTCTACATCCAAGTGCTGTCCACTCAGAGTCCTTTGTCTTTGCCATGGTCAACATGACAAGTTGGTGAGATAGATAGGACCTATAAGCAAGCAATCTGTTTCACGCCTCCTCTCTGGGATTGTAGGCCCAGGCTATACTTAGACAAAGAGCAGACCTCCACGGCAAACTATGACCTACTGTAGACAAGTCAGAGGAAAATGGATTCTCCTTTAGGATTGAATGCACATAGCTGTATACAAGTTTAATATATATATAGCCTTTCTGTTGCTGGTGACTTGTTTGACCACAGTATGAATAAGTCTTACGGCGTTGCCATTGTGTATCTTATTACAATAAGAAAAGTCTAGTGGCTCATTAGACCAACGATAGAACTTTTGTTTACTACCAGTCTCAACTTCCAATAATAATAATTCCAGAAGAGTTTGAAAGTGGACATGCTCACTAGAAGATGCACACAGCAGGAAAAAACCAAGTTTGTCCTTCTGTATGAGTTCTTGGCTACGAGTTCCGTCCCTCTAACCACAGCCATGAAAATGAAACTCTGTCTGAGCCTTGAGGGCCTCCATAGTTGAGGAGTGATTAATGGGGTGTGGGCAGCAGTTGCTGTTTTGCTCCGCGGGCCTACACGTTCCTTCACACCTCAGCCCATGTCAGTCAGGGCCCCCCATTCATCAGGCCAAGCCCCCAGCCCCTCTAACCCAGGGACGGGAGCCCCATCCAACATACTCTCCAAGACACAACAGATGCCACCCGCCGGACCTGTGACCTCCGCGTCGTGTCCACCAACACCTCTGTGTTAACTTGTCGTTATCTTTGGCCATCTCATAAAAAGCATCTTGTGTTTGTCCTCTGGCACCCAAAGTGGTATTAGGATTGTAAACTTTATTGAAATACTGTGTATTGATGCAACGTGTTAAAAGACAGACGGGATAATGGTTTAATTTTTTCAAGAAGGGAAAGTACAGACCTTCTGTGATGTTCCCAGTGAAGGAGAGCCCAGATCTCACAGACAGTCGACATGCTGGGGCAGTTTTACTGCTCCATATAACCACATGCAGGGACAACAACTGGAAATGCAATCTCCTCTACCCAGGCACATTTTCATATTGGCTTTGTGGCCATTCAGACAGGCTAGGTTGCTTCACAAGAGGATAGCAGTAAACTCACGCAGGGTGTTTGTCATCTAGTGACATTTGCTTTTGACATTCTCTGTGAGCGATAAAACACTGCATCTCTGAAGAGCCGATGAGGAAAAAAGGGGAGAATAAAACAAGATGGCCAATGGTAGAGGTGAGGGAGTGACAGAGACTTAGGGTGTGTTTGACTGGGTTCAGGTCTCTGCAAAATAATGCAATAATGCATAATGCAATCCTGGCCCTCAAAGGTCACTGTCCGGAAAGTTTTAGATGTCTCCCTGATCTAGCATACCTGATTTTAATAAATTGTCATTATCAGGCTTCCACATAGCTTGATAACAACCCATTCATTAGAATCAGGTGTGTTGGAGCAGGGAAACATTTCAAATGTTTTAGGACGGTGGCCCTCGAGGGCCACGATTGGAGACCACTGCAATACACCATCAAATCCACACCACACAGAATGAAAGACATTTTTTTTTTATCACAGTGAATTCATATCACTGCAGAAAGGTTGTAGGCTGATATGACCATTGGTTATGAAAACAAAAACGGAGGAAAAAACTGAGAAAGTGACATCACAGTATGTCATTTTGCGTGACTGTAAAGATCCAAATAATAGTCTATCCATAAAGACAGGCAGTTTACTGGATACAACAATACAGGTCAAGTGTATTCTACAGTGGGAGTTTGTGTTGAGGAGGTGACAAGACCTTAAGGACACCAATCATCCATCTAATCATGTCCAAAGCATTTGGAAAACATCCAGCCTAGGAAAGAACACTGGATCAAGTCAAGGACAAGAGCTGGACCATAGAGCTGAATGGAAGAGCACTCAACAGGAAGTGGCTGAGAGAGAGGGACCAGAGGACTAAGAGACAAATGACAAAGGAAAAATGTATCTGAGTGGTGTTTGGAGGGAGTGGAGGACAGAAGGATGCAGGGAGGGGGGGGAGCGCTAGGAAACACACACTTTCCTCACACAAGGAGGAAACACTAACAGCTTTTCTGACAAGTCCAGGCAGGTCACAATATCTAAGCTTGGGATAAAATGAGTAAGAATGGGAAGAGAAACTGACAATAGACTGAGGTGATTGAGAGGAACAAAAAGACAGAGGTATATTAAGGCATATTAAGAACGTAAGAGGAACAAAGGAGAGGAACAAACAGTCAGACAGAAAAGCAGACAGGGAGAACAGGCAGGGAGACAGAATAAGGTTAGAGAAATGAGCTAGATGAGCAGGAAGTAGCAGGAGTGAGAGGGGCTGGGATCAGAGCCCACACTCAAACACGGGCTGGACAGATTGGGGGTATCTGTCTACTGCTATCTGACAGAGAGCTGGCCCTAACGCTGGGACCAACTCAACATGACCACATTACCTGTCCGCATTATTGATGGAAATGTGTACAAAGATGCTGTCATCAAGCATTTAATCAGCTCGCCTGATCACTAACAAATGCACAAAGTGTCTTCATCTAACATCCAGCCGTCTGCACAGAAAAAGCCTCAGTTGAGAAACAGGACCCCAACATGGTCTTTCATAATGCAAGTTGTCATCTGTCACCAAACTGATGGTAAATCCTTGTTTCACCTGCATTCGTCATCCCTGCTAGCCCGGCCTCAAACACCCTTACGTTTTCAATCTAACTGAAGCCGCTACACATGGCACACAACAGTGGCTTGCTTGCGTACTTCTCTCTTTCTTTATGAAACCCTGCCAGTCTAATCTAATGATTCATACAAAATGTAGGCCATTTGATGATCATATGGAGGATAGGATGCTGGTTTGAATGGGAAAGATAAAGGGTGCTGCTCTGGTGGGTTGCGAAAGGGATTTTTTAATGGCTCATCCCACATGAATACTTTGAGCATTATAATCCTTCTCCTCTGGAAAACCCAAGAGCCTTGGTCCTCTAATCAGCTACAGAACGAGAGACAGGCTTCTTCTGAGGGACAGGAAGTAATCCATAGAGTTCACAAGAAATGTAAAACTGTCAAGAATTATATTTAGAATGCCCTAAATAGTGTTGATCCATTATATTATAGAATACAAACTGAAACTCTTATTAAACTGAGAGTTTAACAAAGCAGTTTCCAAATCATTACTTTTTGCAGTGTACACAGGTGTTTTACGTAACGCTTTCTTGGCTAGTAACTCCGGCAAGGTGACTTTTGGGAAACATGAATAATTTGTGATCGTAAGAATGGGTAAAAATAAATCTGGCTAGTTTGCCACAGACATTTGAAATGTACTCTTAAGGGGGATGTGTGTTTGTAAGAGTGTTCCTCCTCCTTAAGGTTTTCTTATTCTAAACAGCACTTCCATTAGCCAGCAGCTTTAGAGGATTCACTGTAAGCTTTCCCAGACATGTTCACTTTTAGACCCTCAAATAATAGAGCGCAACACTAACATCACACCCAACAAAGGTCTTGTTGGGATGTTGATGTGCATTCCACATGCCTTCACACCAAATCCTTGCCCATCTTTCAAGTCTGCACCCTATAAGATCAGTGACAGAGCAGGGCAAACCAGACCAGATCAAACCAGACCAGACCAAACCAGACCACACTAGATCAAACCAGACCAGACCAAACCAGACCAGATCAAACCAGATCAAACCAGACCAGACCACCCATCCACCTACTCTGACCCATACTGTCTGCCAAAGCACACAAACCAAAATCTGTCCTTAAGTGATCCTGATTAAGTGATCTAAGTGTTTGGATCTTGAGTTGCACGGATGACAACTGAATCATTGTCATGTATAGAACTCCCTCTCATGTCTGATGTCCTCACACACACCACCCTCATCTGACTACAAATACAACATGCAGGCCAGCAGTGAAATCCAGCTACAACACAGGCCTTGAGACCAGCTGTAGTTATAATATTTTAGGAAGCCTCCAGTGGGTTTGCTCAGACAAATTTTATGTAACACAAAGGATGTGGAGGATGACACAGTCAAGCCGTTGAGAGAAGGATGACTAAGAGGATGACTACAGTGTGTCATTTAAATGGTTTTCCATCCCATTTAAACTCCCTCGAGTTCTAATCCCCCTTGATTAACATGGCTGTGGGTTTAGGCACACCTGCTCAGCACTGTGGCCTTTCAGTCTGGACTGGGCCCAGGAAACAGGGCTCTTGTCAAGGTTTCTGACTAAACTGCAGCCGCATCATAGTTACATCACACTTACATTTAAAATCTGAAAATCTACTCAATAATCTTGCCTCATCACAATTTATCACAATGCCCTTTTGGCACATAAACTGGCATTGTAAATATACCACAATAGGCAATTCAATTAAATACATCTGATCAGTGTTCCTTCCAATCACGCATCCCTTCACTTAATATTTATTATTCAGGCCACCTCTATATACAGGCTGCAATGTCTCACAGTGATCATCATTTACCTTTCATATTGTGTGAAGACACACCTGTTGAAGTAATGCACGGTACCTTTGTTATTTTATGCCATTTCCACATCATGTCTGGATCAGCGCAGCTCCATCCAAGCTTGACTTCAGCGGAGACAACATCTCTCCTCCGCTCACCCAATTACTCCCAATAACAGTAATCATTGGTGATGACTCATCTAGAAACCTAACCCGAAAAATGTGATTGCATTCCACTTATCTGAATTCCCTGTTGAAAACACTTGTCACTCCAATTGGTTGCATTTCTAGCTACATAGAGTGTGGTAAGTCCTGCAGAAGCACTGGCTAACCTAGCCAAGGTGCTTCAAAATAAGAGGGAGGAAGAGTTGGGTAAATCCATGTTTGTTTAGGGTACAATGCACATAGCTTTACAGTAAATGGACAATGTAAGGTATGTAATACATAAGTATCTAGAATACTCAAAACATGGAAGTCCGAAAAGCTGAACTTCACTGGGCCTTAAAAACAAATATGACGTGGAACCCGAAAGTGAGAAGTGTGTGATAGCACCGAGGTACAGTACGTCCCACAGATAATTAGCGAAGTCAGTCTCGCACACACACACACACAAGTCTTCAAAATGTTGACTTGTGCAAAGTGTGTTACTAAAATTGAGAGAACGCCCTGAAAAATAGGACAAGGTGAAAGCAGGTAGTCTTTTTTTGGCCTTGACAATGATATTCCTCTACACAACTTTCACTCCTCTCCTCTACCTGTAACACTATACAGACAAATGACTTAGGTGAGTGGCCACTCCAAATATAGCCTTGCTACAGCATCCTGTATTCAGTTGACAAAGACTGAAGAATTTGTGAAAACGGAAGTTTTAAGGGGAAGTCTGATACGCACAACTAAAGAACAACAAATGCAGTAACGTGCACGCGCACACTCAGCTGTCCATCCCTTCCCTCCACCAGAGATGTGATGCATGTTCCTCTATTACCCAGAGCTGAGAGCAGCATGTGTGGGATGCAGTGCTTGACAGAATGAGACTGAGTGAGTGGGCAGCGTTGTGGAGTCTATCCATCCACAACAGTCTTTTGTTATTTAACCACAATCACAGGAACTAAAGGCACTGCATTAGCAGTGCCATGCTAATGACTGCGTCAATCAAGTGTCATTTTCTCTGATTGCAGAGCTCTTGGGAATGTCAATGCCAAAGATATTACAATTACTAAAGTAAAATGACTACGTTGTAGCAAATGGATTGATACATGAAATAAGCATAATTATTAACCCCAGGACAGAGGCAGGGCCAAAGGAAAGTCTGTTGAGATAGTTAAGTAGCCGAGTAGAACCAAAATTAAATTAAACATGAACTGATGTTCTTTTAGTCACATGAATCTAAAACCTTTCTGGAACCACAGCTGTTTGATTATACATTGAGTTTTACTGAGGGCTGCCATGTTACATATCAGCAAACAGAGTGCAGTGGGAAGAAAGCTGATGCAGTGAGGAGTTTTATTGCATCAGAGTGGAAGAAGAAGTACCCTCCAACAATGTCCTAAGGTGCAGTTTTAAAAATGGCTGCCGGTGTCAATAGATACACTCAGATGGAGAAGTTAAACTAAGCCATCTAGTTTTGTAATAGAACTTTTGTCATGCTGTGGCCTTGAAGCCTTGCTCGGGCTGTGTGCTGTTTTCACCTACTGTGAACCATCCATTATTGTCCTCTGACGATGATTTCCCCTAGACTCTGGATGGCACAAATGCCTTAGTTCCCATTTTAAGCATAAATGACGGTTGACTCAGCTGGGGATACAGTTTTATAAAAAATACATCCTCCCCTCTGGACAAAATGACACGGTAAGAGTAGGCGAGAGATTGGGAGAGAGGGAGAAAAACATCTCCTTTAGACCTGGGACACAGTCTGCCAACCGCCCCCTCCTGTCCTCATTCAGGTTAGCTGCTGAGGCTGGTATAGACTTATCTCTGCTAGAGAGGGGGATGTAGTATATATAGTGCCAGGAAGAGGAGGGTTTGTGAGGTCATAGAGGGTTTCATCACTCAAGCTGTATGAGTTTAATGAAGGACATACTCTTTGAAATACAATTTAGTTTGGGTATGTGGATTTAAATCGTGAGTAAATCTGTAACAAACAAGCACAAATTCGCAACACCTATGACCACGCACGCAATTTTGCTGGACCGACTGACCAACCGATCGACCAAGTCGTGACCGACCTGACCGCCAGAGCGAGCAATGGAGCCGCAAGTCACAGCAACAAAGCGTATAAGTTAGCAACTTCCACTTAACTAACCACTACATTTCCAGCCATTACAGATTGCTGCAAAGGACATTCCTCCTGGGGGTAGGTCAAACTCGCACCCCTCGATTGCAGACACATCTGCCTGCTGTGTTGAACCTATGCCCAGCCCACCATACAACCCTAGGGGATGTGTAAGTAATGAACCATATCACACCCTCCCACTGCCAGCATCTCCCTCATGGCTTATCCTTTTACAGCGACATGAGCGGAAAACAGACTTCCAACCCGCTCTATAGATATTGGATCCCAGAAAAGCACATGTTTTTTAATGCAGTTCACAGTCCATTGCATCTGTAGTTTATCTATATATATG
Source organism: Plecoglossus altivelis (assembly GCA_036571765.1). Classification (NCBI taxonomy): domain Eukaryota; kingdom Metazoa; phylum Chordata; class Actinopteri; order Osmeriformes; family Plecoglossidae; genus Plecoglossus; species Plecoglossus altivelis. Next base: position 11,278,013 of record BROE01000007.1, read on the forward strand.
GTGTTTCTGCATTAAGCGTAAGCAGGCGACATTGTTAACCTGCTTGGTAGAGTTGAAGCTAGCTTCAAGTTTTTACTTTTCCGTCTCTAATGGCCTTTTTGAAAGGTGTTCAAAGAATGTTTCTAAGATAACAAGAATACAGAGTCTTTCTGTACCTTATTTACACACTGAGAGGCTCATGAGGACTGATGGGGAAAGCCAGGAAGGCTTGTGTGTGTGTGTGTGTGTGTGTGTGTGTGTGTGTGTGTTTTGCACAATATTTTAGACAGGTTGGTCTTTGTGATTCATACAATACTCCTTTGATAAGCACCCTTTGTGTGTTACTATAGATATACCCAAGGATGTGGAACACAGGAATCATAACCTTATTTTTGATGATACAATAGTTAGTTTTGATCAAGTAATTTGATGGGACAAGAGGCATTCCACAAGCATATTTAACAGCACACGGAATTTAAACTAAAAGTATCCGTGTGCTTCCGATAACAACCGTTTGTCACTAGCGGGCAGGAAAATGTTTACGTGTTGCTTGGGAACAGTCCAATCCCAGTCCAACCGTGGAATTATTCTGTGTTAGCACCGCCAAATAAATGATTGAATAATAAACAAACAAATCATAATCTGATGTCACTTAGTTAACTAATGGTGCTTGTAGAATTGTGGTATAAAATCAATATCATACTCAAGGTTGTGCGTAATTGCTGAATATCAACACGGCTGTAAATCGAAGGTCATAATCACAGCCCTGATAATATATTTAGAAATAACGTACTCCCCCTCATGTAATATTGCTTAAATGTCAAACAGATTAAATTATGTGTTGCGTACAGTCTTTATCTTGATAGCTAAAGTGAAACACCGCCTTTACACAGAAATAGTTTGGGGATTTTACTGAACTATATCAAACACACCAGGCAACCTGAAGGATTTACTGTAGCCCACATAGCAGCAGGGGTACAAATGATGAAGCACAGATATGGTCAATGGTCCACTCAGGAACTGAATGGTGTGAATGAAGAAGTCAGTTGTTTCAGGCAGTTGTTACTCTTTGAAGAACGCTTTACAGCTCGACATTGACTGACTTGTTCAATTATTATATTCAACTATTGACGATTCGTAGGCAATTTTCACATTTCAACAGCGTCTCAAAAGATTATATTTCTATCCTAAACTCCCTATACCGTTTCTTTCAGAGAATTCCCAGAGAGCCTATTTAAACTGCGCTCTCACTGCAGTGATACCAAAGGTGAAATGTGGTGAGAGATCAGCATCTGACTCCTAATCACAGCCAAAATCACTCTTTGCTCAATCCCTTCAAGGATGGAAGACTATTTGACGGAGATTGACCAGAGATGGGGTGACAGAGTGATTTGTGGAAAAGCAATCTGTTCAGGAGTCTTTTATAACAATCAGGTGATTGCGAAGTGATGAGAATACCCTTAAAGTAGCCGGACGCATTTTTGTCTGCAAGGGCAAAACATGACAGATTATTCTTGTAGGCTCCCAAGTGTCATTGGACAGGTGCTGACCTCATCATTGCCAGCCCCCAGTCCCCTTAACATGATGCAGTCCTCCCCAGTGACTTAACTAGGAAATGTAATGCATGATGGGCTCAGTGGAGCACACGAAAAGCAGACACCTTTCCTGTACGAGGTTTGTTAATAGAAAGGGGTCAGTAGCAAGCAAGCAGCCTAAAACCAAACCATATTTTTAAACATAAAACAATCAATAAATATAACAATAAATAAATGTCATTAAGGAACCAGAGTAAATGCATCAAATGACCCATTTTCAATATCCCTACTGGAGTATGACACATAAAAGATACCTAATGTTTGAAAATCCAAATATATTATCCAAAATATTATATATATTGTTTTTTGGGGGGGGGGGAACTGATAAGAAATGAGTTTGGATGGTTGAGGATGTCCTTTAGGGAGCCGGGGGGAGACTTTATCAGCTGCACCACGAGTCCTGTGGCAGAGAAGCTTTGAGCCGACGCTGCTCTCCCTCCAATCTTGTTCCACATGATTATTCTCAATTTCACAGCTGACGGTTTTCACTGAGACAGACGACAGCGATGAAATGCTGTGGCATTGAGCTCGTCCAGAGCTGAGACTGCACGCTCTGTCTGAGGTGAAAGAGAGGGGAGGGGACCCAGAGAGTGCATTCGCTTGGAACCTCCTGGCTCAAGCCAGAAGAAAAGAGGGTTATCTTCAGCCAGCACAGTCATGTGTTTCATGTGGGAGCTGAGGGAGGAATGCTGAGGAGGAGCAAAATAAAACGAAGGGTCACAGAGGACCGGTGGCCAAAAGAGCGTTAGACCTATCCCAAACGTCCCAGCAGGTAGAGGGGTGGTGATGTAGAAACAAGCCCTGCCTCCAGTCTGTGTATTAGCAGGGTCATGACCACACTGCTAAGATAGATGATCGCTAGCTCAGATGAGCTGCCTTCTCACCTTGGAAGCTCAGAGGCCAGTGACACATGCCAGAGGAAGCGGGACCACGTTATCTTGTGGCGAAAACAACTGTGTTGACCAAGTGAGTGGGCAGTGGGAGAACAGGGACTTTATTGAAGACAGCAAAGACTCCATTTCTATTCCGAGAATGACGGCATGAATATGCCGTCGGAATGGGCCAGCTGTCCGCACATTACGGATCGTTTTATGCGATTTACATTTGCAGGGGGTGCAGTGCGGAGTCTTAAGAAGAGGTCATCTGTAGAGGACAAAGAAGATGACAGTCCCGCTTTTACTGATAACTGGAGATGCCCACTCAGCTTAAATGGAAGTGGAGTGTTCCATGGTGACGCTCACAGAAAATGACAACAGAAACATGCCTTGAAATTACAAGTCAAAAGATAGAGAGATGTTGCTGTATTTAAGAGAGATGTTGTGCCTGTGTGGCACAGTTGGACTTCTTGTGAAGTGTTGGTCATTTGTAGATTGATGCCCGTGACTTCAATCTTCTGGAGGACTCAGGAAGTCTAGTTTACAATGAAAATGTTTTTTGGATCATGTTTGTGTGATTACCAGTGCGCCATAATGTGATGCAATGATGCAATAAAGAATCACAATGAGCGATACTGTTTCTGTTAAGCTACCACTACCAAAAGTGAGGGGCAAAAGTTAATAGAAAACTCTCGCATGAATTACTTTCTCTGATGCAAATGAGCACGAAAAACAGACCATTGGGAAGGCTTTCACTGACACGTACATTTACTGTATCAAAGACAGAGAGGGCATAAAAATGAAAAAAAACAAAACACCACTCGCTCAGCACTTTCCGCCTTCGACACACAGGATAAACCGCTGATATCCGCAGAGCCAGTACACCAGACCAGTGAGCTTTTTGTCAAATGGAACCCTAATGAAATATTTAGCATTGTGTTTGTTGTGTCTATGATTAGCAACAGTCTCTTTATTCGCTGCCTCTTCTTTTTCTTTTTTCTAGCTCTTCAGCACAACCTATTTTTATTTCATTTTTATTTGGGGGGGGGGGGCGTGCGCGCACACAAAGATAGTTAAAGACAACAAAGACGTCTTCTCTCCATCTTCTGTTCTGAATGAGCCTAAACCCGGTGAAGATGTACTCAAACACTCTCTTCAAATGTGGAAACTGAACAGTCAGACCTGTGCTTCGGTAAGGCTGCGCTACTTAATAACCAAAAAAGTTGCCTAAATAACAATATGTATTAACTTATTCACACAAAATAACTTGAGAGTAAATTATAAACCCCTCCGAAGCGCTGCAATGAATCATTTGTGATATTTACTACTATTAAATTAGGCTTCAATACAGAGTTACATCGGTTAGTCCATATCCTATAATTGCGCATGACACTCTACAAACTTATTTAAAGACCTTAACTTGAGATGAACAGACCAATTTAAGACAAAAAATGAGGCATACGGTTGATTCAAGATGATTTGTTTTAAGAATGTGTCTTGTTTGTTGCCTTTCGCTACAGTTATAGACTATTTCCGTACAACATAGACTACTGTCTACTACATATCCACTGTAAGCTCCGACATCAGAAAAACGCAGACGCGCCATGTCGTGGCACCTGACGCAAAATAGACTGGTTGCTTCTTTCACTTCAATCGCTATATTCTGCCGTAAAATGGAACATATAATACTTATTTAGACTCTGGGTTGGTAAACAAATGCTATCTTACCTGTTCTCGACCTTTTCAGAGTACCTCCTTTTGCGCTGCCGCTGAACATTTCGGTGTCTGTCACAGCTGTTGCGGTGCGAATTGCAGGTGCAGTGGAAGCGTTGGAAGTGTCACGAGCGCGCCAAGACAGCCACGCTTGTTATGCCCCGGCTAGATGCAGTGCGTGCTCAGTAGTTGTCTCGAATGATTGTAACATGAGAAAAACGAGTTAACGTCATCTGTCCTCAGCCTAAACACAACTCGGTAGAGTTCAAATGAATGTAGTGTGAAAATACATAGACTAAACTATCATAGATTTATGAGGGTGTGATGCAGAAGGATAAATAAGACAATATTATATATCTCATCAACAAACATGCACTAAAACAAGTCCAATCTCTGGTCAAATATCGCCAAGTAAGAGAACAAGGTGTGATAGTGGAATCCAATTATTTGAGAGGCACAATGGCTTTTGGCCAAAAGGTTGTAGTATTTTACATAAATATATATTTGATCATATATATGTATATTTCAGTATTATACTATCATACATATGTATATACATAAATATATGTATATATTCATATACATATGTTCACCTAATGACCACATAATATATGTAGATATATATATAATTGGGGGGGGGGGGAGGTTACGGATATTGTGATGATTTTTCTCTGAAAAGGTTGTCAGTTTACAGAATGTAGAAACTCTTAAAGAAGTTAAGGTATAAGTAAAATGACTGTTAGAATTGAGGTGGTCATTGTAAATTTCCATCCTTTAGGGGCTTTCACAGAAATCCTATCGCATGATATCAAATTTATTTTTAACGGCCACTAATAAGTATTCATTTCCATTATAAATATCTCTCTCACAAATGACTGCCACTTCAAGGTTCAAGGTAAATACAGATCACATGTCATCCTCACCATGTTAAAATCTCTCTACCTTAAGGCCCTATTTTACCATGCAGGCCTATCGCCCCTCCTCATTAAAATTTTTGGGCTGCGTTCAAAAGCGGATGCCTGTGGGTGACTTTGGAAGCATACCGCTACGGGCACATGCTTGTGTGAGCTCTACCCAGTGCCGTGCTCTGTGCATGGGACAGCTGTCAGCCGGACAGTGATGGATGTGCTGTGGAAACATACTTGGAGTTTGAGCTATGTCCTTCCACTGGAAGTCCTCTGGCACCCTGCTTGACCAACGAGAAGACTCCCCTAAAAATAAAGTGTGTGTTCACACACACACACTCAAAAGAAAGGAAGACAGAAAGAAAGACAGACAGAAAGAAAGAAAGAAAGAAAGAAAGAAAGAAAAGAAAGAATCAATACGAAGTTAATCAAGAGCCAACCTTTAAGAACTGATGAGTAGTGAATGAAAGTATAGCTCCCATAACTTTGATTCACAGGCTTTACGAGCTCCCGTAGACTGAAAGCATAAATCTTATCTAATGTGTATAAAGCAACAATAATCTTGTCCTAATAGATTATCCATCTGAAGAAACGATTGAGAAGGGACTGCAGATATCTCTCATGGGTGACAAATTAAACCGTTTTATAGGATGAATCGTTGCAAAAGTTCAATATGCTGGCAGATTGAAGCACATGACCTCAATAAACTTTTTTTCTGAGTACCTAAAAGTTTGAACAGATTCTCTAGCATGAGTGCTTGAAAAAGGGCTGAGGTAGAAGGCAAGATGTAAACGTGCATAAAAATACAATGGCAAAGTCAGTCTTGCACATGAGAATGATCTCAAACGTTTTAATTTGGAGCCATTTTAAGTCTGCCCTCCATACTTCGCCTACGGCTTACATCAATCACAGCCTGACCGCCCCCCAGACCCTTACATCCCAATTTACCTGGTTGCCACAGTAACCTGCTTTGAAGTGCATACATGCCGATTCCATCTATCATTGCCTTCAAAGTTAGACGGAAAATGTTAAATTGTAAGGGGGAATCAAAGAATGATTTTTGAAGGAAGAGCTAGAGAGCGAGAGACAAGCAAATACTGACCCTCTGGCAGCTCTGCTGAAAGCTCTGCTGAAAGCTCTGCTGAAAGATCTTATTACAGATTGTTTGATGCAACAAGGTAACAGTGGTATAACCCCAGATAAGATAGGTGGTAATTGAGACGGGAATAAAACTGATTGGTGATTAAAAAAAGGGTTAAAAAAGGTCTATATGGGCCTCGTATCTGGTAAAAACATGATCATCACAACAATGTAAGTATAAGCACAATTAGAATTATTATTATTTAATCATATTCTGGTTGATGAGAACACTACTATAATTGAGCATCTTGTTGTCTTACTGCTTTCAGTTTGAGTAAAAACAAAATGATGAAAAGAGAATCTTAAATAAGCATCCTATTTATAACAAACTCTTCCAGCCGACTGGGACATTTTAAGTGCTCATAGTAGAGACTTGTGCTGTTACTGCAGGATAAGAATATGGTACATCATCATTGCCAAAGCTAAAGATAACACATTCCTCATTCTTTGAATGCCCTTGGCATTTGCCCAGTGTGTGTTTACCTAGAAAAATGGAAGATTCATAACAGGAACAGCTCAGGCTATCTCAGATATGTTGCTCACTGCAATGGAAAGATAAATTACTAATCTGGTGGAGCTGTGAATTTGATTGGCATATCTGGATGTGGTGGTGAGATTTTCACGTATTCAGTTTTTCTCAAACAGTCAGGGCATTGCTTTTTCTTGCAGAAAAAGAGGACATTTTCAAGGTCATTAATTTGCACTATTTTTTTTAACACAGTATTGATGCGCCGCATGTCTAAGGTTCACACCCATTTCTTTTACACTAGTGATTGATGGACCTTCCACTTTTGTTATGGGTATCACCTCATCTAAGCTTGTGCATGCTGATGGTGTCATGGCCACAGCAATGCCCCAGTTATGCTTTAGTTCTCCCAGTTCTCCCTGCCCTAGTGTTTTCTCTGTCTCCCCGGGTGTGTGTGTCCCGTCCAGGTTTTGTCACAATTTTCAAGCTCTATGCACTCTTGCCTCTTGTTCCAGTCACCCAGCTGTTATCCACTGTGTGATCATCCAGGCTCTGTATACTGTATATGTTGTCCCTTTGTCTTGTCGTTTTGTTGTTGTTGTGCCTGTCTGTATACCCTCCAGTTCCTGAGGTTTGTAAGAAAATACATTTATTTTTTTAGATCCTGCCTTGCTTACCTCGCCTTGCTTTTTGGGTCCACTCACTGCACTCACACCTGACAGATGGGGGGGTAACAGAAATGGTTCATTGGGTCCACCATAGCACAGAATGTGCCGGGAGGTTAATTCAAAAATCCCTGTTGTTATGACAACCAATGTTCATGGTAGTTATGGGCCAAACTACCAATTTAATCCATTTCGATGGTCTGAAAATGGAAAATAAAGAGAATATCATATAGGATCAAATCTATAGGGTAAGCATTTATTTTCATTTTCTATGTCTTAGACTATTTCTCTCTCTACATCTACAAATGTAAATTCACTCTAGTGCTTGCCTTTGTGATTCACAACAGCAGTGTAGTATGAAATTAATTTCTTTTTTCACAAAATGAAAGATTGACGCTGCTGCCAAATCAGAAATTCTTTACTCTGGAAAAAGTGTCTGCCTAAATTTGGCAGGCCAACCAAAAGATCTGTTTGTACGTGTTGTAAAATAGGTGCTTTATTTGAGTTGCAATCTCAACCATAAAGTGATCTGACAGGATACAGCATATACGCCCATTCCAATTTAAAAATCTGTTTCTTGCACCTTCTCAAAATGTGAAACTTCATAGTAAAGATTTGGATGCTGGTCATACCGCAATTATAGAACCTTTTCTGTTTAGGTATTATAATTCTCACCATCCCTAGTTTTCTGTGGCATTTAATATCTGACTATCTGACTGACAGATGATATAAAATGGACCATTTTAGACTCCATCCAACATATACACCACTGTACATGAAATTAAGTATGCAAGTAGAACATTTTGCAAACAGATTAACCACTAATGGTATTAGACAACAATAGCACAATTGCAAATTGGATATTGAATTACTAGGCGAGCACACATTGCCATTAGTTCACTACGTTCTAACCAATTCCATTCACAGTACCATTGTACAAAACAAAAAGAATATCAAGCACAAAAGTTAATTTAACATGTTTACAGGTACAGCTAGGAATGGGCAGGTCTCCTGCAGGACACTACAGATAATAGCTTTTAGCTCCACGCAAAACCTTTTCTCAAAAAGCAGCACTAATAAATAAACCACACTCTAATATATTCAATGTTATTTCACAATAGCAAAAGTATTTCGTGAACTATGGATTCTCTCTCACACTCAAGCAAACATTCAAACATTCTCTTCATCCAAATGGACACATTTTTGTCCTAAATTCCTGATCACGTTTTTTTTTATTTAGAAAAGGCTTTAATAACTAATTGGTCTAACATTGGAGTTATTTTATTTGATGATTCGATTTAAATGTGTCTACTCAAAACATTTTGTAACATACTACAGCGTTATAGAAATGTCTATGAAAGTTGTGTCATATGGAAAATGCATTTCAGGAGAATTATTTGGCACAACTAAGACGTTACAAAAAAGCTTAAAGCCGTCATGCCATCTACTGGTCAAATGATATAAGCACAACCATTTAGACCAGGGGTGTCAAACTTTGGTCCTCGAGGGCCACTGTCCTGAAGGTTCTGCTCCTGCACACCTGATTCTACTGAATGAGTCGTTATCAAGCTCTGTGGAAGCCTGATTAAGACCCCTCAATAGAATCAGGTGTGCTGGAGCAGGGAAACATCGAAAACCTTCAGGACAGCGGCCCTCAAGGACCAGAGTTTGACACCCCTGATTTAGACCGACTATATTGGTGATGTTGAACCTTGTGCCATCGAGGGTCAAAAGTGTGCAGGTGTTCATGTCAACCAAACACAACACAAGCTGATTTCACTACTGAGTTGCTCCATTTAGTGAAATCAGCTGGTTTAGTTCTTGGTTGACACAAAAACCCCTCGATGGCACATGGCCCGAGGGCCTCTATTGATGCAACATTAAACCATTTGTTATTATACTTTAACCAAAAGATGATGTATGATGTGTAGTTTTAGAGTCATAAGTCATAAGGCCATTTAGAGAGTCAGATAAGGTCAAATCATTTCAACCTGCAAAACTATTTCAGCAAAGCACAGGCACCTTGTTCACCTTATTTTGATATGTATACTACATTCCTTTGTAGATTGGTTGGTAGAGTCCCTTTAAGGACCACGGTTGAGTGACACAGAGCTGAAACAGCAAGCCAATGAAAGTTGAAAATATTTTTTCAGAAGCCTTTTTTTTTGGGGGGGGGGGTACCTTAAATTGAAAAGTCACAGGACTGTAATTTTCAAACCTATAACATATGTTATATTATTAATGACCACGTTTTTCACACAACAGCTGCACTTCCTACTAAAACTACATTTTTATCATGAGGACGCCCTATTCCGTAAATTATTAATGAAACGTCTTTATCTATAATGGAACCTGAACTCATAAATATACTTTCTGGACAATTATTTTCACCACATACAAACTTTTCTTCTGGCCTTAGAATTTATTTTCACATTTACTTTACAGATTCAAAAAAACACATGATGCTAAAAATGACTGATGTCATAGGTGTTAATGCACATTGGGTACATAATTAAATTTGATGCACAGATCAGAGATATCACATTAGGTGTATCCAATGAAATTATACACTACCGTGCCACAACAGTGGCTTTACCAAAGGCCCCTGTGGTTTTCCTGACCATCTCTCCAGACCAGGAAAAAACTGAGGGTCTTTGCAATGAAGGCTGTTATTAATTTACAAAAATGGAGAGTAAGAGAGAGAGAGAGAGAAAACTGGGAGGTGTTAAGACACATTTTCCCCTTTGAGCATCTTTTTGGGGTTTCCAGATGAAGATCAACATGGAAGGAAAAGATCGGAGTGGGGTAGAAAATACAGAATGTAGCATGCACCCATCACCTGGACACAAAGAAGGTGACAGCAACCTCCATGACATCACTCCTCAAGAGCATTAAGACATAATCCAAGTCATATTTGAATTAAATAACACACATAGGCTGCATATGGATGAAAAAGATTAAAAGAAGTGAGGGGTAGAGAGAGAGATATAGAGATTCATATAGATTGTGAGATATAGAGAGATATAGGGAGAGATATATAGATATATATACAAAGAGAGACAAAGATACAGAGAACGAAAGAAAGAACATCAGGAGAAAAAAAAGAAAAGAAAGGGCTGTGGTCTAGCTTATGATTTTTTTAAACACTCCTTTCAATCAAAGGGGAAGAGAAAATCTCATGTGTAATCTCAGTTTAAGTGCGGAGGGCTAAGTGGTTCCGGTCTCCGCCCCTCGCAGGGCTCTAATTGGTTGTCATCCTGACAACATGGTTGTTCAGGGCTCGATCGGTAAGTTCATTTCCATTGGCTAGTTGCTCCCACCACAGCATTGGCCACTGCGACCCTGGGGGGCAGGTTCCTGTAGGTCCACACCAGGTCTGGTCCGGCCCCCGGTTCCAGCTCCACCTTGTGGCTCATTCTTGGGAAGCTTTTTGGCTGCAGCGCCGCAAAAAACCACCCCCACAAAAAACACAACATCTTCTGAGCCACAGCAAACGATAACTTAGAATTCTGTACTTTATTCCAAACAAGATTCAGAGAAATGAACCCCTTTCATACTTCTCAATGGCTTTTTTGAAGATGTCTAACTGTGGTGTTATTCTTACCTATGGCCATGAAGATTTCATTCACGTTCATGGCAGTCTTGGCTGAGGTCTCCATGAAGAGTAAGCTGTTATCATCAGCATATGCTTGTGCTTCCTAAAAAAACAACAACATCATTACACTTTTTTTTTAAGTTACTGGAGTGGCCCATTAACATTGAGTATACATATCAAGGCGTACCTCTTCACATTAGTTTCAAACCTCAATGTCATTCTTATTATGATTAACCATGAATTAAATTACCATGTAGAATAATAATAATATCATACTGACTAATACACACTTTGTTGATATCACACTTACCTGTTGGTCAATGGCTCTCTTGTTGGCTATGTCGGCCTTGTTGCCAGCCAGAGCTATCACTATGTTGGGACTGGCTTGCCTCTGCAGTTCCTTCACCCAGTTCTTTGCTCGAGTGAAAGTATCCTGCCATAACATGACCAAAAACACTCCGTTTGTATTCATTCAGCTGTTCATTCTATATAGTCCGAAAATTGGCTAAAAATTTACCAAATAAGGTTGTTTTCCGACTTTTTATTTTATTTTAGGATGAAAAGATTTTTATCTTCTTCATGTTAATACTCTCTCTCCTAATATTCCGATTTGTTTCAATACTTTTTCATCTCCCAATTGGAAGTAATTCTGGGCTCCAAACTGTAACTGTGCTGTAACTGTGCTGTAACGTACTGTGTTAGTGATGTCATAGACCACGATGGCTGCCTGGGCTCCTCTGTAGTACATAGGAGCCAGACTGTGGTAGCGTTCCTGCCCAGCTGTGTCCCAAATCTCAAACTTGACTGTCGTGTCGTCCAAGCAGACCGTCTGTGTGAGAAAGGCAGCTAGGAAGAAGGAAGAAAAAGAGGCACAGAAAATGACAAGAATGTTTTGTGATAGAAAAAAAACGAAAACAAAAAAGGTTTTGCTGAGATTAGTTCATAACAATACCGTCCTGTCTTACATTGTTTTTCGGCCTTCGACAAACCATGATTTTTTTTATAGCATCTGACTCGATCAACAATGCCATTGTCAACCTTATTTGAGCAACATGATACTACAGCCTGGCCAATCAATGAAGGGCCTTTGTGTGGAGGCATGCTTTCAGTTGCAGTTCCTTACATCAAGACAGTGGCCCATGAAAAAGAGACTATAATCTTGCTTTGAGTCAGCCAACAAGCAAACTAAGTTAGGTACACATACATTTCGTTAATTTATAAGAAGAACATAAACAAGAATAGTCAACATTAGAGTAGTTCGAGGGCTTTGACGCGGACCAATAAACCTTCCTCCAATCCTAACCGTGGAGTTGAATAACATCTGATTCTGACTAAACACATCGATACAAAGGGCTTTTATGTTACATAACTGTAATGGTGTAAAACAACAAAGATAAGGAATATTGGACAGTATAAAAGAGGAGAGCTAGAGAGTAAACGGACTCATCAGGACCAGGAATCACTAAGCCATTCAATTTCACAAGCAGGTAGAACATGAAAAACAAACGTCTTCAGAGTACTGAATCTTACCACACTACCAAGTCCTGTCAGACAGGTCTTGAGTTGTCGCAGTGAACTCACTAGACTGGCCCTTCGACTTCACAGTTAAAGATCCAACATAGATTCTAATCTGCTGGATGTAAGCTTTTAACACTTTACTCGGCTAGCAAAGAATTCCATAATCACATGACACCATTGGCAGTAAATAGTCCAATAATGCAAGTTGGATCTTTAGAGCCCTCACATATTACATACATAGGACCCATTTTCTGTACACATTGTGTTGCAGGTCAGTGATAGTTCTCGTGTGCATTCACGCAGCAAAAGATACATCATTGTTTTTTGTCGCAGTCTTACTGCATAATGAAACTGCATTCATTGAGTTGTCCAAACAGACCATTAGACGCCTTACATAAATTAGCCTGCTTTTGTCATTGGACATATTATCTATTTGAAACCTTGATGTTTCATTCTGTAAATGCTTGGGTTATGGGCTGTTCATTTCATTAAGAAATATTTAGAGCAAGTTTGTAAAACACTTCAACTACCAGATTGTTTGGACAAAAGGTTGATAAGAATGGTTTAACAACCCAAATGTAATATCTTACCTCCAATAGTGCTCTCCTGATATTCGTGAAACTGGCCCTTGACGAAGCGCAGAACCAGACTGGATTTGCCCACAGCAGATTCCCCTAACAGCACCAACTTGAACTGGCAGATTTTGTTTCCAGCTGCTGGACCGTTGGGTCTCGCTGGTCCTCCACGACCCGCCATGGAGCTGAGAGAAGGCTACCCTGGGTGAGAGGTGCCTGAACTGGGCCACAAGCAGTTAGGCAGCACAGGTGGAGGTGTCTGAAGGCTTTTGAAAAGTTGCTGATAGGTTTCGGAAGCCTCAACAAGGTTCGTAGAAACGGAGATAGTTGGAACCTGGAATCCTGGTTAAAAAAAAACACAAAGAGGTTAGTTTAGAGTCTGACAAAGCCCTTACATGTGGTTGAAAATTACCTTTAGGACATTTAATCTAAAAATAGCTGCCTCTCTATCTGACTAATGCATTCTCTGTTCGGCGGTCAGTTCCTGGTGTAGGCAGGCTGGAAAGTCCCTCAAGGTGTAGGTGTAAGTGGAAGTAATTGAGGGTCACTAACGGTAGACCTGGTTCACTTTGACTTTATCCAGTCAGCTTTCTTACTTGTAGTCAGTCAAATAAATGGGGCTTAATGACTTGCTAGTGTTGGGGCTAAAGTAAGGACGGTTTGACAGTTACTTGAACATTAACTTTCCTTTTGTGTCCTTGTTCTATTGGCTAGCTAACACTTTTCAACGCACTCAAATATGTACATAGGAAGATCAAATGTCGTCAAAACACGTATTGGCTTGTTAAATTTCTAGTCTTCATATTAATTTAGGTTATTTTGGCATATCTAGTGACACAATATTAGTCTGAATCGCTGATACTGTCTGGCTAGCTTTTTTGCTTGAGAGCTAACGTTAGCCACATAAGCTATTTAGCTTAGCACAACTGGAAAATACAAATATGTCGCAGGATACACAAACATGTCGGAATGGTGTAGGGACGCACGCGATTTTCTTACCAAAGTCAGAAAACAGACATAAACCGTAAAAGTAGGATTCTCCTATTGTATATGTTTCTTGTGTTTTCTATTTCGGACACTTTTCAGTTTAGCAAATAACCCAGTCCTTACTTCCGCCTTGCATAACCGAGATTCCGGGATTCGCCCATCACCTGATACGAGCTCTTGACCAATCTAATGCAAGCCTTTCGTTTAACAGTTTAAATCAAGGAGGTTATGATACAGATTCATTGCGATTCCTGGAATCCAGATTTTGAAGAGGAGATACACTATAATTAGTGTATTGTCATCACAGTTAAAGAAAGCTGTATGTTTATGGTACCTCTTTCTGTACATGTTCCCTTAACAATACAAGCCTGTTGGAGGATGGGAACCTTACTGACCATGTTTCACCACACGATGGCAGTACTTGTTAAAAAAAAAACTTTAAGCAGCGTCCTATGCACGCTAACCTGATAGAAACGCCCGTCGACGAACGATGTAGGCTGGCGAGCTTTTTCTCTTTCACTCTCACATTTAATGTTATTTTCCGACTGCAGACCTGTGTGTCTAACTGGTGACATGTTTTGTGTGGATTTTTTTCTTGGTGCCAAATGTGTTTAGGTCATTTATTGTACTCTATTCGAACCAGTAGGCTATACAGGATGTTATGCAAATTAGCCTCTGCGTCAGAATAGCCTCTGCTTAATGTGTAATTCATATTTTTTAGACAGTTTGTCAAGGGCTGATGCCTAAAAGACGAATCTCTATCCTTGTTGTCTAAGCGTAGATGCAAGGCTAATTCAGGGCTTTAACCTTACACAGTTAGATTAGATATGACGTGTTCATTACTGTAAGTTCAAGCACCTTTGACCACCTGGAAGATAGAACGATACAGGACCTGGCACGGCCTCTGTCTCTCGTGTCCTCAACGCTAACCCCTTCGCCAACTACCCCACTCCATTATAAAGCACTTTCATTAAGCATTGGCACGGGTAGCCAACTCAATTCTCAAGTTGTAGATGTTGAGCAGGTAAGTGTATCTAATAACCTCAAACACCATGTGGTCTGATGGCTACAGCCAAAGCATTAATGAAGTCTTTCAACCCACCAGGTTGACGGCTTTGGGCACTGAAACAGTTGCCACTGTGCCACCCAAAAGAGCTACTAGTAAAACTGGCAGTTGCTGGGGGCACTGCGAACATGATACACGGAAAGACATTAGATATCGGGAGCGGTGCTTCGATCATGAGCGACGGCAGATGAGTGACAAGCAGGTGAAAAAGTGACGGGCCATTTATGAGCCATCAAGTGCTGCTGTGTGGCTCGTGAGTGACAGGCGAGAGCGCGACAAACACGAGGCAGTCCACTGGGAATTGCTCAGTTTGTGAACGCGCAAATAAAATACAATCCTAGTTGCAATGCAGCGTAGCCCATGGTAAAGAGGAATAGACCGACTCTTCTAATTTGGTCATTAATTGCCTGTAACACGAATCAGTGGTCTAATTAACGGTGGAGGTGTACCGAGCTGGTGTCTTGAAGTCAGATGAATGCAATTATTATTCTAATGCAGATACACCAGTGTCTTTTTAAATACTTTTGTTCCATACAAAGACAAACGTTTCCCTACGAGTATAAATTGTTCTGAAGCAGAAACATAACAATAAAACGCTTTGACTATTTTAGAATAAAGCTATATTGTACTACATACATCCTACTAATGCACATAAAAAATACCACGATTCCATTATATCCCTTGCCACAAAATGCAAGATAAGCTACAGTTAATGTATACATCCCATAAGTTTTTGAGTTTCAGAAATGTAATAGGATATACATTGTACAGACACTTGTTACTTCAAGTCAGACGTTGCCTGTTACACAACGACTAAATCCTAGTGTACCCTGCAAGTGCAACTCCCTTTGAACTGTCGCTAATTCCGACCTGATGAGAGGTGGCCATTGTGGAGAAGCTGACAACTTTTAAATCATTCACGTAATGTAGGTAGTACAAGGTCCTTTGAAGCGATGGAAGATGTCAATTACTGGTTATTTAGTGGCATCGTTGCTGGCAACACATCTTTGATGACACATGTCAAACAGTGAGGAATAAGACTGGGCTTTAGATAAACGGACCCAAACGCTTTTGACACCAGTGGCTTGAGTGACAACATTTCTTTTGGGAAGTGCTTGTCATTGGTCTTGAGGTTAACTCATAATGAAGATAATTATTTTACGATTCTGCATGTTGATGTTATTTTAGATTTTCTCCTAAATGCAAATGTGGATATGTTTTGAAGTGGTATTATACTCATACATATAGCATTATTTTTGGTTGAGAAGCTCAACAGTTAATAAAAAGACAAAACAAATGTCAAACAACAAATAAGTATATTTTGTATTATGCAAACTTACATTCCCAGTATGTATAATGATGTTACATTTTTGCTACATTGGTACACAGTTGGTAACAACGTCCAACCATATTGATCAGTCTGTCTCAATCAATCATGCAAATACCATATAATCTGTTATGTCAAGTTGAACACATCGAGTCAGATACCTTTTCCTTAGGAAAAAGAATGAGCTAATTTACCATGCAAGAAGGTAATGGGTAAAATATCAACAGCAAACTGCTCAAGTTTATGTACAATTCTTTCACTTCAGAGTAAAAAAAAATGCAAAACACAGTTCTTAATAGAACACATTGCTAGACTGTTGATGGAAAGGTAGACAATTTATTTGTCTACTTTGTCCACTTATATACATTTCAAGAAATCTCACATAATGTATGTTGTGCATTATACCATGCTAAGGTAGAATAGGGTAAACATACTGTATACTTACCTAAGATTCAGGTAAATATAGATCATTATAATTTCTTGTATTCATTAGGGAGCAAACCTTATGATATCCTGCCACTTCTGCTTAAACATTACACTAAGTTGTAATAACTTATCCTTTTAGTTAAAGTAATGCCTCTGGTAGTCTTTGATAAATAAATAATAGGCAAATGCATAAATAAATCTTGAATCAATAACAATATTATAACAATATGTGTATAACAGGATCTGGCTTCTTAATGATGCCTTATAATGCCTTGACAGAGATCTCTCTTTTATAAAAGATTCACTAATAGATAAGAAAATAACATTTTCTTAACTTGAATACATTTTGGTTGCACATAGTAGATTATGTAGACATGGCTTCAAATTTGTAACTAATTTACAAAATGTTATACCTGTGCGACAGACGGTATGTTTATGAGAACTGCTCACTACTGCTGTTAGTTGCGGGTGTTTCAGTCAATAAAGTCATGTAAGAACTACTCTCCACCTTAGCATCAAAACATTCCTGTTCCAGCAATTCATAGAAATACTTCTACTACCTTGAAGTGTTTTCTCAACGATATTAAAAAGTATCCTGGCCAGCCTCATGAGAGACAAAAAAGTATTTGAAATGAGAAAAGTTCAAAGCACACTTTAACAAAGCCAAAGTAATGCACAAATGACATGCTGTTGCATAGAATTGCAGTAATTGCACAGATTTTGTCAGATATTATATCCCCCCCAAAACGGGGCAAAACACACAATACATAAGAATACAGTGCAGTCACTTCAAACTGAACCAAATGATTCCTCTGATGTCAAGTTGTTGACAACTTCGTCTAGACAGACAAGGTCATCGTGGTGGCCAGCATATAACTATACAATCTAGTCTGTCAAGTCCAGACACCAAGACTGCTCTGTGCTTTGAGTCTGAACGCCAATGCTCGATCTCCGAGACGATGGACTCTCACTGTCCCGGCTCTCAATGGACCCCCCATTCCCCAAAAGGCACTCCAAACTGGTATGTCCCACAGATGTTGAGCCCCCCAGGGGAAGGTTGTCATCACAGCCGTCAGGCCCTAAATCCTGGGAGCAGACTGAGGACGGCCTCAGGAAGGAGGGAGGAGATGCAGGAACGGGGTGAATGGAAAGGTGGGCGTCCTCTAGCATGAGACTGGTTGTTTCCTGCTGAGTGAGGTCATGACCTAGACTGTCTGAGCTAACGGTGGAAATATCCATCCGGTGTGTGGGCCTGGGGGGTTGCAGGTGCATTTCAGAAGGCAGGTAAAGGTAGCTTGAGCTGGGGGAGGACTCCAGGAGACTGTGGGCAGACGTGGGAGTAAAAGGCAAGAAATCATCACTGCCACTGGGGGGCTGGAGACACAAGTTATGATGGGACTGGCTAATGCCAACCGGAGTTGCACTCAAAGCCAAATCTTCTGGGTCTTCATGCCCAGTCAAAGGATCTGGACCAGGGCTGCAATCCTGAAAATCTGGGCTGTGTGAGGAAGGGCTTGTCCAGTGGTGTGGTGTAAAGCTACCGGAGCTTTGACAAGGAGCTTCTCTTGGTGTGGAGTCGATGACATGGGGCTGATAGAAGAGCCCAGGACTGGAAGACTGGGCCTGGTAGTGTCCCTCTGGCTGGGTACTACCAGAGTCGGCAGCCCCTGGTGTTCCACTGTAGATCCACTGTTCTCCAGGGAGATGGCTGTGGTGGCTATGTTCCTCCAGGCTTCCGGCATCATGGTGAAGGTGCAGGCTTGGTGCCAAGTTGTAGGCCATGCCGCCGCTGCCTGAGGTGGGGTTGGAAACCATGTGGACACCGTAGGGGTAGGGGGACAGGGAGGCTGTGTAGTGGTTAACAGTCACGTGGGCCTGAAGAAGGTGCATCATGTGATGGAGATCCTTGGTCAGCTGTGACACTTCCTGGTTCAAATTGCCCATCTGTAGTGAGAGGTACAGTGACTTGTTAGGTACAGCGTAATGTTAGATTGCATAGAATGCAACCCCATCTCCATGCTAAATCCCAATGAGAAAAGGAAAGGTGATACTTGTCCTAAATAGAAAGAAAAGTTGACAGAACATGGATAAATGTGGGTGGGGGGGAGTGGTGGAGGTATGGGGGACAGGGAGAGGGGGGGGTGAGAAAGGCTGAGTTGTCATCTGTTTCAAGTATTGTTGAGTCAGCGCCTCCTTACTTTTCCTCTGCATTGCAGAAGAACCCCTGCTGATTAATTAATAACTCCTTCAGACAGTACCTAGCCAAGCCCATCTGCATCATCACAGCACACCTGCCTGGTACTGGCCCATAAGAATGCAGAGATGCACTGCTCTGCCTAGGATGTACATCAAAGACTATTTATGATGTTGGAATTCATTGATCATTGTCGGTTCGTAATTGGGGGTAAAGAATTGATCTACGAGTAGACTAATTACTACTTAGTAGACTAATTAAGCTGTTTTTTAGGCTGACATTAGATACCTACTATCCATGATCAACACATTTTTATTGTTCTTATTCTGATATTCTTCTATATTTAATGCAACATAATTTGCATCTTCAAATGTTGTTTCAATGTGTAGAGTTTTGAAATGGCAAGGAATGGTGAGTTCTGCGCATATGGGAGGATGACGTGTTCTGAAAAACACAAAGGTTTTTCAGATGTGTTCACATGTATCCCCAATGTCCAAAGCAACTGTGAGGGGAAGCCCTGGCTAGTTCCCTGTCTAGAACTACAACACTGGCTAGGTCCCTGTCTAGAGCTACAACTATGGCTAGTTCCCTGTCTAGAACTATAACTATGGCTAGGTCCCTGTCTAGAACTACAAGCCTGGCTAGTTCCCTGACTAGAACTACAACCCTGGCTAGTTCCCTGTCTAGAACTACAACCCTGGCTAGTTCCCTAACTAGAACTACAACACTGGCTAGGTCCCTGTCTAGAACTACAAGCCTGGCTAGTTCCCTGACTAGAACTACAACACTGGCTAGGTCCCTGTCTAGAACTACAACCCTGGCTAGTGGTCCCTCTAGAACTACAGATAGATGAGTCACTTGGTTCAGCCAGCGGGGTTTCTGGGCCGAGGTTAACTGTACCTTTTCGTTGAGTTGATTGATGCTCTGTCGGACTTCCTCTGTCTCCAAGAGCAGGGTGGCGTTCACCTGCCTGGAGTCTGTGTGAGACAAACATGAGGAGAGTCATACAGTACACAGCATGATATGAGTGTGTTGAATATATTTCATGCTTGTCAATGCATTTCCCTTGCAAATGGGTGAATGAAGCATGCACTTGTGCTGTACAGTAGGCACTGTTTAAGGGGACAGTTACAATAAGTTTGTTACCGTATCGTATCATACCATGACTAAAAGCCTCACCCCCTATATTAAAGTTCAGGATCCAGAAATCAAGAATCATCACTATAAAAAACAAAGCCTGACTGCATTGTGACATCATTTGTACCTCGCAGCATTTGGGATGAATGTAGATTTGTTTGACGACAAATGACTGTTTTCATTTAAGTAAAAATCCCTGATGTTGTTTTGTACCCTGTTGGCCTCAAGTGCTCGGGGTCCCTTGAGGTCCACACTTCAGCTGTCAGCCCATCTTTCCTGACCTACCATGTTCCAGAGGGCACAACATTATGGTGGCCTCACTTTGAACCCTATCTTCACCTTCAGCCAGCTGGTGTCCAAATGAGACTCCCTGTTGGTGCGGTCAAGGCGATCAGTGTGCGGTTGAAGGAGGTTTGAGTTACCTTGAGCAGGACCGCCCTCTGTGCTTGCCTTGGGCTCACTCTGCTCTACGTTGAAGAGGAAAGTCCGCGCATTGTCTTCGATACCATCAACAACCCTGACAGGGAGAGAGAGAGAGAGAGAGAGAGAGAGAGAGAGAGCAAGAGAAAGAGAGGGCGCAAGATAAAGAGAGAGAGAGGGCAAGATAAAAAGAGAGAGAGCAAGAGAAAGAGAGGGAGAGAGAGCAAGAGAAAGAGAGCAAGATAAAGAGAGAGAGCAAGAGAAAGAGAGAGAGCAAGAAAAAGAAAGAGAGAGAGAGCAAGAGAGAGAGCAAGAGAGAGAGGGAGAGAGAGCAAGAGAAAGAGACAGAGGAGGAACAGAAGGGAGGGTTGGGTAAAGTAACAGAAGAACCTTTTCAATTATCGTCCACTGCCAGACGTCCCAACCAGCAGCCGCCGATGATGAGAACCTGCACTGGCAGGCACCCATCTGGGGTTAACCGGAGGCGAGTCGCATGGTACCTGTCTGGGACTGGAGGATACCGGACTCCTCTGGGCCACTTTACTGTATTACCCACAAGTACATGTGAGGCTTACTGGGTAACCTACCGATACTTTATAAATATGTAAGGACGGCTGGTGGAGGTGGATAAGGTGCATGGTTGATAAAGTAACCGTAGAGTTCTGATGGGTGAAAGATGATGAAAGATGCTCTGTGAATGTAATCCATTAGCATTAGCTATGCATCGCTGCTGACACTTTTGCAGGAGGTACAGTACACTGGGTAGTTGTTATGAACGACAGCATTGGCATCATATGTTGAAACATATTTGGGAACTGTGTTTGCCATCCTTAATAATAAAATAATAAAATGCCTTCATGGGGAATTCATCAGCTGGAACATAAGATATGTTATCCTCTACCTGGGACTGAGGTCTGGGGGTCCGAAGCAGCTGAATTTGGGGATGACGAGTTTGTTGGGTTTCTTCCCAGATCCAGACTCCCCTGATGGAGCTGGGGGAACGGCAGAGGACGTGGGGGTGCCGTGCTCCTTTTTGGGGGCTGACTGGGGGGACAGACTCTGGCCCCGCAGGCCACGGCTCAGGTTGGGTGAGCGGCAGCGTCGCAGGGCGTTGAACTGGCGAAGCTCGTCCCCCAGCAGGTTACCCAGGGAGGTGCGGCGAACAGGGCTGCTAAGACTGGGCAGGAGGAGGTTGCGTCGAGAGCGAGACCCTGGGGAGAGGTGGAAGAAGTCGTCTGGATCGTCTCCCTTGGTCTCTATTATGGAGGGCAGCTTGTGTTCGCTTGAAGCTCGAGTGGTCTGGGAGAGAGAGAATTCGCAGTTTTATGGGTATTTACGGGAAAAACACATCGATCGCATTGATTTGTGTGGATAGTTGTGTATCGTTTTTGAACTGCCACTGAATTCCTGCAAAATATATTTGGGAAAATGTCTAAGCAACCAAAAAATAAAAAAAGCATATGGACAAGCCCATTGGATAAAAAACCTAGTCTATAGCTGTAAGTAGCTCAAAAGGTTCTCCATTAGAACAGCTATCGACCTAGTTAGTGGGCCGACCCCTGGGACCAAACCATCCGCTCTGCTCCAAATGAGTTTCAACCTGTAGGGGAAGTCCTAGCACTGGTGCTAACCCCAATAGCGCTCTCACTAGCAACATGCCCCAGAAAATGAGGGCTTTTACCTTGAAAATCAAGACGCATACCCTTGTAAATTTACCATTACAATAACGTATGCAATTCTCCTTATGATTGCGTTGAGGCCAGGGCAGTGCATTTGAGACATATTGCAGTGGCAGGCAGGTTCATGGTGGATAAACAGGGAATGGGGGAGTAATGGTCACATCTGTGGTGTCAGGGATTGAAAATGTAACTCACGTGTGGAAGTCTGGGTGACTTTGAGAACCTAGTGAGACCCTGAAAAGCAACAGCAGACTTCATATTACACACATATCCTTTATAGAGAAAACTGACATGATACGTAGCCTACCCTAATCTTAAATCCCTCTCTTGTTTGTCGCCATTTAGAGAATGTCGATGTTTAAACTACGCAGCACATGATTGTGTTCATCCAGCCACTATTTTCAGTTTTCTTACAAAAGAAAAATGATGACCTGCAACTCTCTAATAATTGTGCTTTAAATAACGATATTTGTCTGCCGTGCAGTCTTGTAGTGTCGTGTCCCTTGTTTCCAGAAATGAGACCATTGCCATGCACCCTTGAATCTCATAATTGGTCCTTTTTTTGCACTTGATGGCAGCAGTAGCTCAGAGAAAATCCCTCTTTCCGCTACCATGGTGGGAAATTGTTAGCAATTTGCAGCAATTACTAGCTGAAAGGATGACAAACATGAAGCTGCATTGGTGTGAGCCAGCTTGTCTTCCTGTTTCAGACATCCCTTCCTGTACGTAAAAGTAAAAACAAAACTGTCTTTTCATCCTAGTGAGTGAGATCAGTGCTGTTGAAACAATTTCATCAATATGTCACTAGTCGGATGAGTTTAGATTCAGCTATATGAATATGAGGAAGCATATACGAGTATGAGGAACCATATATGAGTATGAAGAAGCATATACGAGTATGAGGAAGCATATATGAGTATGAGGAAGCATATATGAGTATGAGGAAGCATATATGAGTATGAGGAAGCATATACGAGTATGAGGAAGCATATACGAGTATGAGGAAGCATATACGAGTATGAGGAAGCATATATGAGTATGAGGAAGCATATATGAGTATGAGGAAGCATATATGAGTATGAGAACAGCATGTTCAGCAGCAGGGAGGAAGTAAACTCTTTACATCCGTTTTACGATTGTCGATTGAGCACCTGGTTCTTAAGTCTTTTTCTCAGGGGAAAAACTCCCAAGATGACAACCTCTCCTGATACAAACAGGAATGATTAATTAGCCACCATCTAATAACACTGCAGCTAAGACATCAAGCCACATCAATATAAATCAGTGGGACACTAATGCCACCACTGACCCACATACCTCAGACAATATATTTTGAGAAACATTCATATGCAATGTCCTATCTTCATCCATAAGGACACACTGCTTTTGTTTATTTTGAACACGTGTGTGTGCGCGCGCGCGCGTGCGTGTGTGTGTGCGTGCGTGTCCTGGCATGATACAAAATAATGGGCAATCTCAAAAGTGTGTAATATATACAAGGGTGCAGTATGAAACAAGATCACATGACAGGTGTGAGATGAGAGAGGTAGGGGGGATACAGGCTAAAACATGCTTGGGGGGCTGTGGAATCAGCATGCACCAGTGGTAGGGGTTGTATGTGTGACTTGCTGTCGTTACAGGAACAGGGTTAAGGAAGGCACTGCCACTGCAAATACAAACCTGGCTATCCAGTGGAAAATTGCAGTATCGTGTCTACGTCACAGCAGGTTCTGTGGTACTTAGCGCTCCTTCATTCTGTCAGGGGCTGAGCCTGCGCCCCTGGCCTAATGCCAGAGACCCCACTCCTAGCAGATGGTGGAAGAGAACTAGAGCACTGCTACTGTGTTACTGCACACCAATATGTACAACCCCCTCTCTACAACCAATCCTTTTCTCAACACCAACCCTCACTTTACAACCAACCCTGTTCTGAACACCAACCCTCACTTTACAACCAACCGTGTCCTTAACACCAACCCTCTCCTGTCTCCACATACTACGTGGACCATGCATACAGCCACTGCAATAACAACAGAATATTCTAATTTTATTTCTGAGGCATTTCTTATATAGCCTGGCTTTGAAATTGCTTTCAAAGCACACAGGGGAAACTCAGATCTATGAATGGAATGCAAGCACAATTTCATTATCCTTGAGGTTGAAATCTTCTTCCAGGAAGTCAGTAACATAAAATAAAATGAAGCAAAAGACTGTTCAGGCAACTGGAAATATGGTCTTAATAACTTTACAGGCATGTAGGAAAATGAATAAAAGCTTATGCAGAAAGATGAATAAAATCTGTCATTTATGTCTGTATTTTTTGCCTGTATTGTCAAACCTAAAAGGATTATATCCTTCATTTGATTCCATTGTCTGGCAGAGATAGACTCAGATTCCTCCTAATATTTTGTCTGGCCTGTCAGTCATATTTTCCATATAGTAGTAGTTATTTGTTTTTAATTCATGAATAGTCCTAACAATACACATGGAAATGAGAAAAGGGTGTTACCTGGTGGAAATGCACCAAATATCAGGCACGTTTACTGAAGTGTGCTTACTATAAGAACACAATCATACCTAGTCAGCCTATCTTTCCCAAATGCCCAACAATCAGTACGTACATCCCTTCAGTTCATTGAGCTGTTAGTGGTTGTGTGACACTACTCATGTCACTGGCACTGACACAGAGTAATCGTTGTGACAACGAACCCACTGCCACCCCCATTGGCAGGATCAAAAATGGGAGTCAAGGATAGCGGCGCAGACACATAATTTGCATGAAAACAGTTACTGTTAAATCACCTCTCCAACTCTGGAGGGCCGACATGTAACTATTTGTTATTAAATAGTGTGTGTCTGTGTGTGTGTCTGTGTGTGTGTTTGTGTGTGTGTGTGGGTGTGGGTGTGGGTGTGTGTGTGTGGGTCTTACCTCAGCCTCGCTGCCCTCCCTCAGGTTGTAGGTGAGGTTGTGGTGAATGTCTGCCGTGAATAGGCTGGCATATTCAGGATACAGCTCCAGAACCTCCCTTAGAGCCCTGACACTGATGTACTGCAGGTCGCAGTAGGTCAACGCTTTCACGTCTGCGTTGGTTTTGATCACTTGATCTGTGTCTGGTAAATCTGAACCAATCAGATCTCCCTTCCCTGAGTCCAACATTAAGAACATTGTGTCAAATAACCTTTCTTTATGAAATTGAAGCCTATTCTGAATGAACCGGTACCTCAACCCAGAGCAATAAATACAACAGTGTAAGAGGACTACATTTCAGAAATAGCTATTCTATTGCATTCTAATGTATTCTATTCCATAACATCCGCACATATTAACTACCATATTAACTACCATATTCACACACACACATTTCCTCACACACACACTGACCCAGTATGGCCAACACCATGCTGTCCTTCAGAACCTCCAGAGAGCCGGAACAGACAAAGTAGTTGGCGTGCAGCGCGTCCCCCTGGCGAATGAGGTACTCCCCCGGTGCGCAGAAGGATGTCTTGATGTGCAGGGAGAGGGAGCGCAGGCAGCCACGGCTAGCCCCCTCAAACACGGGCAGCTGGAGGATGTCCTTGTTCAGGTGCATGGCAATGTCAGCCCGCAGCTCATCTGGGAAGTCATGGAGGAGCTAAACAGCGAAGAGGAGAGGAAGATGGTTGTGGTTTTGGTGCCATGTTAGCTTTATACTGTCAGCTGGTTTGTTCATTACGGCTAATGGAGGGACAGTATAGAATGGGGACAGCTACATGTTTGTGTAAGTAGAAGAAATTATTGTAGAACTTGGATATCAACTGGACTAAAAGTAAATTATGTTTAATTTTCAGTTTATACGGTCTCTGAAAAATCCCATGATGCATTCATTGCAGTTAATCTCTGCTGGGATCATGAATCCCTCCAGTCTTACTGTACCTCATTTGCATCAATGCCATTGTTGACGGACCAGGTGGTCTGAAAGTACTCCAGCATGCGCTGCTTCAGTTGCTGGGGAAGGCGGTGAACACGAATGAAGTCCTTCAGGTCTTTCATGCGCGTGTGGTAGAGTGAACGGCGGGAATACATGCGTTGGATGATCGCTGTTACGTTTCCAAAAACCACCGCGTGCATCAGTGCTGAGGGGAGAAGGAGAGCGGGTTGAAAGTTTGTAAAAAGGACAGCAAACGCGAATGAACTTCTTCAATTCACTCGTAGATTTGAATATTCTCACAACAAGTTGTCTCGAAGAAACGCTACTATTTCAAACAGTCCCCTCATAATTGCCACAAAAAAAGAAAAGAAATTAATCACCATGAAGTCTACATTCAAGCTGTTAGTCTGCATGTCATCTTCCCCCCTACTGCGTCAGCATCCCTAGCATGGTCTCACTTAGAAGCCCATGCCAGGGGGCTCAGGGGGAGGGGGGGGAGGACTCCTGGTGGGCAATAGCCAGACAGACTCACCCCCAATCAGCATGGTGCAGATGGAAAAGATCTTTTCGGCGTCTGTGTTGGCGCACACGTTTCCGAAGCCCACGCTGGTGAGGCTGCTGAGGGTGAAGTACAGGGCGGCGATGTAGGAGCTACGCACCGAGGGCCCGCCCACCGTGCTGTTGGCGTATGGCGTCTCCAGACGCTTCCCCAACTCGTGGAGCCACCCTGCAGAGGTGGAAGGGATGGCGAGGGCAAAAAAAAAGTCACAAGGTCAACGTCTGCCGTCTTTCAATTCTGTTGTGCTCGATGCACATTTTCAATACGTCCACACGTTCTCCACTAAACCCGGTGGTAGACTGGGTGAGGATGCTGGCACATCGTCCTTTGAATTGCATCTCTGGTAGCCTTCCTGAGGGAGCGTGCCCCTGGACTCTCCTAGTGTTGGATTCTCTCAAGGGGGCCTAAAAGAAACCTTGCTTCTGGCCAGACAGCCCCTGGGGGAAAGTCAAGGCGATAGTATCTGAGTGAAATTAAAATTTTAAGCTACTTAATATAGATGGGACACAGATGCTAAAAAGAGCAGTGGCCATAGGGGTAGGTCTGTTTTTAGTCTATTTTCCAAATCTTTTAATAGAGATTCATTTGAAAAATGTATTGTCAAGCCCTGAAACACCAGATCAGAGGCATATGGAACACAGAAAAAATGTATTTCAGTTTTACTCAGCTTTGGCCTGAATTGATTCAGTAAAATATTAATTATTATCTGATTCATACCCAGATAGGCAGTGTTTGTCATACGTGTTTTAGATGGAGGGTTGCCTAAATATATTGACTTCCATCATACTGTTAACTTAATAAGTGTTTTTCACTGATAATTGTCCAGTGTAAGTCTTGCCTAAGTACTATGCAATGACAGAGAGAGTGTGAAAAGTGATCTAGCCATGGACAGCTGATGGTTCAATTTAATTCAATGTTTAGGTAGAATGAGTGGAATATTGGTTGGTGCTCTGCTAGCTGGCATGACAACCCTAGTCCACAGACTATAACAGCTGGCAGGGGAGAAAGCTGAATTAGGTTTAGTCCTCCAGGGGCTAATAGGGCCTGGAGTTAATTGGTAGGTGTACCCTAATGTAACCATGCCCTTGGAGACACAAATGGAGACACACATCCACCACATTCATCCACTGCATACATTGAAAACCACCGCACACAAAATGACTAAAGCATCAGTCCTTCAGAATACATAAATATGGACAGATGTAAAGTCCCACAAGAAAAGATGAATATAAACGCATATATTTACACCTCTGAGCCATGGACACACAGGAACCCCAATCTCCCCTCCTGACATAGACACACATATTATACATATTTCACCATCCCTCCCATGCCCTCTTGCCCTCACTGTGCTGTGTCCCTAATTACAATCAGTAATTCAGCCCCAAATTTGTGCTCCAATTAATAACCCTGGGGCCCCAGAGAGAGGGGCCTATGGCCCTTTAGGACTCTTCATGCAGCCCCGCAGCAAAGAAAATAATGTGAATCTGTTCATGTCAGGCAGACTGTAGTGCTGTATGTCCTTGTAATTTCACCTTCTATGCAGTGATGTATGTTACCTTGTGTTGGGTTAGTCAGAGGGAGGTATTTGTGGGTGGGTAATGGTGATCTTATGGAAGAAGGTCTCTAGATAGATTAATTTCATATTTATGTGTAGAACAGAGTCTGATACACACATACACAGCACACACCTCTGCCAGGCCCCTTCAACCCCCCCTTCAATGTTTCCTAAATATATAGTAGGCAAAGTCCTTGCTACCAATTAAAAATATCATACTAGTTTATGTTTGTTTAGTTTAGTAGTGGGTCGTTATCAAGCTCTGTGGAAGCCTGATAACGACCCATCATTAGAATCAGTTGTGCTGGAGCAGGGAAACATCTAAAGCCTTCAGGACAGTTGGCTGTACTGATCTGTCCGGTCTGTCTGAGTCTTATCCTCCTCACCCACCGATGTCCCAGGTGTCTGGGTCATTGTTTTCCATCTCCTTCCGTCCGATGATGTACCAGATGCAGGCCATCCAGTGGGCCAGAAGAGCAAACATGGACATGAGCAGGGTGAGCACCATAGCGCTGTACTGGGAGTAGCGATCCAACTTCTGCAGCAGGCGCAGCAGGCGGAGCAGACGCACCGTCTTCAACAGATGGACCAGGGAGGTCTGGGGAGCAGAGGGCCGAGAGATGCAGGAGGGAGAGGCAGAAAAGGAGAGGTAGGGTGAGAGAACGAGACTGAATCAAAGTGCCCCAGATTCCCCTCCTCCTGATGATGACGTCCACCAATATCTGAGTGTTTCCTGCCGCTCTTGGACCGTACCCACCACAGTGATGTTGAAGGCGTAGAGGAGGTCGAAGGGCAACGCTGCCACCAGGTCAACAAAAAACCAGGTGGTGGCGTAGTGGAGGCAGATGGAGCGCGCTTCATACACCACCTGGCCCGACTGACTCACGTAGGAAGTGCGAAAGTTAAGGATGATGTCTGGGAAAAGGAGATTTTAGTTTTAGTTTCCTGTTCAGGCCAAGAAAGTAGTTCTGCTGATCAAAATCCCAAACCTTAAATATCAGTCATCAAAAGACAATGTGGCACAATGCAGTTATTAAGTTATTAATATAGTCCTTTTGAGACATTTGTATAGCACTTTGAGGAGACTGAATCATTATAATCAATTATGTATACAGGTTATTAATTACTGTCTTAATCCTGTGGTGTTGATTGCTTCAAACAGGTGGATGAATGTCATTCCCACACCACCATATAACGACATAATGTATGTTCCTAATTAAAAGCCCAGACTGGTTAAAAAGGAAACCGGAAATTGCATCATCAACACAGGTCATCGAATTTTCTACTTCATCCTTTTTCTCTCCAGATTTCATCAGTTCAAACATGATTCTGCTTCTTCCAATACTTTTTTAGCAGCGTGCAGTCACTGGGGGATCGACACAGTCGGCTTAAATGACGATGACTCATCAGTGTCTGAGTATCCGTCTACCAGATGTATTTACCAAGGATATAATCTAATACTGGTCACACATGGTGTTGTGCCACACAGAAATACAGCAGACCCACCCAAGGATAATCTTGTTTTGAAATGCATGTAAATTGTAGAAATGAAAAACAAATCCACATCACTAGGTGTAAATTAGTTTTTTCTTCTTGAAATTTCCTTGAGGCTGACTTCTACATACTGTGCTCTACTATGACTCGTGTTTTTTCACACTTACTGTAGACATCGCTAAACATTTTCCCTTTGAAGTGAAACCACAGACTCACTCAAACCCAGCTCTGAAAAGCTCACTCCTAAATCCCTTATTCCCTTTATCTTGTATCCTCTTTCCTACCTCCTGTATCTCCTATGTCCTATCTTACCCAGAATGAAGAGCATCTCCACAGCGATGTCACTGACGATGGTGGAGCGAGCCGCATTGTCCAGCTCATCATACGGCGTGAAGCAGACATTGTAGGGCACTGTCACAGCCACATAGAAGGTGGCCAGTAGGATCATCCAATCCCACAAAGCCTTGGACACACTATAGTGGAGCAGGATGAAGCGAGACTTCTGCACTGCCGCCACCTTGTACTCTGGAAGAGACGGCTTCTCAAACATGTTCTAGATAGGGGAGGAAAAGTGGGGGAGAGGGGAGATAGAGGGGGGTATCGTTAGGGTCTGGTCACGCACTACTTTGGGCACGTTTTGAACATGGAAACGGCTAAAGAAATGAGCAGCTAATGTACAGTAATGTACTGTTTTTCTGCTTCTAGACCTGCTGGCTTTATTCATTTGTATTATTGATATGGAGTCACTGAATGGATAATAATGAAATACCTTGTCAAGTAAATTCATTCAGTTATAAATAAGCATGGACACATCATAAATATAGGCAGTGAAGGGAGATTTGCTACGGTTGACAAAAATATATTGTAATGTGATGATAATATACTGTAATGTTTTTCCAAAATAGATGACTCAAATGTCAAGATATGCACTTGGGGAGTTCACAGGAAGCTGATATTTCAATATGGAAAACAGCTCAGCTGTTGAGGTGAAAAGGACAACCATTGCCAGTCAGTGTGGGCTCTCGTTCTCTGTGGGGGCCTTGGAGGGAGAGGCATTTTCATGACAGAGAATTGTCTGCACAGACAAAATGGTTGGTGTGGTAAGTTCAGCAGTTGATCAACTCGATCTGCTTGTTGACACTACTGCTGCATCGCATCACAGGTCGCAACCTTCAGAAAAGCTCTGCACGCGATGATCAAGTCACACTGCGAAACATATCCAGTTCTTGTGTGGTTTATGGAATAAAGGATTCATATACGAGGATGTGGGTAATGGAGGGGAAAACTGGACCCATAAAAAAGATATCATTTGATTAGCACTTTTCAGCTTCCCTGTCATCTAAACGCCATTAGAAATTCTATATGTAGTCTCATTAAAGAAAATGAGAAAAACGGCATACTGACCAAGCACTACAATTAACTTCTAAAAATTATGCTTATTCATAAGCTCTCATTAGAATTTTTGATTACAAAATCTAATAGCCGTTATTGTCGATGAGTTGGCAAATGTGTGAGCGTGTGCAGCTGGCGTAATGACACCACAGATCTGCCAATCGGGCCGCACACTTGGCACACAATGGACATAACAATATTTAGAGGAGAGTGAGCAAAGCCATTACTTTTGACAGGGAAGGGGTGGGGTTGAAATGGAGAATACACCAAATGGCTGGTAATTCATCGAAGAACAATGTTGCCTTGGTTGAAAGTAGTGGGAGGCGACCCCAGGAGTCTGGGTAATGAAGTATTAAATTGAATTTCCCTGGTATGCTTCCAGGAGCTGCCAAGAGGTGTCCAGCCTGTATAATCTCCTAAATGACACTCCAGGGTGAATGGTTAGCCTTTCCTCATGAAGATAATTGGACCGTTGGACACATACAGCTAGAAGAACGAGGGACAATAGTGCATTTATCTCCTCTTCGAAAGGGTAAGGAGGAATATGGCAAGTTGTCTCAGGAGTAATGACCCTTGACATATGCTGACATCGTCTGCTTGTTGGATCAAAGTGTGCGGAGTAAAAAGGGAGGGAGAGAGGGGCTTTTCAGAGTCACTGTTTTACATGATGGTTCAGTTATGTGTATTTCATCTCTAATTTTCTCACCATCAACTGCTACTGTTATTTTAACAATGTGATTTCAGAGAAGTCGGCAATAGCTGGTTTTATTTGATTTGATCTGACGTCGTCTGTCAGGTCACCTCTTTGTGTTTTAGCCCCTGAGCAGCTGACCAAGTACGTCCTAATGAATGGATGAGGGAAAACTACAGCTGAGGGGGTCACATGTCGCCAAATCTCACACGGCTACATCTGATCTTTGCACTTCATTAAGCCTAACACCGTCAATCCCTTTCAACTACAACCCCCAGCACGCTCTAAGCTCTGAGAAGCCAGCTGTGTGACAAATAGACATGCCGTCCTTGGTGTTGTGGACCGCATGTGCCCACGACACATCCCTCAAGTGCAGACTGTTCAAATGAAGAGAATGATGAAATGACTAAATTCGTTTTATTACCATAATAAATATTTTGGTTACGTATCAAACCATATTATGGAATTGGTATACTAATTTCATCATAGACCTATCAAGATGCAAGTCAAAGGAAAAAGTTCATATGAAATTTGAGGTTGGGTTTTCTGAGAAACAGTGCAGGGGACCTTGTAAAGCTTATAGACTTGTAAAGCGATACTCAAAGCAAGGTTTGTGTAAAGTCTTGCTTGTGCTTAGAAACACTTTAATATCACACAATGAAATGCACCTGCTGTGAGAACTCCACAGACTTGCTTTGTCATCTTCACCTTCATCTTAAGGTATCCTATACGTCTCCTTCCACAGCACACATGCTCACATAAAAAGCAGGTCAAGACTGGTGTACTCATTTGAAAATGGGTTACAGGAGATTATATAAAAACAGGAGGGGACTAGAGTAGCATGTCCCTAACCCCACAGAGACAAGAGAGTGAGAGCGAGAGAGATAGACAAAGTAAAGAGAGAGAGAGAGGGAGAGAGAGACATAGAGAGAAGTATAGAGAGAGAAAGAGAGAGACAGAGAGAGAGGTATAGAGAGAGGGAGAGAAAGAGAGGGAGAGAGAAAGAGAGAGCGAAAGAGAGGGAAAGAGAGGGAGAGACAAATAGAGAGAGAGAGAAATCAGGGCAAAACACTGAGAAACTGCCTTGTAGTGTATTGCACATGCTCACCCAAAGGCTGTCACAGCATTTGGTTAAAAGATGTTCCATAAATGAAATGCCAGTCAAGCTTAGGTAATATAAATAATGGTAGCTTGATAATTTTTCATGTAAGTTTTGTTGTATCATTTTTGAAAGAATGCAGCCCAACCTTGGCAAAATATCGCCAGTGGCTAGTTAACAACTTATACTTGTCAAAGCTTAACTACAGTCCTTTAGTCTAACATTTAGATAGTTCAGAACATAAGAATGATCTAAATGTGAACAGTCCTTTATGCTGAGACAGCTGTCCTCATATTGGAGGCTATGATTCACACTTCGAAGCTGACAGAGTTCTCTTTCTGCTCTCTCCTTATTTTTATATTTCCATTTCCTTGGACAGACTCTGTTCTTCTGCCGCACAGGTGTTCTCCCACTTACCCGCTCTACCTTTCCTGCACGGTGAACGATGTGCTACAAATAGAGATCTATTCAAAGCATGGCTGACTTGGGAACGGGGACATTCACCGCCAACAGTTACTGCACAATCAGGCGGATGTCACGGAACAGATGGATAATGGTGGCTACGATGTAATAGTGGAGGAAAGAATGAACTTCCTCAGCTCAATGCTCTGCAAACCTGAGAATAAAGGAACACGAGTTTCAGGGATCTAAGTATGTAACTCTGTGTCAAACTCCTAGGGCAGAACCAGGAACGCTGACCCATGTGCTTAGCAGTTTTCTTAGCTCTTCATGTGATGAAGATGAATAGCTTTTGACAACAAACACTTTGGTCAACCCTTCGAAAACCTTTAAACACGAGGAAAGAGAGAAAGATGGGCAAAAGGGCGAGAGAAAGAGAATAGCGATGGAGGAAGGTATTAAGATCAGTAAACACTGTACATTGTAGCAAGACACTGTCATATTTCTCGACCAACTGTTTGTCCAAAAACAAATGGCTGCTTTGTTCAAAACATAAACAGCTAACATAAACATAATCTAATCCTTTAACATAAAGTGCTCTGTGTACTGTGGGTACCATAATAATTAGTGGTACTGCAACGGAAAGGCCCAAGATAAGAATGACTTTGAAAATGACCCTGTGTGTGAGTGTGTGTATGTGCGTGTCTGTACGTGTTGTGTGTGTGTGAGCGTCTAGATGTCATCGTGTGTATTGAATGTAGTGTATGTAGCCTAGCCACAGCCACATGGGCTTGTTCATGGGCATTCAGGTAGAACAGAAAACAGATGCAATTATAGGACAAAATGTCAATCTTTGACCATAGCATATCAACACAGGTCTACATAAACACAGGATATAGGCATGCATTTTAAAATAAACAGTTCTAGAAGACAGACTGTTGGTTCTTTTGAAAAGAGCATCTTGTTAGCAGTCTCTGTTGGTATCTGATAATGTAGCGTCTAGATGATAGAGATTGTAGAGACAGAATGGCCTGAGGAGACGAACCTTTAGGGAACAGTTCTAATAGATTAATGTATCTGACGTAACAGGTGCCGGTGGGATGTTTTGACCAAAAGTGATAGTGACTGAGATTTTGGTTGCGTGTGAGAGAATAAAAAGATAAGATAAATTCAGAATGAAATGAAAGAGAGAGAAAATCATGTGTTTACAGTGTGTGTGTGTGTGTGTGTGTGTGTGTGTGTGTGTGTGTGTGTGTGTGTGTGTGTGTGTGTGTGTGTGTGTTTGTCAACCAGGATTTAAACAGTTTCAATAGACTGAACACTTTTTGGCATATCGTTTCATGATTGATGTGGTTATTGTGGTTTAAAAATCGAACAGATCAGGTTAAACAGAGTGTATAGCCAGGAATTCTTAATGTTCTGAGACACACACATACACACAGGCATGCACACACACACCAACTCCTCATATTATCTTAGATGCATTCCTGTATAATTGGAGCTTTGTGTAAATCGTTGGTGCCGACATTTTGTCATATTGAGTTAGCCCCAGTGACACGTCCACAAGCAGTTTAAAAAGTCATGTTTAAATGGAATTAAGAAGACTCAGTTGAGTGAGCTGTCAAGATACAGGGCTCTAGAGAAACCAACAACTAATTTGAATAGTTTTCAGTGCTGGCTCTGTCGTTGTGGTCATTATCTTACAGTGAATTATAAATATAATAATTATAAAGAGAGGTGTGTGCTTTGTGCTGTGGATGGCATTACAGTATTTCAGTAAAAATACATTCATATCATCAGTGTATGTAGATTACATTCTTTAATTAACATTTCTAAGTAATGACCAGTAAGTGTTTTTGAAGGTGGTGTTTCTCTCTCTGTAGCTATATTTGCTTGAGTGAGTTTGTCTAATTCACCGTTTCTCAGCATGCGGTTGCGTCTGTTGCTATATAGGGGAGTGTCTGTTTTCAAAGCAGGTGTGTGTATGTCTGAACCTGTTGTGTAAACAGTGCCATCTGTGAGTAGGTGGGATCGGAAGCATAGCACCAGGATGTTGGCAGACGAGGGGGAGGTGTAGCACACTGTTGCCCAGGAAAGGGCTAGGTGTGCTGGCCTGAAATGAACCACATAGCCCCTCAGACTGAGGGTGTGGAGGATCCCTATGAAAGAAAAGTGGCGTGTGACACATGACCTGAGGTGTACAGTGACAATCCTCATTCATGTCAGTTTGTAGTAAGACGTGTTCGGTATCTGTACAGTTTTTATAAATCTAGCAGTTCATTTGAGATGATTCTCATTTTTTCGTGGCGCCGGTAATTTCCCATAACACACAACTGTTCTGTTTTATCCCTCTCTTTTAATACACATTTGAGTTTTTGCCTTCACTGTAATAGATTTTTGACATGTTACATTTGT
Organism: Plecoglossus altivelis; assembly: GCA_036571765.1. Lineage (NCBI taxonomy): Eukaryota > Metazoa > Chordata > Actinopteri > Osmeriformes > Plecoglossidae > Plecoglossus > Plecoglossus altivelis. The sequence goes on from BROE01000007.1 coordinate 11,313,790, forward strand.
CACACCTTTCTTCTAACTTCCTGTGAGGATCTGACACTACTACACATGGGGGTTGTGCTTTCATACAACACCCTGTAGGAGACAGCCTCCCCGCCGTGCGAAAAGCTCAACGTGCTCTGCCACCAACGCTTTCATGACAAAGTTAAAGAGGATGCAGGTACTTTTTGCATGAAAAATATAGTACCTGCCTACTGTGGAGCATAAACGGGGTATGCGGTGTACGCAGTGTATGCAGCAGTGTGTGCAGTGTATGCAGTGTATGCAGTGTACGTAGCAGTGTGTGCAGTGTAGGTAGCAGTGTGTGCAGTGTGTGCAGTGTATGTAGTGTGTGTAGTGTACGTAGCAGTGTGTGCAGTGTGTGCAGTGTATGTAGTGTGTGCAGTGTGTGCAGTGTGTGTAGTGTGTGTAGTGTACGTAGCAGTGTGTGTAGTGTATGCAGTGTATGCAGTGCGTAGGGTGTGTCGGACGGTAGGGGGGCGTTTGTTTTGTCCATGTGTAAAACACATCATATACTTTTTTTGGTAGGGGGAGGGGGGCGCCAACGATGATCCTGAATACCCCTCAGCACATGCACAGTTGTGCCCCTGCCTGCCTTATGGCTAAACCGCTATAACAGGATGTATTGGTAACACTGTAACACATAGGGACAGGATATAGTATTGCATATGTTAGTGTGGAAATCATTTAGTTTGGAGAGAATTTTGTAGATTAAAATGGGGACTGATTGCATTCTTAATTTTAAATACTTTTAAATTCACTGTGGGGCAACCAGACTTCCAGACATATTAATTACTCATTCAAGTTTCCCTGGAAAACTAAAAATATTCAACAGATTGTAAGGATCAGAGCAGTAATCAAGCACATAGCCAATTGCCAACTGCCAATCTATCAATTAACCAATCACAATGGATGTGGGTGGGATTTGGGTGCTTACACTTCCCAGGTTGACTTCTCTCTTGCCTCCCCTAGAGAATTGACTGGTAAGATGGTACAGCACAGTCCGGCCACGCTTCCTGGCTTCACTGAAATGAGAGTTGCCACTCTTTCTTCTCTGCCTCTTGTCCTCAGAAACTGTTCAAAGAGATCAAGGAGACAATTATTAAAACCAGGATGATATTATTCATTAGATCTCTTGCTACCTTAAGTAGAGTAGAGTAGGCCCTCTACGTTTTATCATTCATCTTGTGTGTGTGGTTTGAGACAGTGGGCATGCATGATGTGGTACCAATGTATTCATATGTGAAAATGAAAGAACTTGATTGAAATGTATGCACTGAGATTAATTACAGGAGTATTTGTTGAATCAAAATTAGATAAAGATGACAACAACATTTATTCACCCCGTCGATGTACATATAAAGTCCTGACAATGTACTGAAAATGCTCATAAATTGCTTCACCTACACTGTGGCAAACCTTTCACCATCACAATTCAAATGTATCAGTAGCATTTGAAACATGTGAAACTACCTACTGCTTCCGCCTTTGTTTATTGCCAGGGTGAAACCATGTGAGCATGTGCAGGCCCATCTCCAACAGTTGAATACCAAGCCAAGAAACAATTGCAGTAGAATGTGACAATGACAAACAATGGTACTCTGTCCAAATGAAAGCCTGGGGCCCAAGAAAGAGTTGGGTCATAAATCATACCCAGACCAAAGAACTAAACATTTTTTGTTCAAACGATTGGAGGTTTTGTGGCCTACCTTCTTTTTTGCTGTTGTGATGACCTTTGCCGTGTGAGTCGGTGATGTCCTTGAATGAGAATAGGAAAAGCACCATCTCTCCCTTCTCGTTCTTAATGGGCACAATGTCAAGCAGGCACCAGAAGGCCGTCCCTGTAACCAATTTTATAGCAAAATATTACAAACATGCACAGCATTCATTTTGTTTGCAAAGATGCTGGTAGTGACAGATGTGACAAATCACAAACGTTTGAGGCATTACAAATGTCTTGTGTTGGATTCAAAGGACAAAACCTGAAAATGAATATGTGCTGCAATAAAACCATTGCACCATTAATATTCAACCAAGCTTAGACAAGGAGTGAATCTCTATTTCAGACCAGGCGAGAGCCAATCAGATTTGGAGAAGGAAGGGGCAGGCATCCAGGCCCTCTCTCGGACCTAGCTAGCTCATTAGCAACTAGAGAAGAGATGAGCTCTGCCTCCAAACAGATGTTGGACATCTCCCAGGGTGCAAGAATGTGTATGTATGTGTGTCTGAAAAGAAAATAGGAGAAACAGAAAGAGGGAAAGAGGAAGGAAGGTAGACAGAGTAAGTGAAGAAAAGGAGCTACGATACAGTAGTATGTTAAAGAAAGTGTGTGTGCATGCATGTTTGAGCACACGGTAGCATGTTAGAAATTCTGAGAACTTGTTTGATGGTGTCAGATTTCACAGCCTTTATCACCTCCTGCTCAGCTCTGGTGATCTCTTTCAGTAATTAGTGACAGAGAGTTTCTCATAATTTCCTCCTAACAGTTTAAGTTGCTGTGGGAATATAAACCAGTGTAACCATAGTCTCTCTGCATGCATGCCATTTTATTTTAACAAGGTTCTTGTATGGGGTTTTCAATGAAACTTAGATTCAAATCGAAATGAAATAATTTCAAGCTAGTAAATTCTTTCTACGGTATGATCGCCTGTTTCTGAACTACCGTAAATCTTTGCCAGTTAATGGCACTGGCTAAAAGGGACAGTACACTTGACAGGCTTCATATTTTAGAAGTACAAAACTTAAATTATTGTGTGCTCTTAACTGTACTATGAAAATAAATTGGTGCCCTACATTTAGAACCTTTTCATTGAAAATGTTGGTTAAAATTCTAGAAAAACTTTCATCCTTAAAACTGCCATTGTTACAATTAAAACAAAACAGCGTCCCTAATCCTTCTCTGAACTGCCATACTTAACTCCATCTTGAGTTTGATTGACAGTGGTTCCACTAAATAATGCAAAGAGGAAAGCCCATCTCGCCGAAAGCAATTGGCTGAGACAGAACTGCTGGACCATAATTGGCTAGAAAGTAGCGGGCCACTACTAAAGATTTAAATTGACGTTCCACTTCCTGCCTGTGTTGCTAAACAACTCTCAGATGGCCTTATTAGTTTACACAGACTGTTTCTGGACAAAACAGATTGTTGTACAGATCCTGATAGGCCATTAAGGTTTCCCCGAAACACTGTGTGTTCTCATAGCATTAGCGATGTGAAATTCACTTATATTTTTACCGCCACCCACCATTTTTCTTGTAGAAGCGGATTTCGGCCTGATATTCCTCCTTGCCCTCCAGAGCCTTCTCCATCTGCTGAGCCACATGTTCGCTGGTGTCAGCCCCGTACAAGAAACGACAGCTGCAGTTCTTCTGCATCACCTCGGTGCGCACGAAGCCCGTCAATTCGCAGAAGCCGTCTGAGCAGTAAACGATGGGGTAGCCACGATGTCCCTGTGCATTGCCCAGCAGGAAGTTGCTGTCTGTGTTTTAGCACCCAACAGAAAAACAAGGAAGTGTCTTTTATGTAAGCGTAAAAGATGTGGTTTATCGTGACTAATACATCGTAATATCTTAATGTGTAATTGGGAAGGGGGACAGTGAGATCTTAGGCATGGCTGGAGAGAAGAGAGAAGGAATAGCTGTCCCTTCAGACTCACATCTTTCCCCAGTGAATGTATTTTTCGTCTCAGGACCTTGCACAGCGGGGAACCTTAGACAGCCACTTTATAATACAATATGCTGTATATTTATCTAGGATTCCATCTCCATTCATTTAGCCGTGCCTTTAGGCTCCAACACTACAGAGGACTAAACAGCAGTCCACTCTGGGGATTACAACAGCGTAAGGTAGGGATGGCTTGGTCTGTCTGATACCTACAGGCAGAATTTCTTCCCTAAGACTTACATGTTGCACATTGCCTTTTCTACCTCAGAAAATCCATCAATCTAATGCATAAAGTATACGTTCATATAGCAAAACCCTAAAATCCCTGGAGGATAGAAATATCAATTAGCCTACTACTAGTACATTGGGGAATTAATCATAGACCCTCATTTTGACCTTCGAAAAAGACAAATGGTTACACTAGTATTTACCCAACACACCAAGCTAGATTTAAATACTATGGAGAGAATCAATGCATCAGACCAGGACACTTTACATTCTTTAGAAATGTAGCGGCTGCAGCTCTTTACAATCTGGCTCTTTAATTGCCCGTCCTTGACAAGAAGTCGTCGACAGGGGATTTTTCTGAGCGGTGACAGCTTTCACAGGCGTGCAGCAAGCAGTAACAAACGCGCCACAGAGGAATTACACAAGGAGACGCAACAACCGGATCCTCCACCTCGACAACAGCCTTCAATTGACTCTTCTTTTTCCTCGGCCTTTAGCAAGCTGTCCGTGAGCGTTAAACAAGCGTTTAACGTTACACTGGATCTTGTAAACTTTTTCCTTGCTTTTTATTAGGCTATTTATAGGAGTCTGGTCTGCTCAATGAAGGCTTCGATCATTATCAGGTTTAGCTTGACATAGCTAGAGATGGACTTCCACCAAAAGTATTTCATCTGTGAAAGAATAACGGGCCAACCAAAAACAACATAGGCCCTTGTGATTAACAACGACAGACAGACAAAAAAACCCATCTCACAAATAAATCACACACTGCTGCCACGTAAACTGTGAACTTCTGTAGAATACAATTCAGGGTAGCATTAATCTCTTTGGCTAACTCAAAGTTGTCTAAATATATCCTATACAATCTCTAGTCAGCATTGCTATATCTGTCTCATAAATAGGACAAAGGAGAGGACAGTAGTTTATCATTGTGTCGCCTGTATGCATATGCTTTGCAGCACTACAGTGAAAGAATAGAACATTTACTTTCTGGATGAGGAATGCTTATTATTCTGAAAAGTTCATTGTAGTACACCCATTCAATTTCCTGTCCACTTGCAAGATGCTTCACAAAGTCCTCCTAATAAGGAGGAAAACATCCATAGATGAGAGGTATATGTATATATCAGGTCTCCTTCGATGTACCTTGTTGGAAAACAATGGAAAAATAAAGTGTGTCCAATTATATTTCTCAATAAGAATGCAGTGGAATTTCTGAATGGGTTTATGTGCAACCGAGCAAGGTTCGTGTGGTTGTGAATGTGTTCTTGGCCCTCTTCTAATCCTCTTACAGATTCTTCTTTGAATGACTGTGCTGTAGCCTAGCCTTTCTTTTTAATTACACATCTGCACAGCAGATAGAAGAATTCTAATCTGGGATGCTAGATGCTAAAAACAAACAAACAGCAGCGTCGCGCTCTGTATTGAATGGGTCGATCAAATAGGAAAGAAATCTGAGAGAGTATGGTACTCTACGAACCTGACGTTGCCATACTGGTTCATAACACCTTAACATAATGAGCATGCTGAGGCAGCATGGAAGATTACTGTCTCAACATGTAATTAGATACATTTGAGGTTTCTCTCCTGTCACTGGTAATGTATATTTTAGACCAGAATGTTAACATTAAGACAACTGTCTTGTGTTTTTTCTTTGTTTGCGATCAGCTGAATCTGAAATATCGCAGATAAATCTATTTAGTATCTATTTATCTATCGATAGAATAACGTCTTAAGTTTTACGTTGTTAAATCACATTTATTTAAATCCTTGAAAGGTTTTAGCATGCATAGCAATGAACCCAAACAACGTTGTTTAAAGTGCAATTCTCGGTTGAGCGAAACCACTGGATCAAACTAAATCTCAAATCTTTGTAGCTAAATGCCAGAGAAGGCTCTTATGTTACTTTACCCTTTCCCAATCCCACTGCTTAACAACATGCAACACTGAGAGACAGAAGCAACCAACCCAATCACTTCAACTGTCCGCCTGCTGTCTGCTGTTTTCCTATTCAAGCCCTAGTGGCGGACCACCTAGATCCATTCATCACCCTGCTAACAATGAACACCATCGGGTTCAATCTTCTGACACTGGCCCATTCCCTTTGGTTTATCAGTCGCCTTTCAAGGAATAGTGTGAGAGGAGCAAATGAGCCCTACTCTTATCTCTGCAAACAGCTGCCCTACAGGCTGGTTGCCGATGTCTGTCTGCTGCGACGGGCAAGGCCGCGCTGTGGAGCTATGCGTCTGTTAGGCGGCATGTGTTCAATCATGTTACACTCATATGAGTGTACACATTCTATACACGCTTATTACTAAAGTTATACACTGAGTTTTCACCGAACCGCCGGTCTATCTAATCTGAAGTGAATACATCGAATTATTTCTGACGCGTTTAAGGCAAACTGACCAATATGTACAGACAGAACATTTCATGTCAATTCAAGACGAACAGTAGATTAGGCATGTTAGGTGCACGGTAGCCTACAGTACATGACTAGACGTACAATTAGTTAACTAGACTTAAACCATGACCATCTGAAGACTGCCTTTTCCAAATGACGACTTGCTTCAACAATTTCCTACGTTACTTTGATAAAAAGCCATATATGAGGGGTTTATGACTAATATCAAACGAACTACTAATCTCTCTTCAAACGTCTCATCAGTCACACACAGACTAACCCAAAATGCTTGAGCACCTTCACCAACCGCCGCTGCACCCAGTCTCCCGGGCAACCGCGGGAAGCTATTTTCAGCCACGGGCAAGCTGCCACCCAGAAGTACCCTGTTGTGGAAGAAGCTTGCTGAGTCTTTGAAACGCAGGTTCGGTGGCTAGCAAACACCATCAAACGCGTGTGTCCGTCAGCCCCGAAACTGCCTTCTATTCTAGACCTATTAATTCCTTGATGCACTTCATGTTAGCTGTAGTGGGGTTGTCCTCATTAGAGCTGGCTTTTGAATTTAAGTTAGTGAAAGTTCTGATGAGTAGTCCATACAACTAGTACGAAATTGAAAGGTTCTATGCTATGATGAGGAAATTTCCGGTTGAGGAAAATTGTACTGCCTTAAATTAAGCTTTTTTTCAGATGACTTCTCGATTAGTCTTCAGTGGAAAGTTGCATTGCAGACTTTAGGAACGCAAGCGCAATTCAACACTCTAAAAAGCTTCACACGTAACTTAGGAAGACTAAACCCTGACATAGGTCTCAGTACCATAACAAGAGTTTAGCAAGATAATTGAACAATAATTTAAAAAACGGTGCCTATAGAACCTACATTGATAGAGCTTGACTAGCTCAATTAAATTAGCCTATTTTCTATCAAAGTAAAATATGTCCTGCGTTTTTGCTGAAGAGGATTGGGTTGTTATGAACTTGAAGTTAGGGTCATGACCTCACTTCTAGAGCACAGAAAGGAAATTGCCTCCCTTCCTTTTGGCAGCCTAACAGAGATAAGTTCTTAGATAATCATGGGTTCATTCACTATTGGATAGTGATCACGCATCAAAGGTAGGCCTACTTGATAAACTAACAGAGGAGTTACAGCAGAGTCCACACTTAAGAAAGAGGTGTGTTGATTTTGTACTCAATTTCGTTCATCACGTATCTGAACGGATTGGATAGATTAGGCACAGGGTTCTTTGTTTTGTTTTTCTCCGCAAACAGCTATTTCGTGAGTTGTTTTGTTCCCTCTTATATCAAACTGTACTTACAGGTCAGTCTTTCAACACATTGTATAATAACACAGTGTTGATAAATGTACTTATCTATTAACATAGAAAGACATTAAATAGCTAGAGTAAACACTCACATCTTGTATAGCGTTAGGGGATGAAGTAATAATTTGGGTAGCACTGAACAAATTGTTTTTCGAAATTGCCAACAGTAATTGCAAGTGAACAAATCTTAATGCCAGCTGTTGCCATCATTACAGTGGTTGGTTTATTAAGAAGGAAACTGTAATCGTGTTTCTCGATCACCAACCACATCAAGTACTACAGTCACAAAGCACCGATAGCTGTATCATCCCTTTGCCTACAATGTTTCCATACAGCCAAACAAGGAAAAAAGATTTAAAATAATAAAATGCGACTGTCTGACTATCCAATACCCACCAAAGGGGTATTGTTAGGAAACAAAACATAGCATTTGACAGGGTTATATGCAGAAATAGGAGTAAGGCGACAGCAAGTAAACACTAGCCTCCCCTGGTGTTTGTTTACAAAGAGTTACTGTATCCCTTGAGTCTTGCCACCAGGTACAAAACAAGAGACACAAGACATGCAGACATCATACTGACGTGTGGCAGAACAGCAGAGCAATCTCTGTATGATCAACAAAATGCATTAAGGAGTAAACTTCAACCCTCATCCTCACATAACCTGGATCATAAATCTTACCACAGAGAATGCTGTTGTGGAAAATAATGCAGAGCGATATCAGTCTTGTATGTGGTATAATACTACAATTACTAAATGTTCACTGGGATGTGAAAATAAAAATGTCCCTCTATGTTTATGAGAATCAACAATAGCATAGAGACATGTTAACATCATTGGCATTGCCATACTGCAACTTCTACTGACACTATCATAATACTGCTCTAGTACTGTTTTACCAAAGAATGTTCATTTCATTTATACGTACAGAACAGTTTAAAATACCGATGGCTTCCATGAAGGTTCTAGAAGACAGAGGACATATCTATCACAAGTACAGCAAATAACAGCATTACTACAACAATGCAAGACAGGATTACTTACGGGTGCCATCGAAGCGGGTGGCAATGGTGTCCAGAAAGGTATTCTGGGGGGCCAGAAGCCCCTTCATCACTGGCATCTTGACCCTATTCTAGAGTCAGCAGCTGCCCTGCCAGTCACACCATTTCAGACCCGCACAGTGGTCTGTCAAGGTTGGGCAGAGGGGTGGTCCGGTGCCTTGGGGCGATAGGCACATCTAAAAGAGATGATGCTTCTCCATGCAGATTGAATGTGGAATTGAGGGATCATTCGCCATCAGATTCTAAGTGGAATCAGGTTAATTGCAGAGTAGATCCAGCAGAGATTTGCTGAGGTGTGCACATTCAGGTAACATAGGTCTTGTTCTTTCTGTTGATGTAAACAGTCCTAGCAGCAAGTGGTCTTCTTGGTCCTATGAGCTTCGCTTTGATGAATCCAAAATATTGCTTTCTTTCTTATTCTGTCTTGTGTCTTGTGTGTGCTTGTGCCCCATCTTACTCCATTCTTCCCTTTTACCAAAATGCTGTGGCAGTTAGAACAGTTACATCTTCTTATGCTCTCTCACGCCGCTTCTCTCTCCCTCTCTCTCTCGCTCTCTCTCTTCTCTCCGCTCCCTCTTTCATCCACTCCTGCGAAGGCTCAGCCAATGAGAATCGTTGCTGACACTATAGAAACCTGTGTTCTTCTGGGAGATGGAGAGAAGCAGTGGGACAGGAGACAAGAGGGAGGGAGGGCGAGAGAGACAGACTGAGAGAGAGGGAGAAAGAGAGAATATTCTTCTGCACTGGCTATATCTCGTACTTCTATCAATTCAAAATACTATTTGTATCCCTAAGGATAATATACACATTTGTGCATGTATTACATAGTGAGTACATATATTTTTGATTATACTTTTTCGTGATTATAAAATATGTTCAGAACAAAGTCTGCTTTGTTAATTTACAGTTTAAATATTGTGAATGGTTTCAAAACAACTGCTTAAAAGACAAAATGCAAATGCAAAATGGTTCCAACCCAGTCGCTCTAAAAACAGTTGAAGACAAAAAAAACCCTGTCTACAATGTGCACTACTGACTACAAAGGAATATCTTGGCAAATAAACATTTCCTTGGTTATACGTATTGAGGGTTTCCTTCTTGAACTTGGCTGCAGAGATAATTGGTTTTCTGATGCCCCTAGCTTCACATCTTGGTCAGAGAATTAAGTCAAGAATAAAAGCCGCTAAGAACGGATTAAAAGGATAGATGAGGAGATGTTTTAGTGAAGACCTTGGCAAAACTGACCCCAGATCTTAATTTACATTGACGCAGAGACTGAACAGCTTAGCATCAGTGACATTATTGTTACTGATACTAGCTGGTTGTTTAAGAACCAGCTAAACTAAAAGAAATATTAGAAAATATATTTTTAAAATCAAACATTTTAAATAATAATGATATGTACCATAAATTATGATATAATCAAATTTAGCAATAGCCCAAACAGTCTGCTCTTGGCACTTCAGATATCACAGACTAATACATCTGAACTAATACTTCTGAAGGAAATTGTAATATCTTATCTTAATACTGTATTATAATTCTCACACCAATCAATAATCAAAAAGAGTTAGAGTAGAAAAATAATGTTAATCGATTCTGAAATCAATTTCTCCCTGGTTTCAGGGCTGAGGCTGAGAATATGGTAGACACAGAAGACCCTGAGTACACTACTAACTCATGTCAGACAGATGGGCAGAGCTGTGCAAGGGCATTGAGAAAGACTGTCTAGAGAGAGATGGGAGGGAGATAGATGAAGGGTGAGAGATATAGCAGGAGAGAGAGAGAGAGAGAGAGAGAGAGAGAGAGAGAGAGAGAGAGAGAGAGACGGAGCCACAGAGGGAGGGCGGGAAATAATACGGGCTGTGGGCATATCGCCGGGTGATGGATCAGACAGCGCCCAACGTCGCAGTGAGGCGGAACGCTGGGATGAGACAGTGAAAAGATGACCGACAGTATAAATACAGACAGGGCGAGAGAGAGAGTAAAGAGGAGGGATAGCCGTATAAAACGTTAAAGCTACAGGCATGGACTGAAAGAGTAATTGAGATGTGATGAATACAAAGGGGTAAACTATAGGGAAAAAAGACAGATATAAAAAAAACGTGACAGGAAAGGAAAAATAACATGGAAATTTGGAAGGAAACAGAATGTAAAGGGTACGCTGACAGAGACTAACTGAAAGCAGGAGAGACAAAGAGAGTAAAAGAGAGTAATGTTCGTCTTCTCAGATACTATTTAATCCCTGGCAGCTATTCAGTTAAATCAATTTTTAATGGATACTCATTGTCCTCCCTTCTTGTAGTTCATCCATCTCCTCTTGTCACAAATAAAGAGTCTAATCTATTATAGATTCCCCTCTTTCCAGTTCCACCCCCAGGTTAATGCCACATGCTGAAATAATTGTTATACAGTATGTGTAATTATAAGCGCAGATTAACTGCATTTCCCATGGTTCTTGGTGCCAACAGTATCTATCGGGTTAGTTGATTATTGCCCAACATGTGAGGCTAAAGGATAAAACATTTGAACATTTAGATGCTCATCAGTTGTTTATAACATAACAATCAGTCCTGAAGTCAAAAGTGTCGTAATGTTCTTGATCCACAGGTGACTTTGATACGTATTCCGAGTTTGAACTGTCTTCGCCTAATTTGTTTAGAAGTTTCCGCCTCAGTCGCCGACTTTACCTGTTCCGAAAATTTGGTTCATTATTACACAGGACAAAGCTCCTAATCACATCGTCAACTCATATATACACTTGACATAAAAAGTGTTGAAAAAGAGCTGACTTGAAAAATCATGTTGTATTTAGTTGGTATTAATGTACATTATTGTTTATCATGGGTGGGACCGATAGGAAGGTCACCATGACATACATGCAGAAGCCTGCATGTCGTGACTAACGCAACAAAGGACAAAGAAATGGTGGTGGTCAGATACATTTAGGCTGTCATCTTTTCGTAGTTTGTGTAATCACAGGAAGAAGTGAGAATAGAGCAAGAGCTGTGTTCTTAGCAGAAATGGGACATTGCTAAAAATATTAGCCCATTTGGAACACAAGACTGCGGGCGAGTGGGATGAAACACACAAAAGCCTATAGATGTTAACAAAACTGTGCGCTAACTGTTTTGGACAGATTTGCCTCCCTTAATGACAATAGCCAGCACGGACTCATATTGATATGACATAATTGTCACTTTGCAGACTCTTGGAATTAAATTTAAAGGACTGACCATATAGTAGGCCTACTGAGTGTTAAACGAGATACATACATTTTTGTATCAAGTGTTAATGCTGATCTGGGCCTTCTCGTCATGCAGCTCCACAGATCTATATTGGACAAGTTATTTACAATCAAGGGGTGGAATGTGACAGATGAATCCAGACGACTGAATCGTGTGTCTCATAATATTAATAATCATCATCATCACTAAGGTACTGGCGCCCTCTACTGCTAGGCAAGAATAGTCTTAAAGCATTGAAATAATAAATAATATGTGAATAAATAATATTAATTATAATATTGCACTTTTATTGTGAAATGGCATCGTTATACATATTTAGTTTGTATTGGACCAAGGGTCAATACAAATATTCTGTTGCAAAAGCATCAACTGTCTCTCCAATGTTAAACCATAAGAATGTATAACAAGCAAAACGATTGCCTAGTCTGACGACAATATACAGTATAATGTTGTCCTCCTTTTTGTCGTGGAAATTTAATTCCTAAAGAATGACTGCAATGTAAATGAACCCTTTTCTGCAATAATACAGGGGAAGTACAATCAAAAGAAAAGGTTGATAAATACGATAACTTTTGAACACACCGCATTATAAACGTCAAGCCTGTTTCATTACCACAAGCAACATCTACGATACCTGTTCGACAATGTCTTCAGTCCGTTCAAATTCTCTCACAGCCTTTTAACAAACATTCAGGAAACGGTCTTTCCCAACAGGAAGTCAGCATACTCTTTCCTGCGCAGCACACGATGCATTTTGAAGGTGTTTGGTGAGGTGTTGGAGAAGGACATCATGTGTTTGCGGAGCTCGTTGAAAGCCCCCCCTGCCACCAGATGTACCCTCATTGGCCCGATGCTTCCCTTGAAGCGGAACGACTTGTAGACAGCAGAGTCCTCCTGCAGGCACTGGTCCAACTGATGGACAGGTGGGAGGAGAAAGGTATGTGTTCCATAAAGAGAAAGATTCAACCATTGTGGTCATCTTCAACTCACAGTACAATGGAATAAAAGTCACATTTGATATTATCCCTCTACTGTCCTGCAGCAAGCCTCCTTAATAATTCTAATAACTCTTAATCATTAATAAATGTACCTTATAACGTTGCTCCTCTGACAGGTTTCTGACTCCATTCAGCTCTACAAAGACCTGATAGTGAGGGTCTGATCCTCCGGACGAGTCACCTGGAACAAAACACCCCAAATTCAGTTTATTATCCAAATAGTATTTGTAGTTGCATTTGTTGTCGCAATTAACCATTTCTCTTTGAGGATCGATAAAGTGATGCTCCACTCTCAAAATGTGCACACAGTACATGCAGAGTGAATGCTGTTGAAACAGTATAGTACAGCCATGAGGAGGGAGTGTTACCCAGAAGGCCGCTCTCTGCACAGCTGTAGTCGAGCAGCTTCGCACCAGGCCACAGTTCCACAGCTTTCTTTAGAGCGCCCAAAAACACGGCCTCTGATATCTTCTCCCCTCGCACGCTCAGCATCTGACCGCGTCTGTGAAGACGCAAACACACGCTGACGTACGTTACGAAGGGACTAACATATACAAATTTGAATACACACCATGTTTGACTTGTGTGAGAACATATATTGCACTAGTGATTTGAAGTCTGTTGTGTTACCTGTATTGAAATTCCACAATGGGACACTGGTTGTGGAACCCAACCACTTTCACGATGTCTCCAATACGATATCTAAAAAAAACAATGTTCTTACTCCGTTCAATCTGCCAGACAAAACTTGCAGTCATCATGCACCCCTCATTTAATCTGCATGCTTTTCTTTTTACCTAAAGAGACCTGAAGCATTGGTGATGACTAGCTCGTAATTGTGTCCCTCCTCCACCTGGTCCATTAGGAGTGTTTGTGGTTGTTCCTGGTCCAGGCTGGCCTCAGGTAAGAACTCACAGAACATTGAGCGAGGACACAGCAGATAGCGCCTGTGCTGTTCTTCAGGCCACAGGTTCACACCAATCAGACCTGCAGAGGCGGGCATACAGGAAGTGAGATTATTCTCCAATAATACATTGTGCGTAATCTGTACACACGCAAACACATCATACCCTCAGTAGCAGCATAGAAGGGCGAGTAGAACGGCACTCCCTGACAGTAATGCTCTCTCAGCATCTCTCCATAGATCTGGTTGGAGCCTGAGTCCACAGTCAAGACCAGGTTAAGCTGGGGCCAGAGGCGCTTGGCTATGCCTAGAAACCCTTGATGGAACTGGGCCCGGAGCTCGGACGCCCTCTCTGGGTCTGGTTTCATCAGATTCTCCAGGCTAGTTCGCACAGCAGATTCCAGGGCCAAAGACTGGCTGATATGACCCATTTCAATGTCCTCAACCAACTCCTGCCAGCGATCCTAGAACGAACAGCCATTGATATAGTCATGGATTGTAAGCAGGTTTCCTAACAAAGTACTTGAGAGTAGGTTGGGTTTTTGGATAGGATATGGGTTTAAATTTACGTTTTTAAATTTACATTTTGTAAATTTGTCATTTTTATTGTGAATATTCCAAAATAATTACGAAGATGAAGAACCTAACACACTGGTTCTCACTGTCACACCTACCTGAAGGGCACTGAATGCATAGAAAACTGTAGAGGCAAAGTTTGACTCAAGAGTGCCCACACTTGGGTCTTTGAGGGCAAAGAGAAGATGCAAGTAGAGGGTGTCTTTCTCACTAGGCACCTGGAAGAAATTGGCAAAACATCTACATCAACATCAGTACCAACTTGGAGACCTGGATCCATTTGGCATGTCTTTAGAAAACAATACACACTCTTTTAATTTGTCTTCAACAAAAGCACATTCTAAGAGCTTCAAAAAACACAAAAAAGTGCTCTGCAAGCACTCTGGAGAGGTGCTTGGTACGTTTCCCCACTTTGAATCGACCTGACAAACTTCTGGAACCATGAAACATAAAACAGACCTGAAAAAGCAGCTGTTAGTATACAGCTATTTACTATTGTCACTCAGCCAGACATAGCAGGCAGGGTAAGAAAAAAAGAAGTAAGCTCAGGTTATTGTATTAATCCTACTTGAAAGGCAGGTGCTGGGGTGGTGTAGAGGTTGAGCATGTGACGCGAGGAGGCTGGCGTGGAGGAGTTTGGTCCAATGGGAATCCCTGCCTCTGACTGGCGAAACGTTGGCGAGTAAAAGAGCTTTGTGGTACGTTGCAGGCCCTCACTGGCAGGGAAGGCCCTCCGCATGGCATCTAGACAAACCGCCACACCCTAGACACACATCAGGGCAAGATTCAAACTTAAATAATATAGCGGGTAACATTCACACAAACACAGCCACTGCAGAACTAGCAAATGGCAGGGACTGTTTTCTTTTATAAAGAAGCGATCTTATTCATTTGTACACTAACCTGTAAGAAGAACTCAGTGTTGGTGTCCTTTGTGCTCAGAAGCATTGCACTGGCTCCTGATGTACCGGAGGTCAAAGCAAGAATCAGAGGTTTCTCAGCAATGATGACCTTGTCCTCACCTTGGGCGATGCGTTTTATCAACTCTCTGTAGTGCTCATAGGTTGTTACAGGGTGCCGCAAGCGATAACTTTCACAATCTAAGAAAAAAATAAATGCACAAAATAAAAAATCCTGATAGGAAATAATGTGTCACAGCTGTGAGTTCTGGTAAAGTTTTTATGTAAATGTGAGGGTAATTATGAACTTGACAATTGACAATTATTGACTTGGCTTTTTTTATTGTATTGGATTACGCCTACGTATTCATTCATATATTGGCGACATTGTCCAAGCTAAAATACATTATAAATAGCCTCAGAAATATATTTGTGTCACAGTGTTCAGTGTATAGTGCTCATGCATGTTTTTGCAGGTAAATGAAGAAGTTAAAATGTTCAAGAGGTCCTTTTACCTTTGATTGAACTGAAATCATACTGCTTTCCATAATATGTCTGCGCGTTCTTATGCAAGCGATTCAGTAGAGTGTTCTCTTGGACTTGCCGTACATTCAGTGTGTCGGCCTCTAGTTTACTTCTTTGCCGCTTTCCAAGCCAACCAACGATCTTCACCGCAAAATACTGGCTGAGCAAACTACTTAACGTTCGGTTTTCTCCTTTAATTTTGGAGCTGATGTCTCGCCAAAGGAGCGTCATTCCACCTATAGAAACGATGCCTAGCGTGCTCGCTAAAGGACTCGGCATGCCGAGGACCTCTGTTACACAAGGATGTAGAAATTTGAATTGGTCAGGTGAGGGCACTGTTGAGCATGACAACAACTTGGAAAAACTTGTTAAACATAACATCAAATATTTTATTAAAAATTAAACGTATTTTCTTAATCTGTTTACAGTAATTATGGACTCACTCTAATTTAAGGAATAGTGTCACTAATATGGAAACAGGTAATGATGATGTGATGTTCGTCATTGTCGCCTACCCTGAGTTTTTCCAATAGCAATAATAATGGAGACAATTACAAAGATGAAAGCGGAGAAAATGCTTTTTTGGCGTTGAGTAATCATTGTCTAAATTCTCCCCCGTTTCATGTGTCTATCTTTCAAGAAAAAATAAGCGTCGAACAGAGTTGTACATCATTTCCGTAATTATGTCCGATTTTACAGTATCACGCCCGTACAACGTGCAATGCGATTGGACCAGCACGAGATGACGTACTCATTAGACTTTGCATCAGAAATCTAGCATTTTCTCGCCAAGCAACAAAATTGATGTCACGAATGTGCAACAACACAAACGCATATGAAACGTTCTCACACATGCATACTACTGAAAACTCAGATCCACACATGTGAAATGCCCGTATCGACTCTAACACGCATTCACGTGAATGCGTCATGTTTACACAAATTCATACTACTGAACATGTACATACCGTACACGTGAAATGCTTACATAGAAACGCCTGTGAAACACATTCACACAATCTCACATGGAACGCTCAAATCTCACAAAGATGAATAGGAAGCTTTGAGAATGCAATTGTGAGAACATGTTCACTATGAAGGGATCCGGATACCGTCATTCTAAGTTTATATACATGAACCTGTTAAATGTAGGCAAGATACACAAACCTATAGGTATAAATATAAAGGGGGGGGGGGGACTACATCTTCATACCTTACAATCCAGTAACTACAGTGAAAACCAGCGTTTCAAGTTACACGAGTAAAACAGTGAGATCAGCCTAACTTCACCGCCACCACATGGACATAAATACCTTGACTTTTAACCACAATATTAAACTCAATTATGTGGAACCCCAATGCATTCAGAATGTCTCGTACTACTCCCTCACGACCCAAAACAACCACGTTCGTTATCATTTGGTTTAAATCGACCTGGACTCCAACAATCACCAATATCCCCCATGGGCGGAGTAAGGATGTTACATTATGCAAATTTTGAATATGTATTATTGGGTCATCACAAACAGGGTTAAAACATAGGCTGGTTATGACGCAGTCTGCATACCCGACTGTGATTGGTTCGAAGGGATTCTTCAGGTGAAGATCGCTCTTCAGTACCTTTACTTTTTGTCTCAGCTCCTGTTCAACACGGGCTGGGGTCCTAGTAATACCAACAATGGACATTTCCGATGTAAAACCATTTTTACTCCAAATATTCATTGATAAACATTTACATATAGTCAATTTTTACATATGGTCAATTTATGAAATCTCTGAACTTGTTAAATCAGCGTATAGTAGGCCTACCTTGTCGGTTCCATTTTAAGCACGTATTGGATAGCTGGACTTAAGTTTAAATGTCCAGGTTCTTTATTAATCCATTTCCTAATTGTTTGACAATCATGGTTTTTAAATTCAGAAACGATGATGTCATCAAAGTAAGAACTGGCGCTTATCACACTGTGAAGCGTGGGTCCTGTTCCAATGTCAATTAGTCTTTCGCCACTGTATTTCCCTAAACATGATTAAACCTTTAGTCAGTGGATCCAACGGGAAGAACAGGACACATTAAAAGAATATCTTTCACAAAGTGGACACTCACCAGTTGAGAAGGTTTTGCTCAGGTATTCCAACATTGCATCAGAGTAGAACAGCTCCAGTTGTTTTTGACAATCAATCGGTATGTTACACTGATTCAATTCGGTAAAGGTTTCATGGAAGGAAGACTGCTGGAATGTATATGGCACCAACATATTTAAAGATATATAACATAACTTCATAAGCACTAACCTTTTCATCTCTAAGCCGACACCCAGTGTTTTGTAGATCCAGTTAGTAGTCTGGCAGTAGCATTACAAGTAATGTAAGCTCTTCTGACAGTGAGTGAAATGAAAGTAAATGTAAAGGCAACTCACGTGGCCTTTCCTTATTCATTAACTGTAGTTGGAAAGCAATACCAAGGCTCCCTGAGTTCTGACAAATAACGAACAAATAGTCGTTGAATAAAATTAATTAGTATTACAAGTGACCAACCACACAGATTTTTATTTCTTTTTTTTCCTTTTTTTAGAAAACGTTTAATTCAATTACCCCCTCCCCAAACATTAAGGAACTGTTTGTGTAAGTAACATGTAACGAGATCAAACAAGGGAATATTTTCTAACAGCTTTTCAGAATAAAAACAATAAGATCACACAAACTATGAGACATGAGGATTTGAGCTAAACGTTCACAGAGAGAAACCCACTGAGTACCCCACCTGTGAAATATCTCAACACCAACGATATGATAAATTGTCAATAGCAATGAAAATACCAGTTGTGCATTTCTTAGTAAACATTTTGTTCTGTTTCCATTCAAAATACAAATTCAAATATTAGTAATAACTGTAATTCACTACCTTGTTGGTAGTCACTACCTAGTGCTGTGCTGGGGTTGACTACAGATTTTCCTGAGACTGAACACATTGGAGCCCAAAATGATTGACAGGGTGGCTATGACTTGAAGGGCAAGATGCTGGCTGTCTGTTGTAATCCAACAAGAGAGTGCTGCAGAGCATGATTTGTCATCTCTTGCTTGGACATCATATTAGTGTTGCCCCTTGACAATCAATACTGTCTTAAGGCACAGGTTGAGAATGCAATGAATAATTAATTAAGACCGACTCAAGTCTTAAAGATATGATGATGGGTGCGTACCAGAACGTTGTGAATAGCTGGGTCAGTTCACTTTCAGAATTTCTTTGTCTGATGATTCCTTTTTCAATGAACAAGTATAAAAGGCAGTAACTCATGCAAGGTTAGTGTGGTAAGAGGCAGAGGTATTAACTGTAAGGACTTTTTGGTGAAGCTAGTTAAATCCACATTTAAGGCAGACTATTCAAAGCATATAAATGTAGAGTACACATTTCAAGGGTCCCATTTGACAACAGCAATGGCTCAGATGTCAACCCCCAAAAATATGAAATGCAATCATTGCGGCTAAATTTCAAAATCCCTTAGTTGTATTTGTACAAAAAAGTGGGCAATTACATTGTTAATACTGACCCAATAGTAGAGTTGGATTTTTCTATTTTGTCCTTTTACAAAGTAAGCCACCTTTGACAAGGCCAAAATATTACCCAAGAATTGTTTTAGCAAGCAAATAAACAAATGCTGGTATGAAATACAAATCAAGCCATCATCAGATAAAAGCCCTATAGCTGCTATGAAGCTTAATAGGCTCAATAAGTATTGCAGTAACAATGTTACCTTTACATCTATATTTCTCTCTTGGTACTGCAATTTACTCTTATCTTACCGTTCTATTTATTTATTTGCTGTATATTCTTTATCAGGTACAACATATTTTGTCACAAAAAAATGCAATAATTGTATTAGTATCCATTAGTCACGCTGACAGACAATACTTCACAAACACAATATAAATGCATGGGGCAGGAAGTTGCTTAAGGGCAACATGATTATTTAAAGTATTTTAATACCTTTGTTTAGCTAATTATAGTCTCTGTTTTGTACAAAAGTCAAGCCGAAGCGATGAAGTTCATGCTTTAAAAAAAAGAATGTTTTGATAGTTGCACACCCAGTCCACACCTAACCAGGAGCAGCTGTCTTGATAGCAGGCTAGCACAACACACTGAGTGCACACAACAGGGGATGTCACTTACCTTGAGAAGTGTGGTAGATGCTAGTGTTAGCTGTACATTAAAATACACAACGCTGTTGGCTACTGCTCATAAGCTAATAAAGATATAAGGCAGGATAGAAATAGCTAACTTCAATTATAACTTACTTTGGATTGGCTGTGCATTCTAAATATATTATTGGAAAACCAAACCATGCCTATATTTAGAGCTCAACTCTGCAGTCAAATTTGACCTGGTTTCGTCTAATGCTGGTATCACTTAACTTAGGTTGGTGACAATAAGGACTGAGCATGATTTTCCAGGACTAAGGTTGTCGTTCAGTAAATCTAAACCTTTGGTTTAAAAAAAACAGTTATCTATGGCTGCTTGGCTCTTATTAGGGTGAAGGTTTAGAGGGTTAAAGGTCAGGGGTTTAAAGGTCACGACTGCTGGCTGCTCCACTGGTCGGCCATTGGTCGTCTCAGGAGTTCCTCTACGTGTCGAGCCACGTCCATGCTGTCCTCCAGGTCAAAGTCTCCGTCCGCATCCATCAACGGGTCATTTCTGTGGCCATGACATGCAAAGAATGTTACGAGAACAGCAGGCATGCGCGTTCTTGACAAAACACAACTGAACCCGATTTTTAAAAATGCACCATTTGCAACTTAAGGGTGCCTTCACTTCCCGTCTATGAGTATGTCTGGCACTCACATGGAAGGGTAAATCCCAAAGTTGCTGGCAGGACCCACAGAAGGGGAAGCAGCCTGCTCCATGTATGTGGGGTTTCCTCCGGGCGGCTCAGGATTAGGTGTGGTGAATCTACAGTACAGTGCAGTTATACAGACAGCGTGTGAACATTTCTCACCATGCAGAGATAACAAGAGGGAGTTTTACATGTGAGGGAGTGACTTACTCTGGCACAACTTGCTTGATCTGCGGTTTAACATAGCCATCCACTGCTTTTGCTGCGAGAGACAACCAAATACACATCAAATTGCAATGTTGGGAAGGTGGTTGAACTCCTATGATGTTTTTCCCTCTGCCTGTGTAATGTGAGGTATGACAGCAGATGCTAGGAATGTGAGGAGAAGAGGTTTGCGTACAGAGCGGAGGGGTGTAGTACTTGGAGAAGACCTCATCCTTTGCTCTGTCAGGGTAGAGGTACAGAAGATGGTTGAGGTCACTGATGCGGTCAGCGAGAGAGCGTATGGAGAAGTCCTTGGTGGTGTAGGGCATAAGGTTCCACACCAACCGCTCCCCTTGTAAAACGGATGGATAATGGAAGAACAATTAAACGGTGCGCTGATGGAAAAGGCTCAACTGAAATATGCAGAAAACGTATCTAACTTTGAAAGATTTAGCATTGCCAGTTAAAATGCTTTGAAGGAGATCATTTGGATGTCCTTCATGTTGCTGGTTGTGGTTTTGGAGCCGCTGTACCTGCTTTATTAGGGTTCTCTGCCACCCAGGCAATAGTGATGCCTCCAATCTCTGAGTCACTGAAACGCAGTAGGAAGGTGCCATTGGGTTTGGACATCAGCATATCCTGGGCCTGCTGCTTGTTCACAAAGCCCAGGATTGCCCTGTCAAACACAAAAACACACACACTTTAAATATGCATTTATTGTCCATTACAAACCGGTTTCGTTGTTTTAGGTCAGGATTAACAAACAGCACACACCCATGAAAGACAAGTCCCATAAAGACATAATTAAGCCGTCAAATAACTTCTAATCTATACATCGATGACAGAAAGTAAGCACAGTGCTCCATTAGGGAACAATGGGTATGTGTGACAATAGGTAGTTATTTTCCCTGTTCTCTTTTTGCCCATTGGTAGCAAAATGGACCAATGAAACGTCCAGATTCTCAGCTTGATGGTTTGCTCACCCATCATTCCAATGAGGCTTCAGATGCTTCTTCATGAGCTCCATGACTCCGTCAAACCACTGCCAGAAGGTGAAGTTCCGTCCTGGTAGACTCTCCTGTGAAGCAGCTCATTGTTACCACTCTCCATTATGACAGCCGCGTTGCCGTGAACACCGCGGTGTGACGTGCATGATGCGTGCGTCTGTGATCATCCCTTTGAATTACACCAGGGATGTTGTTCACAAGTAAAGACGCGTTACGTTAATGTGACTGTACAACTGAATGGTCAATTCAAAGACACGATCGCACCATAGGGAAGCTATCTCACCATACATCGTTTGGAAGGAATTGTTTCCTTACCCGGTTGAACTGCGTCCAGGACATGGTCATGCTGCGGTAGTCTTCAGGGTTATTGCTGGTGCTGCTAAAGGCTTTCTGGCCCAGGAACACCAGGTTGTCCTCTGACAGGCCACGTCCACTGTGCATCTCTGCCTTGTATTTCATGTCTAGAGCTTCACACAGCTGGGGCCACAGCACCTTGTCAGGTACTATGAAGGGAACTCTACCCTGAGGGAGAAGGGGGGTAAAACAAGGGACGTTGATGGAGGAGTGGAGGTCATTGAAAAGCGGCAGTGGGGAATCAAAAGAGGAAGGCGGATAAAGGAGTTGGAACGAGAGGGTGAAAAGTTAGTCTGAGAAAATTCTTAATAAAATAAGAGAAATCATTTGGACTGCAATGGATGTAATTGAAAACAGACACACTGCTTCCGGCCTACACAACGCATTACACAAGGCTTCTAAGTTTAAGTGAAGTGACGTTAAATTGATCAGATAACCAACACAACTTTTCTTATCAAGCACTGAAACGTAATAGGAGTCAAATATGCAAACATGTATGCAAAGGAACTTCTAGCAGACAGTAACTCACTGGTTCAGCAAAAGCATTGTCCCAGAGGACTGTTGCTGTTGCGTTGTTGTCTTGACTACCATGAACAATAACCACCACAGGCAGTGATAATGTCTAGATCAGGGGAAAAAAACAAACATTTTAAAGATATATCATGGGGAATGCATGTACTACAACAGACAACTCACTGACCAATACTAATAAGTCCACATTCAAAGACAATGTAAACGGAAGTAAATCTTTGCCTTTTACCTTGACGTGAAACACAAGCTCATTGCCCCCAACGCTGAATTGCGACTCAAACAGGACTGTGAACTTCTCCTCCGTGACCGACTCCGTACCTCGCCGGTCAGAGCGTTTGATCCTCTTCAGAGACTGCAGCACATAACAGCAAACGTTAGCTGCACAATGCTACGTTTTAACAGTGACCTTGAGGTCAAACACAACGCTATTCACCACAGAACACCAGCCCATCCTTATGGTTCTTAAGGCTCATATGGTTTCCTTATCAAATCAAATACAGGACATTGTTATGTCAAAGGCCCTGCAGGGTTCCAAAGGAGTGCTCTTACTGGTCTAAACCTCCTACCATGTTCCTGAAGTGGGCACTGAGGGTTCCTGTGGTCTGATGGTACTCCATGACACAGTTGTTGTTGAGGATTTCTCCACTGCTATCACTGGACAGAGAGAAAAGGGGATTGAGCAACAACTCAGCAATGTTGAACGAAACCCAACCAATTTGGCCCTCAAACTGGTACTCTAAGGTCACTACAGGTCACTAAGCTGTCTGTGCAGTGTACCCTAGGGTACAAGTCATAGCCCTCTGCACTTGTACGTCACACAAGCGTGCTTCCATTTTTTTTTTTACACATGTACATCTCAGAGGACAGTGCACGGCTTCATGAGCATGGGATGTGTCAGAAGGTGGCGAGGTGTTTGAGCGAGTGCAGAACCTTACTTCCTGGTGCTCTCGTTCTTGAGAAGAGCTTTGGCCTGCTGCTCACTGACGATCACGGCCTTGACCTGCGGAGGGTTCATGTGGACGTTGAGCTTCCCGCCCACCAGCAGACGCACCGTGGCCGCAAACTTAGTTTGAGTCTTCAGCACCTGAGGAGGCTGCTTCTCAATGATGAATGTGCTGGAGGGAGCGAGGGAGGGAGTAAGGGAGGGAGGGAAGGACGGACGGGAGGGAGGGAAGGAGGGAGGGAAGGAAAGAAGGGAGGGAGGGAGGGAGAGAGAGAGGGAGAGAGGGAGGGAAGGAAGGAGTGAGAGGATGAAGGAAGGAGAGAATAAAGAAAAGAGGGGGTAAACGTCAGGAAAGAGACATGGAGATAGACAAGAGAGAACAGTGGTTTTGAAACATGAATCCAGACAGACATGTACAACGTAGTGCTCGTATACAAAAGCTTGTGACCAATAGATAAGAGATTACAGTGTAAGAGGGTTATTTGCAGTACAGCAGCAAGACAAAGACATGACTGTGAGGGTTGCAATGTTCCCTATTTCACCAACAGGTCAACTGATTGTGAAAGGGGGGTTCAACACCGTGTCCAAAAGCAGCAAATCCCAAATCGGTCAACCAGACTGTGTTCCTACCTGGTGACCAGCGCAGAGATGATGTCTGTGATGTCTCCACTGAGCTTGGTGAGCAGTTCTTCAATGGAGCCAGGCAGTGGCAGCTGCTGAGTCAGGTGCTCAGCCCTCCTCAGCTGCTGACGGTTCTGCCATATCAGGTCGGCCAGCTTCTCACACCTCAGGAAAAAGACACACGTTTAAGTGAGACCTTTTTACTGCTTTTCCATGATCACCCAGGTAGGTACGGAGCTGTTTGTGCATGTTTGAATGTGTCTGTGTATGTGCACGTGTGTGCATGTGTGTGTTTGTATGCATCATTGTGCGTGTATATTTGTATGCGTCTGTGTGTGTATGTTTGTATGCGTCTGTATGTTTGTATGCGTCTGTGTTTGTATGTGTCTATGTTTGTGTGTGTGTGATTGTATGCGTCTGTGTGTGTGTGTGTGTGTGTGTGTGTATGTGTTTGTGTTTGTGTGCTTCTGTGTGTGTGTGTGTATGCGTCTGTGTGTGTGTGTGTGTTTGTATGCGTGTGTGTGTGTGTTTGTATGCGTCTGTGTGTGTGTGTTTTTATGCGTCTGTGTTTTTATGCGTCTGTGTGTGTGTGTTTGTATGCGTGTGTGTGTGTGTTTGTATGCGTCTGTGTGTGTGTGTTTGTATGCGTCTGTGTGTGTGTGTTTTTATGCGTCTGTGTGTGTGTCTTTGTATGCGTGTGTTTGTGCTGACCAGGACTGCAGTACGTCCAAGCCTCCCTCAGACGGCCCCCCGTTGCCTGCCAGCTGCTGCCGTCTTTTCCACTGGATCAGCTCCTCGTCCAGGATCAGTGTCTGCTGTTTCCTCAGCAGGGCCAGACTCTGCTGGTGCTTCTCTGCTAGGTCCTGTAGGCCACAGAAACACACACTATTACCCCACTGACATGTTTGCACACGCACACACACAAAGAACATACACACAAAATACTAAGCTACCTGCACTGCATCAGAACCAAGATATCAGTTGTTTTGATAATAAGAAAATCAACAGAAATCTTTGTCAGATCCTCCTACCTGTATGCGGGTCTTAAACAGCCAGTATCTTACAGCGTGTGATACTAGTGTGCATTACTACAGTTTACATCTCCTTTTTCAGGAACACTACATGCTGTCTGCGGATTGAAATAATGTGTGCATGTGCTCATCTGCAGACTGGCCTACGTGCTACACATCAGTCTGTATTTCTGTCTGCAGACTGGCCTACGTGCTACACACCAGTCTGTATTTCAGTCTGCAGACTGGCCTACATGCTACACACTAGTCTGTATTTCTGTCTGCAGACTGGCCTACGTGCTACACACCAGTCTGTATTTCTGTCTGCAGACTGGCCTACGTGCTACACACCAGTCTGTATTTCTGCAGGGTGTTAGCCTCTCTGGCTAGCCAGGCTTCCACGGTGGCTCTCTTGCTCTGAAGGGTCGTCTCTCTCTGGGTCCTCTCAGCTGGAGGCAGTGACGCCAGGCTGCTTATCTGGGCTAGTGCGGGACAGAGAAGCCAACGGAGGATTAATGAGTGACACGCACTTATTAAGCTTGTTTTAGAGCACACGCGGTGAATACAGAGAGCTGTCTATCCAGAGATGCTTGGACATGCTTTTGTGTGCCAGGTCGAGCCTGTTAGGAGTGAAAGACAGTTGAGAAATCATTTTCATATCAGACTGAAAATGCAAGTCTACCCGGTCCTTTGTGTTACATCAATAAAATCTTTTTGTTAATGTCCCCCCCCCCCCCCAGATCAGCTGTTTTTTTAAGATCAGAAAATCATGATGGAGCCGCGACATGGTTCTCACCCTGAATACGCAAGTTCTCCTGGTACTGGATTATAAAGTACTCCTGGTTGTTCTGCAGCTTGCGCAGCTCGTTCTCCGTCTCCTGCGAGGACAGTCGCAGCTCCTCAAACGCCTGGTTGATCTGCTGGTGACGCTGTGATAGGCTGTCCATGGCCCCGCCTCCTGCGCAGTTTGCCTGCAAATAAGATGGTGTGAAAGCAGGCAAAACCAAATATTTGAGCGTCATAACTGCAAACGGTTGTCCAAACATGTTGTTTCTTTTAGTCAATCTTCTCTTAAAAGTTAATGTAAAACAGCGGTTACATAAAACAAAAAAGAACGGAAAAAAATACAAATAGATGAACAAAGCCATTTCCTAATTTAGAAAAGATCAAATTTATGCAACTTATTACAGCCTCTTAAGTCAAGATGGCTTTCCAGTCTCTTACTTACATTGGTAGCTTCTTGCACCAGTCTTTGCTCCGAGTGAAGGATGTGCTTGATACAGCGCACCAGTTCCAGAGGACAGCGGTCATATGTGCTCTGTCAAGACAGGACAGCACAAACACATCACATCACCCCATGTGTGCGCATGCGTGCGCAGACGCGGCCCTAACACACCACCAGTCCCATGAGGGTGCGTAGACGGTTGAGCACTTGCCCTAACAAGCACCCCTGTAACTCAATCAGATGAATCAGCTCTTCCAAATCAATTACATGGACTGACATCCGTACTGGCGCCGTGCTTGGGAGTGACAATGCCTGAGTTTGTTTGAACTAATCCCTGTATGTTCCATCCATATTCTGACCTGGTGCTGCTGCTATGAACTGGGTATGTAAACCCCTATAGCATGGTAGCTGAGGAGATGAGGGCATGCAGAGTTTTGAAGTGCAAGTCATTAATTACAATTGGCACGTCACAATGCTACTCTACCTGATGAACCAGTTCACTTTCATCACTCGTTTGATCTATTGCTGACCATATAATTTCTGTTGGTAGCAAACTTCTTAAACACAATGTACTTTATTACCCTAAAGGAAAACTACACGTTCACATAACTTTAGTAGAAGTTATAGAAATAATACAATAAGAAAAAAAAGAAAAAAACAAGACATAGTATATATATGAATATCAGAATATATCTTTCTGGTCATTGTACAACAAAATAGAGATGCCCTCCTTTCAGGTGCAATAAATAAATACAAAGTTTACAAAACACTGTCAACGCATAGCTAAATCGATCAATCTAACCCAGTTAGATGTGCGGAGTGCGTGTCCCAGTCATACCTTGAACTGGTTTGCGTAGTGTCCCAGTTTGATCTTGAGCAGGAAGCCATCCTCTCCTACTTGGTGCTCCGCCTTCCTCTGTAGCTCCTGAACCAGACTGTCTAACAGACGCTTGGCCTTGAGCTCCTCCTGAGGGTTCTCAAGCTCCACAGAGTCCCTGGGGGAAAAGGGGTTGCAAACAGAGGGACTGAGATGTACAGAGGGATTGGCCCAAGCAGCAGTAATGAACAGATTGGAATCAAAACTACAGGATGGAATGTGTTTGTTCAGGCATTATGGAAGAATGTAAATATGCATTTGCTATGTCTCCATGTTAGCCCCTCACACTACATGAAACATTACATTGGTTAGAAGGCTGTACTCACCACAGTTGGCTTTCAATCCACTGGGCAAGGTAGTGGCGGACTTCTATAGGGAAATGCTGGCCGTAGAGAGACTGCATCTGGTGCAGGGCCTCCCCTTGCAGCTGCTGGGCCTGGATCCACACCGCCATCCTAAGGCCCCTGGGTGTGACAGAGACAAAAGGCAAAAGTAAACTAAAGTGTGTAACGAGGACAAGAATGTTCTGGAAAGACACAGGAAGAACAGAAGGTATTTTCTGCAAAAACAAACCGTAGGGAGGCTTTATGTTGATTGAGGTTCTGCTGACTGGCAAATTCTTCATCTAGATATTCATAACTCCAAGCCTTTGTTAACATGTCATGGTGACACTCCGCCCCAATTTCAAATGCAATTCTTACATTTGTGCAAACACTTTATGGTTTGCGTGCATGTGACGTTTAATAATTTGTAGATAAAAATGGGGGCTCTGCACACTAATGTCTTACTTTTGCTGTACACTAGTATGAAAGTTCACATAACTGACAAGCTGTGATATACAGTGATTTTTTTATACTGGTCGTTAAACTTTCAAAAATAAACTTATTTGATATACTTATAATTTTTTGGCCCAAACGGAAAAACAGGCTAAAATAATTTAAAAGTTGTGCGTTTTGTTGTAGTCAAGCATTGTACAGTAATAATTTGGGTTTTAGTGTCAACTAGTAATGCTATTTAATATAATACCAAACACACCATTTACCAAGTCAGTATATTTTCTGGGTAAAACGGTAAGCTCTACATACATTAAGTGTGTCAGAAGCCAGGTGACATGATCGGACATAACTTCCCTGTGCTGTGGTTCTCGAAGAATGTGCATACTTCTCTGATGTCACCACGCTAGCGATAGCCATTGCCACCTGGCTAACACTATGGCTAATGTTAAGCCATTTAAATTGCATACAAAAGCGACGAGTTTATACAACAAGAAGTACACCAAGCTGGCCTAATATGACAGTCTTTGAAGACGAATAGCAATGCTAGTTAAAAGTAAAGTATCGCAGAAACTTAACGTTGTTTTTCCAAGTTTACTAGCTAGCTAGCTAGCAGGCGTATCAGCTAGTCAGCTAGTTAGCTGCAAGCTAGCTCGAGCGAGAAAACAAGAAATGTTGGCTTAGCTGTGCGTGTACTATTATGCGCTGTTAAAATTATTTTTTAAAGAGAAACTACTAGATGCGTACATGCAAACGGAAATCAATGTAGGCCTTAATTTTAATATATCACGTACCGTTTCAAGACAGCAAACCGATCGTGGACGCACAGAGAAAATGCACGTCCAACAGTCAATGTTGTTTTACTGTCATAGCTCGCCCAAACTGTTGACAGGTTTTCCCTGCACTGTCGGTGTAGTAAACAGACCAGCTGTTGCTGCTAGCAAGACATGCACCCACCTACTTCCGGGCTACCTCGGATACTTTCTGTGGAATGCTCTCTTCTCCACCCCGGCGACACGTCAATGTCTAGAAAGAAACTGACAAGCAAAACTTTGACCTTAAATTAAAATATTAAGCCATACGTCAAAGCAAATTCTTTGAACCAATTCTCTGTTTTCAAGGCAGACAAGTTCATTGTGAATCAAATAGCTTTTATTAAAATATTAGTGGTTAGGCTCACACCAGCTTTATGCATAGTCCTCACCTACATGAGAGGTGGAATCATAATTACATTGAAAATTACACCCAAATACCCCAAGCTGAATGAAGACTATCATCGCAATCCAAAGTTCTTGATATGTAACCAAATGAACACAGCCCCCTTCATGAATAAATACATCTAAGAACTTGTGATACATTGGCTAAATATTTACCAGGGTTGGAGTTGGTGTTTACAGGGGGTCACCTTAAATGAAGTGTGAGGTTATGTCAATATGGCAGTGTCTAACTTGAAGCATTTTGGTGCAACATACAAATGGCATTTTAGAATATCTGAGCGTATACTTAGGTGCACAAAGCAAGAAGTTACTGAAGTTACTTTCACAAAAGGTTGGAAGACAGGCGCAAAGGTTCACTGGTATTGATATAAAGCAGCTGCGTTGATATTACTGTATGTGCAACGGCAGTGATTCACATTAAATACATAAAACATAAACAATGAGAGGCACTGAATAAAAGCTCTGGGTGGTTCAACCGGTCCTGTTTACTAAGATGTATAAAAACAGGCTTAGTTACTTAAGCATATTTGGCCCTCAACGTCTTTTGGAAACAATCATTGATCCAAACATTCGGACCTGAAAAGTGGGTTTAGATTTTGATGAATTGGAAAAAATATGAAAATACCTGTTTCACGTGGTCTTAATAATATATGATCACTTTTCTTAATTGTAGATCTTATTTTTAATGTATATTTTACATTCTTTGAATAATCAGTGGCTGTGGGTATGCTATTAACTTTTAAAATCAACAGGTGAAC
Organism: Plecoglossus altivelis; assembly: GCA_036571765.1. NCBI lineage: Eukaryota > Metazoa > Chordata > Actinopteri > Osmeriformes > Plecoglossidae > Plecoglossus > Plecoglossus altivelis. The sequence goes on from BROE01000007.1 coordinate 11,343,959, forward strand.
AAATTTAACAAAATATTATAACATTTGATAGTGATATCATGTTAAGCTATTAAAAAAAAAAAGAATCCAGTCAGTTGTTCAAAACAGACCTGCCACAGCAATGTTAAAGGGATTAGCACTGTAATCACATCACTAACACACGATTTGATCATCTTGAAAAGTGGAACGCAATTCAGTGCCCCACAATTAATGACTCCAGTAATGCATAAAATTGCCACTAGGTGCTACTACAATACTGCAGAGAAGACTCAAGAAAGTTTGCAAATGAAGGATAAATGACAAAATCCGATCAGTTTCACGCAGAATTTTTGTTCAAATGAATTTCATTCACAAAGTGATATTCATCGTGTTTATCATTATCGCATCCAAAACTGGTTGAAACAATGTGGACCACTGTCATTAACCATTTCTGTAGTCCACATTGATTCTACCAATGCTGTAATGAGAGAAATCCTTTCTATGAATTTTCTTTATTTTTTTTTAGCTTTCTGTTCCCAAGACATCACGTCTACAGAAACTGTACAGCACAACAGACTATCCAAATAATACATCTGTTTAAAGAGGCCTTCATTTGAAGCACAACAAAGACATTTTTTTCTCATACATTGCATTCCTGGGGACATATTCTCACATTCTTTCATTGCTCACAACCAAATGATGGCATGGGCTCTCAAATTCACACCACAAATTACAGTGTGAGTAACATTAAAAGTTCACGATAGATTCTCTGTGACTCTAAATAAAAGGATAATGATGAAGAACAGACACATGCAACACTTATCAGTGTCGGTTAATGGGTCTCAAATAAGAAAGGAAAACTGCAGCACTCCCCTGCAATTGTAATACATACATGGTGTATTTCACTTGGTTGTGTAATCATTTATTGACATATGTATTAACTGTAGGTTATGTGGACTTACTTGAGTTAGTAGGCAGCACCTATGAATGAATTCAGGTGCTATCCTTTTTCATATGTCCATTACTAAGGTGTTTCAGTAATACACAGATGTATACATCATGTAATCAACCTACACACATTCATCTATTTTTTGGGGCAACACGGAAGTTTGGATTTCCAAAAAAACAGATAAACAAAGATTTTCCTCAGGCTCCATACAATTATACTCCTCCTTTCTGCACCTTAAAAGTCCTCCTCAACCACCCTCTCTTCAGAGCCTTCAAACTAAGAAACCAATCCCAAATCTTTTCTTTGGCCTATCCCAGAGCCTCAGGCTAGTGTAAGAGATATAGAAATACTATAGGTTTTTTTACTTCAGATTTTCAATATTAATACACATTGGTAGGAGTAAAGAAATGATTTAGGATTGGTCTGTGTTCTCTCTTTTAGCCGTCCTTCTCTCTCCTCTACATCCTCTCTCTAGTCGCTGTCCCTGTCCCTCTCTCGCTCTCTCTCCAGCGCCAACTCCAACTCCAAATCTTCGTTGTCCAGCAGTTTCTCCTCATTATCCTCTTCATCATCCTCCATTTCCTCCTCTTCCCCGCCTCCGTTCATCATTTCCATCTCCATACCTGCTTCCTCGACCTCCCCCTCCAGCCCGTTGAAGGCCTCCTGGGAGACTTCCACCATCTCAGTCCCCTGGATCTCTACTGCTCCCTCTCGGATCTTCTTGACGTGGAAGGTAAAGGGGGGCACCTTGTAGACGGCGGTCTTGGATCGAGCGTAGACGGTGTGGTCGGGCGTGAACGACTTCTTCATCTTCTCCCGGGAGGTCTTGATCTTTTCTTTGCGTTCGGGGTTTACGGTCATACGCGTTCCCAACTTTCCCATCTTCTTTTCGATGTTATGGCGTGTCTTCTCCAAGTTCTCCTTGGTCCTTTGTTTGGTCTTCTCTAAGTTCTCCTTGGTCTTCTGCTTGGTCTTCTCTAAATTCTCCTTGGTCTTCTGTTTAGTTTTCTCTAAGTTCTCCTTGGTCTTCTGTTTAGTTTTCTCCAAGCTGTCTTTTGTCTTCTGCTTGGTCTTGTCCATCTTGTCTTTGGAGAAAACTGTCTTGAGAGTCTGCACGCGCTGGAGGCTGCTCCGCTTGATCCGCTCAGCGCGCGACTCTTCGATGGTCTCCTCGATTTCCACTTCTTCCTCATCAGAGGAGAGGTCCACATGGGCTTTCTCTACTTCCCCATCTCCTTCCTCTCCTGGTTCCTCTACCAATTCCTTCAGCTCCAGCTGACTGCCTTTGCTGCCCCCTACAGACTCGGGCATCTTCATGGATTTGGACACACTGACTTTGGAGGGCACCTTCACTTCATCCTGAAGACAAAAACAGAAACATAGAAACATGAAGTCAAACCACCTGAAAGAATTTTAATAAGTACCATAAATACCACAGGTATTTTGTATGTGATCCGCAGAAAGCCTTGGGAAACAGAATTCTCATGTTGTGTTTTGAGAGCATCGCCAGAAACAATAGCTTAATATTTAAAGCATTTGTGTAATGTCATGTACCTCTAAAACAACAGTAGTTGTGTCTGACGGTACATGTTTATGTACTTGTTAGTGGAAAACAACAAAGATTTGTTTTTGTGTGCGTTTGCTTTTCTGTGTGTTAATGTGTTTGTGAGGAAACCCTATCAGTTTTGCAGCGAGTGTGACACACCTAAACCCTGAGATCTAGCACACCTCCCCACTCCCAGATCCCCGCCTCACCCCCCCCCCCCCCCAGCCTACCTCCTCCTTCTCCTGTTTCCATATTTCCATTCCTCAATCTCCAAGACCATTACATTTTCCACTGTCGTGTCTCCCTCCGGCATGAGAAAAATGAACAACCTTCAGTATCCAAGCTTTGTAACAGATCCCATCTCGCCCTTGCGATTGCCAAAAGCAATCAGAGTACCTTTGTTTAGTCCGTAATGACTATATTGTTCAGAGCTTCTCCACTTGGTGATGAGTCATGTTCCTCTCTTCCATTGTCCTGAACACACAGACACACACACACACGTATGCGCGTACGTGCACCCGTGTGCACACACACTGGCTAACATAGAAGGGGAGGAGAGACCTTCAGGCTTCTCCTGACAGGAACACGGAGAGCCCATGGTTCTGCAGGCCAACACACGCCCTCCGATCTTTCTCTTTACCCAATTCTGTATCAGTAAGGATACTTTTATCTTTGTTTTTGTTACAGGACTAGGCAACACCTTCCATTAACGTAACATTATCTACCATGTAACTTACCTGCACTTACCTGCACTAACCATTTTCGTTATATATATTTAGGAACTTCTATTTTGTTACAAAAATCACTCAGCTCCAGGTTGAGTTTTCTCAAATTCGACTCACACATTATGTCCCTGTCCGTTCTTTATTAACATAGTGATATGTATTTGCCCTCAGGAAAGCACCTCAAACCTCCTGTCACTGGACCAGGCCAGACAAGTGCTCCAGGACCACACAAACACATGCTTTGGGTCTCCTTTTGTTGTAATTTCCTCCATTCCAGCCCTTCCCTTTTCCCACCCGCCCCCCTGTACTCTTCTCCTCGGTCCCGCTCCCTCTCCTCACATTCCAGCCTCGGACGCCCCTCTTTCCCGTGTGCGTGTGTTCCGCTAGAGTGTACAATGCACCGGCTTGTTAATGGAAAAATAACTTCTTTTTTTTCCATCACGGCAATATTGTGAGCCACAGCCGTCCTTGGTCATGTGGGTCTCCAGCTAGTAGATATATATTAAAAAATAATATGTGTCCATTAAACTATAGTCAATCTGTAGAATGTATTGTGTTCAATACAAACCAATGTATAGATAGGGAATCAAACCTGAGACTTTGTGATCTACAGTCAAAAACTCTACCACTACTACAGTTTTCTCCTCCCCATATGTTCTCGACTCATTGGAAACTGTGACATGTTCTCCTCGTCTTCCGTCTGACCATCCGTCTTCTTCTGTACGGTTCCTATCTGCCCAGGACACCACTTCAAAGACAACGAATTCAAAGGTTATTCCACTCACACTATGGCCTTCTTTGGATCTTGGCAAAATGGAAGAAAAGTATGTGTGTATGGAAAAGAGTTTGAGAGGAAGAAAGACATTCACCTTGGGTTAAATGATATCCTGACCCCCTCCTACTTTAATGGGACATTGTTCTACCAACTCAAAGACAGGAAGGTCAACTTGAACATAACCGGCCATGGAAAGCGTAGATTGTAGATTTTAGTTGTGCTCAGGATTGGAGACTGAAGACTGGAGGTGAGTGAGTAGTAAGTGTATTAAGAGTTAAAAGTTTGTTTTTTTGCTCAAGCTTTGGAAAATGTGCTCAAGCCTTATATTTGCAAGCATTTGAAATTGCAAATGAGACACGCTATTGCAAAACGCTTTTGTGCCAAAGTTATGAGTGATGGGGTATTGGGAGTAGTCCATTATTTATGCTTCGTTATGAAATGGGGCCTTAATCGCGTAATGCTCCTACTTGGTGTTGATTAGATATATGGGAGTATGTGTGTGTGTGTGTGTGTGTGTGTGTATGTGTGTGCACATGCCTGAAGGTCTATCTTTCCCTTTGCAGCCAGCAAATAATATCTTAGTAGGGGTCTGTGCATAGTTATTTCAGACCTCCTCTCCTTTTCAGAAGATTCCACTGGTCAATGCTGCGTTCCAGTCTACCAACACTGACACACACATACACACACACACAATTACGCACACACAATTACACAAACAGTCACACGTAACACACTCGGAGGCAACCCAAACACACACCTCTGTTGTCTATGGCAACACAACCACTAAGAAACTCCCTTTTTTGTACCCGGAGATGTTGTGGCTGAAGGGGGGCTGTTCTTTTCTTCATTCTGTTATTTATTTGCCTCCCAAGTTTCCATCTTGTTTCTCTTCCCTTAGGCTTAACATAGTTTTGGGTCTGAAGGACCCCATGAAAAGTTCAGAAATTCATCACAAGGAATCTAATACAAGCTTTTTAGATGATATAAAAGTAATGGATTGTCTTTCTATCCTCCTGCGCCTGTTAGAAACTCACCCAATCCCTTTCTCTTTCCTGCTCCTTCTCTTAGTCATGGAGAGAGTGCTTCACTAGTTCTCTGAGTCATTGCTGGTGGAAAAGTCATCTGTCTGAGAGGTGTTTACAGTGTGGTGCTAGACTCCCCTCTTGGAGTGCCTGCACCACCCACTATGATTCTGTGTGTGCCCACTGTACCTACACCATGTCCAGTTATTCTATGCACTACAGTGCCATGCGCAATCAAACATACCCTTAACGTCGTCCTACTACAAGTTAGCTTTATAAAATGACATTTTACTTTACTGACGCTGGCAAGCAAATGTCGTTTCTGCGTGAGATTTCTGCTCTCCTGTTTTGTTATTTTCGTTGTTATGTTGCTCTGGACTGGTGGGCTTGGGAGGGCAGAAACTGCTCACATGCTGAGATCAGCTGGCTGGTGACCCATGCAGTCAGCACAAATCCCACTTTCCTCTCTCCAACGTCTGACAGCTTTTTTTGGGGGGGGGCCTTGTACTTGCAGTGAGCTTGCCTGCAGTTGTCATTCCTAATAGCAGTAGTAGTGGATGATTCTATTGGTATTCATGGTGGTGATTGTAGAGATAATCTACACAATTGTTATTAAAAAAACAATATTCAGTTTAGTTTCATTGACAGAAAAGAGAAATCTAGATTAATTGACCAATGACATTACAATTGCCGTTACGGTTATCAACACCCATCTCCCTGTGTTGCATCTATTAGGACGAGAGTAATAACAGCCTTTTACTGTCCCTGGGTCTTCACCGCAGTTTTTCCGTTCCTTAAAGGAAAAAGTCATTTTACGTTTATAAACAGGCATGTGTCAAAGGGACCTCATTTGACCGTGGCGGGGGCCTCAGGCTGGAGGCTAAGAAGCAGCGCACCATGGAAGCTTTCCGCCCTTGCCCACAGTACAGCCACTCATCATGGTCATGTGTACAGCTCTTTCACATCTGTCTCCACTAGGTCAGAGAGGAATCCCTCTCTCTCCTACCACCAACACTTTCCTCTCTGTTTTCCTGTTCGAGACCCACCCTGTGAACTCAATGCTGGAGGCGTAGACACACACACAAACTCACACATACGCACACTAAGGGGATTTTCCAGTATATACTGCGGAGCGGAAACCCGGGGAATCCTCATGACATAACATCTGATGCCAAGACAACATGGAGGAGAAGTCATTTATAACAAATGGGTTCGTTTCGCAGCTTCGAAGTCAGCCATCTATTACAGCCACTTAGGAATACATTAGTATTCTTCAAAGGCTTTTTAAGGATTGTAGTTCACATTGATTTGACGTAACAGATTTCTCTAGCTTTATTTTCATGCCTTCTAGTTTTGTACTGAAAAACTAGATGGGGAAAAATGAATCCTTCAGTGCCTGGACTTTAAAGAATGAATTGTGCCTCACACACCACAGAAAATCCCAGACGGTTTAACTCAAAAAGCTGGATGGCCTTGAGTTAAAGTAGTCCCCCAAACTGTGTAGTGGAAAATACCATCACTGCAAGTTATGTATATATTTAACTTTTACATTCTGATCTTTGGTCATCTGATCTTTGTATTTACTCTACGTATAACAGTTCAGGGTTCAGCTGCGAGATCTCTTTGCAAAGTAACTTTTACAAGGAGGGCATGGAGTAATAGTGTGATAGTTTTTAAGGCAGCCATTGTCATACCCAGTCCAGGGTGGAAAGGGGCCTTTGTGTGACTCATGTGAGAGACATGGGAAAGAGCGTGATGGACACATACAGATGGACTCTTGGGAAAACGGCTGCTCCTTTTTTTCCGTTTTATATTTTCCTAGCCCTTTAATCATGAATCTAGGACACATGGAGAGAAAGAAGGAGAGAGAGAGATAGAGAGACAGAGAGAGAGAGAGAGAAATCTTGCTATATAAAGTTATGGCATGCCGCAGGTCCCTTTGGGGAGAGCAGAGGGTGATGAATCACCAGGCCTGCTGCTGTTGCTGTTCAAACACTGGAACAGAGAGCAGACCCGTAGATCTCATGTCTTCTCTTCACGCTCGTATTACAGAGGGTGGCCACTAGGAAGAACTCCAACTGCTGGAAGCTTTGATGGATGTTGGAGTGCTCTTGCTCTGCTTCTTGTTCTCTTCGCAACGAGAGAAGTTTCTTCTTTACTCGTTCCGTTTGGGAGGAGTTCATACTTACTCCCACTCCTCTTTGGCATGATGTACACACTGAGTGTGTGTCTGTGTGCGTGTGTGTGTGTGCGTGTGTGTGTGTGTATGTGTGGGTGTGGGTGTACAGGGTGCCCTTTCACTGCCCTGCACGGACACACCCTTTTAAAACTGCTCTCCCCTCGGATCAGGGGCACACTTGTAGAAAGAGGGATGTATCGGTGCACTTTCGTTGACCTTCCCAAGACTCGTACTGGTATGTCCTGATGATGTTTACGCAGCGAGCTCCATTGTCACTTGCCATGGCATGAGAGTGACCCAGTCTATACATACCATTGGAGCAACCAGGGCTTCCTAAACAGTTACCGTGGATACCAGAAGCTCTGTGTCAAGAACCCTGGCTTGGTTTCTAACCTGTTTTCACATACTCCAGCAGCTGTCACTGCAAGATACAGCATGCTATTGTGATGAAGAGTCCCTGGAGTTTGTTTGCCTGCATACTTTTGTCCACACTCCTATCAAACACATGTACATTCATGCATAAACACACACACACGTGAAGAGGAACACACACACACACACACAAAAACAAGTACACACGTATGCCACTGTGATGAGTAAAAGCAGAAACCCTATCATTAATTATTCACCGTAATCCCTCTGACATCTGTAGACTGTGAGGTTTCCATTTGATTCGCATTTCAAGAATTTGACTTTCCTCTAATAGAGAGCCCTGGCCAGCCATTCAGATTTAAGGGCACAGAACAATATTCTATGGGTATGTAGTCCATTTATAGCTGTGATATAAGTACACTGTAATTTCATGTTCTATTCTCAAGACAGTCCAAATTCATACCTTTGCCAGTCGTTGGCAGAGTAACTGCACATGATTATGGGATACCCAGAGCTTGGCACTACTGGCTACCATTCTCTCTCCCCCAGCCACAGTTTATGTACAGTTCCGCACGCTTGGCTAATAGGGACTCGGAGTGGGATGACAGTGGCCGTTGCCATGGTTGCCCTGTGTTACTCTTTCCAATAACAACTGAGGGAGATTTGTGTTTAGAGGGAGATTTATGAGTCTGTAGGAGAAGTGGCGTCTTCCTCTAACACAGCACCTTTCTCCCTTTGTGTTGCTAAGTAACAGTATTTAAGTGTAAATGGGGACATCAGAATTGAGTAAAAAGTGGTACAAAAAGTAGTACAGGCCTAAATAAGTTTTTGCATTAATATAATTTTCAGTTTAATTTTAATTTCGGTTAAATATCTGTATCCTGCACTTCTATATCCAAAACCCCTACAGCGAGAACAGTAGATATTCTACAGGCATACACAATAAAGTGTCTGTTCGTAATAACTCAGTACTTAATTTAGTCTGTCCTTAATTCCATTATGAAATGCTCAAATTTATGATGAGTCACCGTGGCATGCAGTACAGTTAAATTACAGCTAATCTGAGCTTTGACAAAGAACCTGTGTTCTTAAAAACCAACATCCAAAAGAACATCAAATATAGAATCATATGATGATGTTACTCTCTTTTGTGTGCAAAGGCAGTGACTCACTGAAGGGTTGGGCAGCATCCGTTTCTGTCCTCCAGCTACTGGGACTCTACTTACCAATCTCACTCGCTAACAATCTGTCCTCTGATACGTGTCCTCAAATAACATTGCACATAATGGAATCCCGATTTAAGATTTCAATGAGAAATCGACTTTATGCAGCATTAATGGTGATAACTGTTGAACAGTCTTTAAGTCAGGTACTGTACTGCCCTGACAACTATGATTAGCTAACTTGGCCATCTTGCTGTTAAAGCCTAGTAAACTGATCAACATCTTCCAGCTACAACACAATCACATACAGTTTTTTCGTTCGTTCTTCCATTGAACTAAATTGGGTTTTTTTCTACTCTAAGATGCCAATGATTATAAGAGCAAACACAACTATAATGTTGTGGGCGTCGAGCCTCAAAGCTTTGGATTTCGTTGGACAACAAGATTTTCATGGACTTTATGATCTAAAGCGATGCAAAGCAAACAGGAACCAAACAGGAACATGCTCTTCTAAAGGGCTCTTCCTTCTCACAATCAAACAAGTATGCAATACTTCCTATTTTTAGAACTTGGCCTCTCTCTCTTTCTTTTTTTCTTTCTGCCATTCTACTGAGGGTAGTCACCACTTGACCAAACATCTCCTAAACTTTCCTTTGATTGTGTTTTGTTATCCGCCAATTTGAATATTTTTTTTAGGCCAATGCTTTTAAGGAGAAGTAAGCAACTTTGAGTGAGCATAATATTTATTTACAAATGCTTCATGACATGGCTGTCAGAGTAGCAAACGTGTTTCAAGTGCTGTTTATCTTTCCCTTGTGTCACTTTTCTCTGTATTTACTGTAGTATACTTCTGAACATGAACATGTGTGTAGCCCTCTGTGGCATTGCTTGTAAAAAGGGCTATGCAAGGTCATTTTGATTGGATTTGTCTAAGTGTGTGCTTTTTTCGCATGGAGTGACAGGACACTATTTAAAAGAGACCTTGCCTTTCTAAAATAAAATGAAGGGAAAAAAAGCAACCGATGAGGTCATAACTCAATGGATAGGCTTGCTTTTCAGTGTCTCCAAATCTCTATGAAGAAACTAGTAGCATAAATGTTCAACAGTCTGGCCTCTGACTGAGATGGAGGAACCAGAGCATTCCTCCTAGTTTGCCCATATAAGGTCCTCTAGACCTCAGAGTCTTGAATTAATTTAGCTCTTTATAAAGTTTACTGTCAACATTGTGGGTTTTAGATTTGTACTGTTCTCAGGCAGAATGCCCAATACAAATCAATCATTTGGATTGTCTAGATCGACTTAAAATCCCATTATGAAGCGAGAAATGTTTTAGTTTAGTAGGGAAAGGAACGTGAAATCCAACTGCACATGACTCATTTGGTGTGTATGCAAGCGTAGGTAAGGATACAATTACAGGACTGTTTAAAAAGTCCTTGTCAAGCTAAATTTATAAAATATTTGGAGTGAGAATATGTTGGTGCATAATTTTGTGTGTGCACATTCATCCACAGTCTGTGCCTCTTGGTCATATAATGGAGGAGGCAAGATATTGTAGAGGTAGAGGCCCCATGGGTGGGGGCAAGGAGAGAAGGGGCGAGGTATTTCAGGGAGGATGGAGCATCAGGTACTATAGCTATTCCAGTATGGGGAGTGAGAGGAGAGGAAAATATGAGGTGGTACAGTACCAGGGAGACACAGAGGAGCGGCACCAGAGGTAGGAGTGTGATGGGCGGGGAGTTTTCAGTGGGGGTGAAGTACAGCAAAGTAGGAGAAATGCCAATGGTGTGAATCAGCTGTCTAAATATGTGCAACCCTAACCCACACCCTCATCCCCTGCCTGTACAAAGAGGAGAGACCTCTTCTTCAGCCCCCCCCCCCCCCCCCCCCCCCCCCCCCCCCTCCCGCCCCCAGTCCCCCATATCTGTCTTCTGGAACACTGCTCTGCACTATCACATTCTGTCACTCTTTGTTTCTCTCTCGCTCTTCATCTCTCTCTCTTCATCTTTCTCTTCATCTCTCTCTCCATCTCTCTCTCTCTTCATCTTTCTCTCTTCATCTCTCTCTCTTCATCTCTCTCTCTCTTCATCTCTCTCTCCATCTCTCTCTCTCTCTCTTCATCTCTCTCTCTCTCTCTCTCTCTCTCTCTCTCTCTCTCTCATGTCCCTCACATGGTGCTGCCACATTCCAGTTCCAGGTCTCTAAGTGCTACAAGCCCAATTCCTGGCCTACCTCAGAGGGGCCATCAGTCCTACATACATACTGTCAGCTGTCCGTGCTTAGTCTGACATCAGAGGGACTAAGAAGTGGCATATAGGACATGGGTAAATACACACACACACATGCACAGAAACCCACACACACACAGAAACACACACCCATGGGAGGACAGCTGTTTCTGTTAACAAAGTGAGGGAGATGTTTCCCTCACTTCATTTACTGACAGAGCTTAAAGTATGTTCCTCCCAATGCTCTGCAACATATTTGAACCGAGCCTCGATTATCTTATCTCAGCACAGCACTGATTCCTCCTATACATTTTGGAATGACTGTGGCGTCAGCCTTGCTTTTCCTACAGCTCATTCAGAGGCTGTGGGGCCTTCATGAGGCCATGGGGCCAGGAACACACCTGGGGTGAGCTGAGGTCTCCTGAAGAGATTGGGCGGCGGTGACTGCCAGGTCAACAGTTGCTTGTTCAGTAAAGATAAACACCCTCCAACCAGCTGACTACAAAGCTCTCCTGCTGTTTTCTCCATGGAACCTCCCTTTAACAGCGGATGTCAGTGTGTTGTTGTATGTCTACACAATCCTAGGCAAGCGGAGGGCAGAGAAAAGGAGAAAAGGGTTTTCTAACGGCGTGGACAGGAGTCCGATTATCTTTTCACAATACAGACCTTTCAAAAAGAGTCGAGTCATTCTAACAGAGACGGAAATTCTGACAGAATGTTGGAGCAAAGACAAAACCTAGAAAACACTTTCATTCACATTTGTCTGATGGGATTTTGCACCAGTTTCACACCTGATGTTGTGTATAAAATGTGTCCCTGTAACACTCTGTGCCTCTTTGAGCCAAGAAGCACACAGACAGTGGTACCACTGGTACGCATAGTGCTGTCCACTGACTAGAATGCATAAACAAACTCCAAGGACCACGCCCGCAACACCCTCTGACTAATTTGACAACTTGACGACAACCATAATGGATTTTAGAATCTCAAGCTCTCCTTCTTGACTGGGTTTGTTAATAAGATACAATTTCCACTAATAGTTGGTATTGCGTTATAATTGGGAAACCAGAAATATTACTCCCTCAGTTCTCCCTTGTATGCAAGTGGCATTCTTGAAAGAGAAGGTATTTATGTGTCAAAAATTTACTCAATGTAGCAAAAACAGAGCTACAGTTCATAGGGGGTCTGCCAGTGGAATTTTCAACAGTTGAGTTGGGATGTTGAAAGAATTTGACCTTGGTGCCTACAAAAAGTACCCTCACTTCACAGATAACATTGTGCTTGTGTTTTTAATTACGATGAATAAGAAGGTACGTCATCACTGGCAGATGCAAACAAAGCCAATGTTTTGAGTTAAAGAGTTTTTTCATAGGGAATTTCTCCTCTTGCCACAGGGCCTGAAATGTTGGCTCATTGGGAGCTTAACTCGGAATACATAGAACTCAGACTGTTGGATTTGAAATCGGAGCTGTTTTTAATTAAACTGCTGATTTATGATGTTTCAGATAAAGAGATAATACAATCAACGATTTCGCGCATTCTCTTAAAAGTGAAGACTGTAACCAATAAGAACTCGGTGTTCCATGCAGACAAGTTCATCTGTGGAGAATGTGTTCATTCGCCTCTATATCTTTCAGTCTGACTGAGTAAAAAGAGTTTGTGTGTATAGTGTGAGTGAACATGGAGGAAGAGTCATATTATGTATTCTGAATATATTATACTGTTTTTGATTGAGCAATGCCTGGCAGGTAGGTGTTGTATTTCTACTTGTAAGTGTGTGTGTATGTGTGTGTGTGTGTGGGGGGGGGTGGGTGGGGGGGTGCTTGCATGCTTGTACACAGGATGCATAAAATGTGTAACCATTTGTTACTAGTGTCTGAAAAGTGCACTATTTCTTTATGCCTGTACCCAGATAGAGAGAGAGAGAGTGTAGGAGGGAGAGTGGGAGGGAGGGAGAGAGGCTGAGAGAGTGAGGTAGAGAGAGAGAGAGAGAGTGAGGGGGAAAGAGAGGCTGAGAGAGAGAGAGAGAGAGAAGGAGAGAGAGAGTGAGGGAAGGAGTGAGGCCGAGAGAGACAGAGGCAGAAAGAATGAAAGAGAGGGAAAGAGAGAAGGGGGGGCTGCTTAAGTAAGCCATGCCTAAGTCAGGGGTGGAAACTCTGAATGTTCCCGCGCCACTGTGCAAAGCTGCAAGCTATTACACATTACGCCACAGCGAGGCTAAAAAAAGATCCTCGCAGGGCTCCCCAACTCCCTAAAACTACAGACTGTCTTTAGAAATGAAACATCTGCCATTCAAATGCTCCTTTCCCTCTGTCTTTCCCTTCTCTTACCCTTCCACATCCCTATATGAACTGCCTCCCCTACATCTTCAAGCACACGTTTAAGAACACTCAGGGTATTTTCCATCCTTTCCGTCTTTTTTTAAGGAAAAAAATTAGGTGACCCTTTTTATGGATTCCTTATGCCTACAGAAGTTAGCTGAGTCCACATGTGGGCTTGTGTATTTTTAACTCAGCATGGAGTACTATAGGATCAAAGGCAGCAGCAAGTTCCCTGCAGTGGACATGGGACTGGCTCCAGTTCAACTAGGTGTGGCACAAGGGGCTGGTGAGGTGGTTGCAGTGTGCTTGAACACTCCTGTTTGCTAATGGTTATAGCTTGTAAATTAACATAGTATATACATGCTGTATAGTTTGTGATCATTTAAGAAGTATATTTAAACTGTTTGTACAAATTATTATAGATCTGCAAGTTAAAACAAAATAAGTTCATTTATAGCATGAAGACAAACATAATTTTAAAAGATACCTGTTTTAAGTGTCAATTGAAGTGGCATGTGTTTGTCCTGGATCAGTTTGATAGCACAGGCTGTCAGTTGGGCACTAGCCAAGCAATACCTTGAGGGTAGCCACTCCCCGAACTCCTCTGTTTTCACCGAGAGCCAAGTGGTGTTTGTGTCGACATTTTGAACAATGAATTATAGTAGCATCTTCAATAAGACATTCACACTTCTTTCCTGAAACCCCCCCCCCACCACCACCACCACCAAGCTCCTTAATTGTGTTTTGTCATTGGAAAATGGGCATGATTATATTACCCAATACACACCTGTATGTGTGTGTGTAATCAGATACACATCCACACCCGTCTACCCCACCACCACAACCACTTCCACTATTTCCACGAACCCTCACCTGATAAATCATGACTTTGAAGTTGCGCCTCTTGAGCAGCTCATTCTCGTTGTTCTCCAGCTTCTTGATCTGCCCTCCCTGCTTCTCCAGGTTGGCTCGGACCGTCTTGACGTTCACGCTCACTTTGCGCACCTTTTCCAACATCTTGTTGACGCTGTTGGAAGTCGTGCTGTGGCTTTTAGCCAGCTTGGTGAGCTCGCCCTGGATCCCGGTGACGGAGCGCTCCATCTCTTGCTGCCTGGCCTCCAGCCCGCTCTGGGTCTGCTGGATCTGGTCCACCGCCCCGATGATCTTGTCCAAGAGAGCCAGAACCATCACCCCGTTCACCTGGGAGTCCATTTTGTCATCTTTCTCTCCATCTTCAGCATCCCCCTCAATGCCGAGGGTCAACTGTTCCTTTTTGACAGCGGCTTCGTCTTCGTCATCGGACGGTGGCAGGTTGACCTCATCGTCTGAGATCTCAGTGAGGGTTTGCTGCTCCAGGTGAACACTTGAGCTTTCAATGACTTCCATGGTTCCTTCTCAGTTGACTTTTACAAATTGGCGTTGTAATATTCACAAACACACGCAGGTGAAGTTTGCCCCCCCGAATTCTCGTTCCGTTTCTCTGTCTTATGAAAGTTCTTCACGTCTAATGTCACCTTCTCTTTCCGTCTAACCTTCTCTGGTCGGCTTCACTTTACTCTCCTCCTCAAGCTGTCTCTTTCAAACAAACATGCACTGTGTGTTTCTTTTCTTCTTTCTCTCACTCTGTGTCTCTCTCTCCTCCTCTTGTTCTATCCCTGGGCGTGAGCCAGTGTTCAAGTAAAGCAGAGCCGGTCTGGAAGTTACCACATGAGTGCCGGGACACGAATGCCACACTTCCAAGAGAAACCCTCCAGTCAAAACTAGAGCCAGCAGCTTTTTTCCTCTCCAGCCCTCTTTTGCCCTAGACCCTCCCTTTCCCCTCCCTGTTCCCTCCCACTGTCAGCGCAGGCCTGCCCACCCACAGGGAAACACCCCCCCCCCTTCTCTCTCTCTGTCTACAAATCCAGAGAGCCCACTTTTCTATGCAACATGTTTGGAAAGGTTTCAGCGAATGTGTGGAGAGTAACAGTGCCTGTCAAACACAAGCGGTGGAATGTCTATGAAGAGCTTGAGATTATTATTCTTCTGTTGGTCTTTTGACTCCTTATCCCTAGAAAGCAAATGTATTGTCAAATAAATCTCGTAAAATACTGAGATGAGGTGGGAAAAAGATTTAAACTATGTAAACTATGTTTCGTTGCAGACGCCTGATTATTCACCCCTCTATAAAGGCATTGATTAATTTGTTTTATAATTTCATAATTGTTTTATGAAAACATTCTTAACGTTTTCATTATAATTCCTGTATGGAATGTGGCTTTTGAAGACCCACTTCAAGTAAGACATGTCAAAAACGACTTTCTGTAAGACTAGCATTAGCCATGCTTTGACAAGTAGAAAATGAATTATCATTATTTTGCTAGTAATGCATCCCTTCCTAGGCTACACTATCTTCATTAAAATCAATCTGACATAAGACGAGTAACGTGAGACATCGTTATGCTGTAGGTTTTGGCTTTAGTCCAGTTATTCCTAAAAACATCATTAGATATAGCTCTGCTCTGCACAGAGAACACCATGGTCACGCTGGTACTTACTACTCCCCATCACGCAGCATCCTCCACCTCCTCCCCACTAACAAGACAGATTTGCGTGACATCACATTTATTCGTGGTAAGAGAGGGAGGACGGTTTCGACCGATCTGGGGAGATATAGAAGGCCCTTCCAACGGTAAGACACAAACCACTCGATTGAAAATTTATATTTTGATTTTCGAATCTAACATTGAGTCAAATCGTTATCTGTATTTTATATCGCATTTGTTAGGATACGTATGTTTTGCGTTATATTCCTCCGATTGTCCGAATCTATGACATGAAGGTTTGGTTGTCTTTTTATCGGCTATTTATTTAATGGAAATAAAAACATACAACGATATATTTCAGTGAAATTATGCGTAGCCTGTATGTTAACGCCTTACAGTTGCAGTCACGACCGAATAAATATCATTTATCATCATGACAATTCATAAGCCTTTTAATCTCCCGCAGGCATAAACATGTTTATTTTACATTTAACATCCTTAATGTTCACTCACATATAAAAATAAAATAAATATAGGCTCGTGAGGACTAAAAATGTGGGTGTACAGCTGACATTATTAGCAGGCAGGCTCTGTATAAGAGAGGCTGAGAGATGCTCTGTACCGCCCACACAGCCATTCCAGATGGTACAGCAGCATCGTCATGGCGTCCTTGAGAAACGAAGGACATTGCAGCAACAGGCCATGCACTTTAGCCTGGACGGTTCTGCGAAACAGCGGGTGTTCACAGTTATTGGGGAATATAAAACTGCAAATGCCAATATTTTGGGAATGTTGTTTTTTTAATCTGTCCTACATATATAGGATTTGTATTTGTCCTACATAATTCCTGATACCATGTAGGTCATAGTCCATTTTCCATATAGGCAGTAGACAACACATAGGGTCAGAGTTATTCAAACATGATTGCTGGAATGAGTCTTTCTGCTCTCTCTTCATTCCTTGTTTACACTATCACACAGCCACACAAATCCCTCACCAATGACCTTTTCAGCCTAAACCATGCCATACCCTACATCACATTTACAACCATTTAGATTTTGTTGATGAACATGTAACTATTTTTGTTTCCTTATAGGTGTCGGTGAGAGTTTAAACCATTTGCTGGATCTGAGTGTGAGGTCACAATGGGGGAACTGTTCAGGAGCGAGGAGATGACTCTGGCCCAGCTCTTCCTGCAGTCTGAGGCAGCATACTGCTGTGTCAGTGAGCTGGGGGAACTGGGAATGGTTCAGTTCAGGGATGTAAGTATAGATCGATACAGTATAGATAGAAATGCTCATCTGTCCAAAAAAATCCAAATCCATCTATTCTTACTCTGATGCAGCATATTTGCCATAACGCTTATTTTTCCATTATTATTCAGCTAAATCCAGATGTGAACGTGTTTCAACGGAAGTTCGTGAATGAAGTTCGGAGGTGTGAAGAGATGGACAGGAAGCTGAGTGAGTCATTGAAGTTCATTGATGATTATTTCTAGATTCAGCATTGCGTGGTACATGCTGCCCTACTTGTGACAAACACCACCATGTATTACAAGGCAAAAATATATTCATCAGCACGTACATGAATGTAAAGATACGATTACCCAACAAAAAAAACAACACACAGCTTTAACAGCATGAGTATTTTTCTCCCAAACACAACCGTCCCTGGTTAATGGTGTTACGTTTGCAGGGTTTGTGGAGAAGGAGATCAAAAAAGCCAGCATTCCAACTGTGGACACGGGTGAAAACCCTGAGGTCCCTTTCCCAAGGGACATGATTGACCTGGAGGTACTAATATGTCGGCAACATACTCAGAGTTTGGTCTTTAGTAGTTGTATGCATCTCTGCTAGGCCATAAGTGACAGTTGTCTATATTTACGTAGCAGTTACTCAGTAGTTTCTCAGTCTTGCTAAACCAGTGCAAGCACTGTAAAGGATGAAGCACTGAGAGTTCTCTTTGTTTGATAGGCCACGTTTGAGAAGCTGGAGAACGAGCTGAAGGAGATCAACACCAACCAGGAAGCTCTAAAGAAGAACTTCCTGGAACTGACCGAGCTGAAACACATCCTGCGACGAACCCAGCAGTTCTTTGATGAGGTCAAACACCACCTCTATTCCCAAACACCACACATGCCCAAAATATATTATTTTAGTCTTTCCTCTACTTAATCCTCTGTCGCTAACTGCTATCCCTCCATCCCTGTTTAGATTAAACTTTTCCAATCCCATTAACCATTATCTGCCCCTCCGATCCACTACGGTTTTGATTTTCACTATGTATACTCATCAAACTGAAACAATAATAATCAATCCTAACAGATGGAGGATCCAAATCTGCTGGAGGAGTCATCCTCCCTGATGGAAGGGAGCGAGGGGGGGCGAGGGGCCCCCCTCAGACTGGGGTGAGTCACCAGACGCCATCTATCCATACTGTTGATGGTAGGAACTCAATTCATTCACAAGAGGATGGAATGGTTCCCCATCAACATGCTATAGACAAAAAAAAGGTTTGTGCTGCACTTGTGTCGTCATGCCCTTTTTACCTCATTGATCTACAATGGAATATCGATCCAGTTCGTAGTGTTAGGCATAGAAATAAATTGATCACAATGGTGTTTGTGTGAACATACATTGGCTTCCATGGTCTGGCATAAATGTAGAGTGTAACTGTAACATAATAAAACAGTTTTGAAAAAATAGACCACTCAATAGGAATCTTTCCTTTTGAACTTTGCGCCCTGACATTTTCAATGATTGGAATGATAGCATCTGTACTGTCTTTTTTTGAGAAGCTCCCATTCGAATGACAATACACCAAACTGAGACATAAAAACACACACACACACACAGACTACATTGTGTATTGTGCCCATAATAAAATTTGAGGAAATGTAACAGACAAATTGAGCTGTTTGTGGACTGGAACATTGATGAAGAGGTCTTGGCTTTTCCAGGTTTGTTGCTGGTGTGATCAGCCGGGAGAGGATCCCAACCTTTGAGAGGATGCTGTGGAGGGTGTGTCGGGGAAATGTCTTTTTACGTCAGGCAGAGATTGAAGACCCCCTCGAGGACCCCACTACGGTCTGTGAAACTCCAAATGATTCGTTGTTTTAGTCCAAAGCGGTTCGAGGTGTTCCTTTGTCATCCAAATTGCAGTTTCTTATTTAACTTTCATGTCTCCAAGGGTGATCAAGTTCACAAGTCGGTCTTCATCATCTTCTTCCAAGGTGACCAGTTGAAGAACAGGGTTAAGAAGATCTGTGAAGGGTATTTTACCTTGTACCTCTTTATACTTAAGTTAACCATACACTACTCAACATGATTGTGTGCAATTGACACCATTCCTTAAGGGCATTCTGTATTACTTAATTAGTAATGGCTAAGATATACAATTTTCTTGGTTTGGAAATATTTGTTCTTTTCTTAAAAGGGTGTGAAATATATCTTGTATTGTTATATTTAGAGTCCATATGAACAACCAAGGGCAATGAGAATGCTGTACATGTATGATAAGTTCTTGTTTGCTCCAGGTTCCGTGCCTCTCTCTACCCCTGCCCTGAGACACCCCAGGAGAGGAAGGAGATGTTAGCGGGTGTCAACACTCGTATCGACGATCTCCAAATGGTGCGTACTGCACCTCTTGGACAGCAGTGCTGTCTGTGGGATCCAAATTACAACACTCCCTGTCTTCCTTCTCTCCATGGGACTTGAGCAAATATAGGATTTGTAATTGGGACTTTTTAAAAGGCTGTTTTTATTTACATTCGTATTGTACTTTAGTGCATTTGAATGATGTGCTTCTGGGTTTCACCATCATTCACCCTAATCTGTCTTCATTGGTAAAGGAGGGACCATGATATCTGACTAATCTGAAGAATGTATTGCTGTTGCCAGTTAGAGAGTTGGTGTTCTTGTAACTGAATCGATTGTTCCACTCATACTGCCTGGTTTAATACAGTTATCTGCCTTCACTCAGCATTTTTTTTTAAGGGGGTGTTTCGTTGGCTGGAAATACTGTTGTGGCAAACAGCACGTCATGCTTATGAACAAAAACATATCAAAAGTGATTTTTGTTGTTGATCGACAGTAACAAAATGCATGCATCCCTTTTACAACCCGTCTCCAATCCCACTGAGACGTCCTTCTGTCTCACCCTCTCTGCAGGTGCTGAACCAAACAGAGGACCACAGACAAAGGGTCCTGCAGGCGGCGTCTAAAACCATGAGGGTGTGGTTCATCAAGGTCAGGAAGATGAAGGCCATCTACCACACCCTTAACCTCTGCAACATTGACGTGACCCAGAAGTGTCTGATCGCTGAGGTGTGGTGCCCTGTCTCTGACCTGGATTCTATCCAGTTTGCTCTGCGCAGAGGCACGGTAAGTCTTCCTCAACACAGGAAGGAAAAGATCGTCTTAGACTGCACTTCCTGTTATTGTTTGGTATTACTTTGGTGAAGAGTTTGGACCGTAACTAAATCAAATCATTTTCATTATGCCAGTAGCGTTATATTATTTTTAAGGAATAAATACATGCCCTCGATGCTTTTGGGACTAGTTTACACCCAGGTAGCCCACCCCAAGATAAATCAAATATCACCTTCTGTCCAGTATCAGTTCTCATGACTCTCTTCATCCCCTGCCAATTTAAAAGAAGGACTGAAACTGGATAATAGCCTGAGTGTGCACTGAGTGTGCCTAATATCAGGCACATGCAGTTCCCCTTTCAAGAAGTGTTCCCAAGCGTAGACAATTATACCCATCCGGCAATCTGCATCAATCTAAGATATGACGCTGGGATGGTGATTTATATAATGTTATGTCTAAGAGTCGCACTGGAGCTTAAGGATTGCAAAGATAACCTGAATAAGTAGACACTGAAGTAATGCAAGTACAACGCCAAAAACAACAAAGTATATGTTCAGCTGGCTCTGTAGCTATTTCTGTCTTTTTCACAACTTAGACTTTCAGGATGGTTTTCTCTCAGCATATTGACCCATGAAACATTTATACTTTCCTTTACCAATCAACAAGTAACAGGATATCCTGTTAATGACATTTCATTATAAGCTCAGTAGGATTATATTTTTATCCACGTATGAGTGAACTGAAGGATTTCTTGTTTCTTGTCAGTCATCACTATGCAAGTGGATGCACATTGCTAGAAGTTCATTTAGGAAATCACTAAGCAGTTTTACTCATTTTAAGAGTTGGCTCTGTTTCACAGGAGAGGAGTGGTTCTACAGTACCCTCCATCCTCAACAGGATGCAAACCAAGCAGACCCCGCCCACCTTCAACAAGACCAACAAGTTCACCTCAGGCTTTCAGAACATCGTCGACGCCTATGGGATCGGAAACTACAGGGAGATTAACCCAGGTGATATACGAAAGTAAACGCTTGAACTGTAATGACATTCAACCATCCTCCCAGAGGAGCGAGGCCTTGTGACCAGAGGTAGAGCTGGACAAGGTTGCAGATGTCACCTGCCCAACCACCTGAGCAGCGGATTGGCTCTGAGCTGCTGACGCGTATGGATCTAGCCTCCCTGCCTCCCTCCCTCCCTAGATCTTTTAGTTTGGTTTGAAAAAGTGTTTCGTTCTCGTTGACTAAAACACATGTCGGAGCTTCTCACCTTCCTTTGGTGTCTGGTCTCCTCAATTGTGTGCGTCTCAGCCTTGGGCCTCTGTAGTTTGTCACAGCCTTGGGCATCTGTGGTTTGTCACAGCCTTGGGCCTTTGTGGTTTGTCACAGCCTTGGGCATCTGTGGTTTGTCACAGCCTTGGGCCTTTGTGGTTTGTCACTGCCTTGGGCTTCTGTGATTTGCCACAACACGTAACCGTGGTTTCCTTTCCTGCAGCCCCGTACACCATCATCACCTTCCCTTTCCTGTTTGCGGTCATGTTTGGCGACATGGGCCACGGACTGCTGATGACTTGTGCTGCCCTGTACCTGGTCATCAGAGAGAGTCGTATCCTCTCTCAGAAAATTGACAACGAGGTAACCAACGACTCCCAGTCCACCTTTAACCAGTGCATTAAAAACGTTTGACTTTTATTGAATATAAAATCATTTCAAGACCAGATCATCTGACCCATTACTACCTATGAATTTCCAGTTTTGACTGAGTTTGGATGGATCCAATGTTATATCATGGCGATTGAATTATTTCAACAGATGTAATGATTATCCTGACCAATTTAGCGGAAGTAAACATTACCATTTGCACAATGTTATTCCTGCAGATGTTCACCATGGTGTTTGCTGGTCGCTACATAATCCTTCTCATGGGACTCTTCTCCATCTACACTGGAGTCATTTACAATGACTGCTTCTCCAAGTCCCTCAACATGTTCGGCTCCGGCTGGAGTGTCAGGCCCATGTTCGGAAACAAAGGAGGAAACTGGTCGTGAGTCATTCATTGATCAAATCGAAGCCAAAGGCCATTTACAATATGTGTTCTGTATGTCTTAATGTCAGCTGTATATTGATGACACTTAAACGATGTGATGCTAATGATTCGTAAGGTATACTGAATCTTTCTTTATTCTGTCTAGATTCGAAACCCTTGATGGCAACGCAGTGTTACAGTTGAGTCCAACGGTTCCAGGTGTCTTTAATGGCCCCTATCCACTTGGTATTGACCCAGTAAGTCATACCAGAAAGCATCGCTCCCTTGCATAGTTTGCATTATCAATATATACATGTGACTTCACAGTTTGACAAGGGTGTAGTTTTGGATCGTTTTAACGACTTGGAATACTGGGAATTTTAAAATAGCTGTTTTTCTCCTCAGATTTGGAACATTGCCACCAACAAGCTGACCTTCCTGAACTCATTCAAGATGAAGATGTCTGTGATCCTGGGTGTGATCCACATGCTGTTTGGAGTCTCCCTGAGTCTTTTCAACCACCTGTAGGTTCCAGACACCTTGGATTTTCCAATAATTTTATTCTATCAAAGAAAAACACAGTTCGGTAGTGTTCACTTGTCATGTTGATTGTCTCCAGGTACTTCAAGAAACCTCTGAACATCTTCCTTGGTTTCATCCCTGAGATTGTCTTCATGGCTAGCCTGTTTGGTTACCTCATTCTCCTGGTCTTCTACAAGTGGACTGCCTATGACGCTTTCTCCTCCAAAGATGCTCCCAGCCTCCTCATCGCTTTCATCAACATGTGCCTCTTCAACTATGGTGATCCAACCATCAAACCTCTTTACAGGGGACAGGTGTGACCCCTTCCCTCGTATCTCTAACCCTCTCGGTCCTTCTTTCCACAGCTCTTTATTGTTGAGTGGCTGAAGGTTTGGCCTCTCTCTGATGTAAAAACCAGGAAAGGCGTCGTGTTCATTGGAACACATAACTATAGAGATATAAATACATTGATTGACTGTAAAGTTATTTAAAACTGTTGAAGACTGAAGGTGCCCAACTCAGTTCTTTCTCCCCCTCGTGTCATTTTAATTCGCAATAGTTTTTCTGTGGACACCAAGGAAATTAAACAAGGAAAGGAGTTCGCAAGTCAGGGTCTGATGATGAATTTGTGGTGAATGCTGTACGTTGCAGTGCACTCTTAACCTCTGTTTGTTTGAATCTGTAGATGGGGATCCAGATTTTGTTGGTGCTGATTGCCCTTGCATGTGTCCCCTGTATGCTGATTGTGAAAACTATGGTGCTACGGCGCCAGCACCTGTGGAAAACGCACCTGGTATGTCAGTCTGATCCAACCTGACCTTTAAAGTCTTATTATGAACTTGGTATAACCTATAACCCTTTTTTCTTTCATTATTCTGCCACTCATTTCAGTGTACATTCTATTCTGTAATGTGATTGGTCGTGTTGTCATCTAACTATGCTTAAAGTATGCCTTGGAAAACCTTTTTGACCCAATTTTAACCAGATTTGACTACTTACTGTACATAGTAAACAACAATTCTAAACACATGCATGATTTATACGGCTACCTTTGGCTTGGCATAGTGGACGGCACCTAACAAGTATCCAATCTCTTAACCCTCCAAATCCTACTTCCTTTACTTATTGGGTGCCATAAACATGAACACTGTATACCCCAAGGCGTGCTTTAAGCTAGACACAGCTCTTGTGGCTTTTGTATCTAGTCACAGAAGAGGGAAGAAACCCCAGCTGAGAATCTAGAACAATCTTTAGAGCAAACAGGCGTGTCCTCATCATCCACTGGACTCACCCAACAGGGCACGCAGAAATTTGGAGGGGTGCGGGTGGGAAACGGGCCCACGGAGGATGAGGCTGGAATCATCGACAACGATGCACTCTCCCAGCATTCCGAGGAAGGCGATGAGGTGAGCCGAGAAATTGCTGTAGGGATCATCCAATCGTTAGTGGGTTTTTTGGTGCTTTTTTTTTTGGCCTCTGAAGTTTTGTTGCAATTTAAAACGATCTTCCTTTCTGCTCTTAAGTTGTCCTGTTTCGATTCAGATTTTTTTGGTGCTCATGATGAAAGTACGCATCTCTCTAAATAAGAAGGGTCTTGACGATATCTTTCACACTCACTCTTAAAATCTTACTCTATCATTCTGAGTACCCATGATCCCTTCAGACTAGAACTTCAGTGGACTTTGTGTCAGTTAAAACGTTTAAGTTTTACTGTTTTCGACTGTAAAACGTAAGGATTTACACATAATGATCACAAACACATTGATCTGGTCATGACCCATTCACGAACCTGTATAGCTCTACTAGTTAAGACACATCAGCTTCATATTGTTTGGGCTTAGACCTTTTTCATAAACGTTTTTTTCTTCTTCTGGGTGTTACTCAGGGATGGGGAGAATGTGGGCACAGAGGAGGGGAGTGGAGAAGATAAGAGACAGATTTTCCATTTCAGTGAGTTCAGAAACGTAAACAGTGAGGTGATGTTGCCTGAGAACCATGAGCACTGACAGCAGGGAAAGGAATTCAGGAAAATGTGCATCAGCGGACTGTGGTCTCACATAATATTATATGACTAATCCAAGCTGCACAGGTTATTGTGTTTCATCACCATGAGAGCTAACTTTAATATTTGCCCTGAAACGTTAGATCCTAAATCAAAGATGTGATGACATGCTTTTTTTTGTATCTTTGAGAAATTTATAGTGGTTGTCATGGCATGACTTCTGCATAACATCCTAAACTTTCGCCACTAACATTTTTGCATCTGATTGCTTTCAAGCATTCTGATGAGGAACCGGTAAGACAGGATTGTTTATCCCAGCATGCTTTGCGCTCCGTCTCTTCGTTTGTGATGTGGTCCTCTTCTGAGCTTCTCTCTGTTTACTTTTCAGAATGGATCTGTGTATATCTAAAATAGACTTTTAGAGTGACAGCTTCATTATGTAGTTAGTAAGAACAGCTGTCCTGTCATAGGTATGCATGTGTGTGTGTGTGTGTCTAAATGTGCATGTGGTTACCCCTCGTGTAATTTCCCAATTTAAACAAATCTGAGTCCTGCTCAAAACTAGGCTTATTCAAACCGAGGGCAATGAGACAGTATCGGGACAATCAAAACAGTCAGCCATTATACTGATGTAATTGGTTGGACCATTTTGCCCTCAACTGAAATCCAAACATCCTAGTATGAAAGTTTCAAATGGGCCTATAACTTTGCAGTATGCAATGCTACATATGTTATCTCCCTACATATGTAATGGCCCTACATTTGTAATGGCCCTACATATGTAATGGTCCGAATGTGTCATCCCTTCACATTTGCCATTACAACATGTGCACTAGTGTTGTTTTCATGTTTCATGTTTGAGGTATTGTCATAGGGAAACAATGAGTGTTAGCTCCGGCTTTTCCGTGTACTGAACACGGGCCGAAGGACAAACGAATATGATGGAAAGAGGAAACAGGGCTCCTGCCAAGCTAAACTGCACAAGCGCGACGCAGAGCATTCGATTCCTGTGTTCTTTATCTCGTTCTCCACAGAAGCCTACGGCACTCAAGGGGTAGTGGAGAGTTGTGGAATTAAAGAACCGTTTAGCGCACGGACAAGGTCTCGCGTTGCGACCTTCCATAGAGAAGAAAACACTCGCTGTTTTGACGGATTATCGCTAAGGTCAAGTGAAAGTTAAAAGAGAGACGAGTGGTTTGTTATTGGGAATATCCATTAAGATGAGGCAATCGATCTCTAACGACACACTGCGACTTCTGCTGATTGTTGTGATGAACTACTTTGCAGGGCAGCTCTTATTTTAGACTACCTCCATAAACTAGGCTTTCTTTAAATCTACAAGAGTAATTTTACACAGTTATTTGACTGTGCAGTCAATCAACGCAGATAAGATGTTGACTACACATAGCTTAGTTTTGGATCTAGCTGTGTCTCTCTCGTCGTGATAAACAAGTGGTCTTCTGCTGGACGAGAGTCATCTAAAATGGCGACTCTGTCCTGAGCCTCTGTAAAGCTTTTCTTCTCTCCGCAGTTTGATTTTGGAGATGTTGCAGTTCACCAGGCCATTCACACCATAGAGTATTGTCTGGGCTGCATCTCCAACACAGCCTCCTACCTGCGCCTCTGGGCCCTTAGTCTGGCTCATGCACGTGAGTGCACGCACACACATGGACACACGCATGCACACAAACACACACACACTAGTAGAAGCAAATTAATCTTCTCATCGCACAGAGAATTTAAAATACAGAGCATGTGAATTATATGAAGATATTTATATATACATGTACACTTCGGTCTTGGATTAATTGTTTTTTTCCTCCCTGTCTCTCTTTGTCCTCCGCAGAGCTGTCAGAAGTGCTGTGGACCATGGTAATGCACCTCGGTCTGTCCTCCAGGAGCGGGGGTGGGTTCTTTGCCCTGTCAATCATCTTTTCAGCTTTTGCCACCCTTACCGTGTGCATCCTGCTCATCATGGAGGGCCTGTCAGCCTTCCTGCACGCACTCAGACTGCACTGGTGAGTCAAACACCTTCTGTGAGAAAATAATCCCCTTCCTGGCAGCTTGTTGATGACGTACAGAAAATAGTTTTCCTTTTCAAAACTATACCTGGTTCTAGATCCCTCCAAATACCTTCTGACTACATCTCTGCCTAGTACTACCTTCACTGCTGATCCTCGTGATCTGCTTTGCAGTGCTTGTGTTAACTCAAAGACAACCCTGTGTGGTTTCTGAAGTGGTAATTTAAGTGAGGGACTACGGAATGTGATGGGCCAGGCTCCGAGGGGACGTGACCACTGACGAATGAGCCAGTTCAGACTGGCTGGTTTCTGTAGTCTATCTCTGTCCAATTTGTGTCTGCTCACCTCAAGTCATACTCCATTTTTCATTTTCCTCTGAGCTCCTCCTCTCTAAAAGGTCACAGGCTGAAGCATATCTGCACAGTGTAACCCAAAAGTCAGTCAAGGGGCTATTCCTTTCTTAAGATAGAGGGAATTCCCTAGAGATGTGACACAACACAGGATTGGGTAGGAGAGGGGGCATGTGTAGGGTCATGTGTGAGTCAGGATTTTAAATAATTCTGTAGGAGCTGGTACATGTTTACATCTATATTAGGCTAAGACACGAAAAAAGGGAGGGGGGGTCACAGCCAACTGGATAAATGGAAAGATACATGTGAAAAGAAAGCTCATTATTTGATCTTCTGGCATGTCATGTAGAATGACTTGTTGAGTCATTGAGTTTAAGTGAGAGTATGTGTGTGTGGATACAAGTAAGAAGGTAAAGGCTAATGCCCATTTGGCCGTATACAAAGTCTGATTAAATGGGAATGTCTTGAACCGTAATCACTTTCTGCCGTTCTCTTTCTCTCTCCCTCTGAGGAAACACACTGTTTTAAAGTTAATAAGACTGGAAATACGCAGCATATTTCTTGTGTTTTCTCACTTTGACTTGCTTATTGAAGCAGACGAAAGAATTCAAAAAGAAATTCCCGGCTCCTCTCCCCTCGTTTAAATGTCATCCTCTCTCAACTTGGCTACTAAATATTTGCCGAGGAGGTGGGACATTTCTCTGCACTTTCCGTGATTCCTGGTTCTACCTGTCAAATGTCAACGAGAACCGGAGACTTCACTCTTTCTAGTGAAGTCTTCACTCTTTCTAGTGAAGTCTACATAAGTGACGTCTAACCCAGATAGTTTGCTAGACAAATACTTCTCTGTTTCTCAGATGTTCCCTACTTCTGCTTGACGACGTCTGTTAACTTAACGAACTAACAACGAGTCTGAAGGGGGCTTGAAATCTTTCCGTTAGCAGTTCAAGCAAATCCCCTTTGAAATATGTTCATATGTTCAATATGTGTGCACAAAATGCACGAAGGGTTCATACACGGATTGCTTTCCTTTTTGTTCATTCTATAATGAATAGAATGGTATAAATGTCCATAATTCCTATTTAAAAAAATACAAAACATATCAGTATTTTGTTACAGTAAGTGCCATTGGTTTTAGTTTAACAGTAACTTGGGTTGGACATTATTGTGCGTCACAATTGAGTGTACTATAGCCTATAATGTTGTTGGTTTACAATTAAAGTGAGACTAAGCAAAAAGGTCACATGTTGTTTTCAGGCTCAGTTGATACAATTCTCCCCTTTTCTCCTTCGTTAATTGTCATGACATCATTTGAATATTATGATGTGGTGCAAACCAAGTAAAGAGTTACAAACTGAGTGTAAAAGGCAACCTCTTGACATTGCCTAACCAATATTAAGCAACAGTAATAAATCCACTGGGTATTGAGTATATACTAGATGGTGTATTGGCTCAAGGGGGTTGAAAGGGCCAACATTTCTACAGAGGACTATTTGGACTGGATGTTGTTCAACTGCCAAGCATCTGGGCTCATAACTGCAGAACATGGTGCTTGTTAAAAAGCCTGAGATGTGCTCTAATGGGAAAGGATTCCTACATTTGAAAATCACCTGGATTCCACCTGGATTTAACCGTCCGATTTCTCTGAAAGTCATGGGCAATTTGGGTATTTCTTTTTGTAAATGGGTAAATACAAAAAGATCATCTTTGCACTTCACTTTCTTGTTCCCTGGTTGAACAATAAGCATAGACCCATATTTTCCCTCTCTTCTTTCCTTCTAGGGTGGAGTTCCAGAATAAGTTCTACTGCGGACAAGGATTTAAGTTTGTCCCGTTCTCGTTTGAAAGCATCTTGGAGGGCCGGTTCGATGAATGAAAACATCGTATCCAGTTGACCTAAGAGATCCCCAAGCTTTCCTGTTCCCTGTCTCTGCATGGACCCAGCCCTCCACCCACAGCCTGCTTGTGCCCTCTAGGGGGCGTGTTATGAAGTGTTAATGCAAGTATTTGACAACACTCCTGGAATTCCATAGCATCTAGACGTGGTAATCTGTCTCTGTATGCTATGGGATCTGCATTATCTATGAGTCACTAAGTAGTATAGACTAAGTGCATCTGTGAACTGGAATATCCCACCCTATGAGTATTGTTTTTGTGCTGCATGTTGTAGAAGTGTTGGTACACGATGTGAGAGTCAGTATCTAAATATCATGCTTTAATATCTTGGAAGTCAGAGCAAAATTGAAATCGATGCCATTAGAACACATCTAATGACTTCTAAAGCAACAGGTTACAAATCTATGTGAACATGGATATAATCTGATTATCAACTCCATACTAAATTATAATTCACAGCAGGTGATGCTTGTGTGTCAAATTGTGTTCCACAGTAATTTGTTGCTACCTAGTTTGTGTGCTTGTTACTGATATTATTTGTAGACATATCACATTTTCATTTCATCCAGAAAAGGCCATAGTATCAGGCATGGTTTCTGTTTGAGTTTGTTTTATTTGTTGATCAGCAATGGAACATATCGGTCCATTGCAACACTAATCCATTGTGAATTTGTATAGATGTTGTTTTCTGTCAAATACTGTTTTCTTCCCCTGAGTATGTATCCCTCCATGCAGTGAGTGTATTCAGACCTACAAAGGGAGTTTGTCATTCAAGTAACTCAGTGGAATTTGCTTTGCAGTGTTACAAGTACTTCGTGAGTGGATTTGGTTTCATGTAAGCGGATGTGTTTTTCAAGATCACTTATAAATGAAGCTTTGGGGAGAACTGAGTCCTTGTTTTGTTTTTACATGACTATCACAAACCTCCATATTTCAGGGTCAAACTCTTATGAAAACCCCAATCTCTATGTATTATTCTGCAGGTGGTGAAGTCAAAGCAAACATTCTAAATTCTTTCCAATAGCTGACTTGTAACATACTGAACTTTCAGGGGTGAACCCTAAAATATTTCTGGCTTCTATTGTGTAAGTTGAGAGGAACTCCGTGACGATAAGTACACAAAGGGAAACTTCAGTGCCAAGAAAGCCCTTCCATCTCCTAATCTGGTTCATCCATATGGCCCTAGAACTGACGTGGAACAACAACAACCTAATAAGACAATGCATCACTTAATGGGAACTCCAGGCAACCTCCGCTTCACACTTCCTGGTGGAGTAGCCCTGGAAGTTAAGTTGTTATATTCCTGGGCAGAGGGAGACCCCAAATCTACACTTTTAAAATATTGAAACTGCTACCATTTATCATCTAATCTGCATGATGTTTCCATTTAGGTTTGTACAAATCAAGGTCTCTAGTATGGAAAAGATTACAACAGTCACAAGAGGGTGATACAGTCACAAGTCAGCAGTGATTATTCATAGTTGTTTATTCATAATCAGCTTTATGTATTTCCATGTAAGCCTACTGCCTTTCCACAAGAGAGCGACACATCCCATGTCAAATTGTCCATCTGCTGGTTCTTTTCTAAACTGTGCTAACTCTTCATATGAAAACAGTTGTTACTTTAACTGTACTGTCTGGGCTCTTCTTCACCTTCGGAAAATCTTACAAACACAGCCCTTTATAGTGTAGAAACGTCTTTCAGTTTTAATCATCCATTACCGGAAACTAACACCGACAGCGCACATTTGCTGATTTGATCCTTTACATATATCGAACTAAAATTAGGATGTCACGATGCCGCATTTTGGAATGTGTCCAGTGTAGCAAAGTTTAACACATGTGACTCAATTTGAGTGAGGTGTGATTCGGTACCCCACAGCGATTGGTTATTCTTTGAGGGACGAATCTAACCCCCATTTCTGATTGGTCCTTGCCATTTTCCTAACCCAAAACTTCCTGTTTCCTTGTGTTTATATTATAAACATATGATTCACGGAGGGGAAAGGTTTGTGTTGACTAATATCAAGATGTCATTAAGTAGCAGCTATTGTTGTGTGGTATTTGTGACAGTTATACTAATTGTGTCCGTACATTGTGAGTTTCGTACTTTGGCACATTTAAAACCTCAAGCAAACGACAAGACTCAGGGAAGAGCAGTGGTCGAACTTCTCAAACGTCTAATAGGAAACCGATCTCGAGAGTTCATTGTGTCAGTCAATAGATCTCTTTCCAATGACAGTCTGGATGTGTGCGAACTAAGATCCGCTAAAAACAATAAAATCGTTGCTACTGGCAACACGGGTGTTGCTGTTGCATCTGGAATCTACAACTACTTGAAATATTTCTGCAACTGTCACGTATCCTGGTCAGGTAACCAGTTAGATCTTCCACACCCACTGCCCAAACTCACCGGCGTTCTGCGCATCAGCACTCAGCACAGGTAGGTGCATGAGATGAAGCGTGTGAATCATCTGCCATTGTAATTCATGTGAAAGGAGTAGACAACAATGTTATAACATGTCTCAAACATAGCTTGTTGCGGGTGTTAATGTTGTGCATGTGTCATGAAGT
The DNA here is from genome assembly GCA_036571765.1 of Plecoglossus altivelis. Classification (NCBI taxonomy): domain Eukaryota; kingdom Metazoa; phylum Chordata; class Actinopteri; order Osmeriformes; family Plecoglossidae; genus Plecoglossus; species Plecoglossus altivelis. Next base: position 11,375,476 of record BROE01000007.1, read on the forward strand.
GCAAGGTTACTAAATCACAACGCAATAGGTTATAGAAAGACCCTAGTTCAGCTGTTCGGGGGGGTATTCCAGAAAGCAGATTATGCAACATCATTGGGTAAATTAACCCACCACCTGATTCAAAATGTTGCATAAACCTACTGGCAACGTTGCTACAACGCTTGGTAGTTAATTTGCCCCCCAGTACCACTAAGTGTTGAATTGCGGTTTGATTTATTTACACATCCCTTGAGTATTTAAGGTCCTAGATTGTGGTCATTCTTCAACCGGGCACGGCGGCCTTTGAAATATGACCCATGTGAACTGCTGTGTTCTGTAACTGCATAAATCGGGGGTGTGTGAAAATTGTAGGCCTACCATTGTTCCTTTAGTTCCTTGTTCTTTGCAAGAGCAGTGGACACTTGCTCCGCGGTCGGCTTTTGTAAGAAGGCTTCAATTATCTGTAGTGCATTAGCCATGCCCCAGCACACGCCAGCTATGTCATGTGCACAGTAGTTAGATTGTAAACTGCATGACAAGCATGGGACCGTTTTCCCATGATTACTCTACAGTCAATTACGATATCTTGCGATAGAGAAATTTGAGCAACATTTGATATAGTCTTAACTTAAAACGACCTCCACAAAAAAGTCATTACATCAAAATTGGCAAATTAGATGAAACGTTGACCTTTTGTTAATTGATTGGATTGGCTTTGACATGGGGTCTTGCTAATTTGCTTTAGTTCTCAGAAATGTACGTTCATTCATGATAACGTTGACCATTTCAGTGTACCTAAAGATAATAGAAGTTTAGCCTACTTGATGTGCAGCAAATGTAGTTTAATATCTTGAATTTTCTCTCAGATTCCGGTACTATCAAAATGTATGTACTGCGAGTTACTCCACTGTCTGGTGGGACTGGCCACGATGGCAAAGGGAAATCGACTGGATGGCACTCAATGGCATTAACCTTCCATTGGCATTTACAGGCCAAGAGGCCATATGGCAAGAGGTACACCCCACACCACTACCTCCATAAGTGTTATGGTTTACCATCCAACATTCACATAATTATTTCTCTGATAACACTGTCATTGACCTGACAAGAGAATTATCAATGGAAACATGGTTGAATCCTATTGCTTTTATGAACCAGGTGTACCGATCGCTAGGTTTGAACCAGACTGAAATCGACCACTTCTTCTCCGGCCCTGCTTTCCTTGCGTGGAACCGCATGGGGAATCTGTTCCAGTGGGGCGGACCCATACCGCAGTCCTGGCACGTAAAGCAGCTCTACCTCCAAGTACGAGCATTTTGATTGGTTCACATCCTAGAAGCCCCACTCACAGATAAGCGCACACATGCCAAAGTGAAGTTGGCATGAGTTTTATAAATATCTGTTGTATATCTCTTTTATACATTATAGTTTAAAATCCTAGAGCGAATGAGGTCCTTTGGTATGATTCCTGTCCTACCTGCCTTCTCAGGGAACATACCTCTGGGCATCACCAGGTACACCTCCTAAAACAGTCACATTTCACACATTAAATGCTTCACTCTTTGTGTGCTGTTATATATATTTTGACATCTGAATTCATAAGCACTATCTTTTTGATTAGGTTGTTTCCGACTGCAAATGTGACCAAACTAGGTCCCTGGAGTCATTTCAACTGCAGCTACTCGTGTGCCCACATCCTGGATCCCCGCGATCCCCTTTTTCTTCGGATTGGCTCTTTGTTCTTGTCGCAAGTCATGAAGCAGTTTGGGACAGATCACATATACAATACAGACACCTTCAATGAGATGACTCCACCCTCTTCGGAGCCCGCCTATCTGTCTGCCGTCAGTCGTTCTGTCTTCGCTTCTATGACCTCAGGTAAGAACACTGAAACGTCAGAAACAAAGTACAGTACTTGTAGCTGAGTATAATTGGAGGTTTCCCAAGTCATGGAAATGTCTCTCATTTTTTACTTAGGCCTAATCTCATGTACAGGGACATCACACCTTTGAGTTACCACCATATCTTATGCTAACCTTAGCCATATAAGTGCAGAAAAATCATTTAATGGAAGAATAATAACCCTTAAATATTCAATATCACGTAGCCCGCTTTTGACCTGTCCACTGGTGTAACTCAGACAGCCCTTTCGACCCTGGTCTATATTTTCCAGCCATGTCAAGAACTATGCCTTTCTTTTCCCTCACCCAAATCCTTTTTTGTCTACAGTGGATCCCCAGGCCGTTTGGCTCATGCAGGGCTGGCTATTCTTCAGTGATGCATCTTTCTGGAAACCTGCCCAGATTCAGGCCCTTCTGAATGGGGTGCCAATTGGACGAATGATAGTACTGGACTTGTTTGCAGAATCCGCGCCAATTTTTTCCTACACCAAGTCCTTTTTCGGCCAGCCGTTTATTTGGTGCATGCTCAACAACTTTGGAGGCAACAGCGGTCTCTTTGGCACAGTGGAGAGCATCAACTTGGGGCCGTTCGAGGCCCTCAACTTTCCCAACTCCACCCTGGTTGGTCTCGGTCTGACACCTGAGGGCATTGAGCAGAACCCTGTAATCTACGAGCTGATGAGCGAACTGGCCTGGCGGAAAGAGCCCGTCAACCTGGCCAAGTGGGCGTCACTGTACGCAACCCGTCGCTATGGCAGCACTCATGAGAACCTGCCGGCTGCCTGGAAGCTCCTCTTCAGGAGCATCTACAACTGCACTGTCCCAAACTACAAAAACCATAACCACAGTCCGCTGGTGCGCCGGCCTTCATTACGCATGAACACAGAGGTTTGGTATAACCGCACCGACCTCTATGAGGCCTGGAGACTGCTGTATCAGGCTGCGCCCCACCTTATGAACAAGGAGACGTTTCGATATGATCTGGTAGACATTACCAGACAGGCCATGGAGGTCCTTACCACAGAGTTCTATATCGATATACGAAACGCCTACCAGGGTCAGAAGTTGCCGGAACTACTTACAGCTGGCGGTGTTCTGGTATACGACCTGCTCCCAGAGCTGGAACGCCTTCTGTCAAGTGACAGTAACTTCCTGCTTGGAACATGGCTGGAACGAGCACGCTCCTTAGCTCTGAACGAAGTGGAGGCCCAGCTTTATGACATGAATGCTAGGAATCAGATCACCCTGTGGGGTCCTGATGGTAACATACTGGACTACGCTAGCAAAGAGTGGGGTGGTCTGATGGAGGACTATTATTCCCAGCGCTGGAGTCTGTTTGTCAACACCTTAGTGGAGTGCCTGGACAGGGGAAGACCCTTCAGACAAGATTCTTTTAACCAGGCTGTCTTCCAGGTTGAGAAAGGCTTTGTTTTCAATGGCAGGAAATACCCAGCCAAACCTCAAGGGGATACCTATGAAATTGCTACCAGAATATTCCTTAAATATTATCCACAGGCCTTGAAAAGACTATTGTGAGTTTACAGTCAGACTATCTCATCTAGTCACAGCAAGAAGAATGTCTCCCCTTCTCCCAATAGTTCTGCGGTGGAAATGCATCTTAGAAGGATGATCTCTTTGTGGATAGAAATATGTGTCAGGTTGACTTCTAAGCACATTGTACACTTCACTATGAAGAAGAGTTTTATGGAAAAACAAATCAGAATAGGCCGTCACCATAACGACTAACTTATAACAGACAACATTCTAAGGAGTACAGCGTTAGGTTGCATGCTGTCTTTATTTATTTTGATTACAGTTGCAAAAAAGAGCAGGAAACCTTTTCTTTTCTATTTTTTTTTTTTTTACTTTAAAGCGTACATTTAAAATTGGTAGATTTTTTTAAAACCCATGTCCACACAGTGCACCATATTAACAAACTTTGTTTATATTTTTATTAAAATGATTTTAATAATTTTATTTCAAACTCAAAAGAGCATAGCAATGTGATGTACTGTCATGTACATAATTGTTAAGCTCTGAGTAAATGTACATAACAGTAGTTAAATATGGTACTTAGCTAAACATGTAGTGCATACATTGACATCTTGGAAGTCTTTGACTCAACATAATTACCCCTGGTATTTAATGTTGAGCTTTCACTCTTTCAAGCCGACATTACATTGTGATACTACGCCCATGAAATATTTGAATGTATTGAGACTGCTCTTAATTATTCAGTATAGACAGTATGGGATACTTGGTTAATTAAAAAGGTGAATTATATTCAGTGTCTTATGTTTGAGTGTTTTCAGGACCAAATGTTAATACTTAGCCTTTAAAGCATTGCTGCCATCCTTGGTATTAGTAGTTCTCATACTGGTCTATGACTGTTCATAAGAAACTCCTGAAATCAGTGTCAATATGCAGTTTAATTTGGTAGTTTTATGTTGGTTAAGCATGTGGAAAAATACTTGTTAATACAGTCTTCCATCCCAATTTTATGTTACTAAAAAGTTCTAATGTGTAGTTTTAAATTTGGAAGATATTATGTTGAACTACAATCTAATGTGTGTCTTGTGCTAGTCACTATATTTCACTATACAATGTATTTGACAATGACTTCAACACAACTAGAAAAAGTACTATGTGCAATGGAATGTGCAAATTGGAACAATTATTTTGAATAAATGCTATTTTTGTATTTTGATAAATTAATCAAATACGTCCCATTTGTCTATGCTCTAATAGTCATACAACACTTTCCTATGTTTCCAAATTCAAGCAATTTCTTCAACTTGTTTGATAGTAGGACATGCAACCTAACACATTTGATTTGCTCAGAGTTACATTACAGATTTAAACTTTATGGCCTAGATTAAACAGGCTTTATTCATGTAGGAAAGAGCTGTGGGTGGGGCCCTTATACGACTGAAAGGTCCAAACCAAGATCACTTTGCAGAAAAGGATTGGACCTATCTGGACATCTGAAAGTACACATTAGACCACAGATGTATGGTAAATGCATATAATTTCGTTTTTCTTTAAACGAATGGAAATTAATCACACACATCAAATGTTGAAAAGGTGGCTAGACTAAAACTGATAAAACTACATTTCCCAGATATTCTAAATATTTTCCAGCCAATGAGCAGTCTGTTTACCATGTTCGTGCAGGTTTTTCCTGCCTACTACCCAAGCTATCTATTTGACAGGTCAGATAGCATTGGCTTAGTAACCGTGATTTAAACGAAATAGTAAGAATGTTGATAAGATAATTATAATGTAGTATGTATTGCGCTTGAATTTACATTTGCGACATGCTCCAAAAATCCTGGCTTGCATACGAGTAAGTTAACTATACACAGCTAGCGTAGCTACCTAGCAATTTGGACTTAAGCATACCTGTACATAGCTAACTAGCTAGCTACCTTGATCAGACGTAAGCTATCTAGCAATATCTAACGCATAATATACCGCACATCGCCAGGCAAAACTTGATATGTATGGAGCTAGCTAGCTACCAGTAATATACCTAGTTATATGGGAGACATCGGGAGGGACTTCTGCTTTCGAAACATTTTCTGAATCCTCTCATAGCAATGCTGGCCATTTTTAGCTACTTCGCCACTCGTTTGAGATGAAAGATAATTCAATCTTTTTTAAGTTCTAGCGGTACTTTACCACATGGTCTAATGCCAGTAAACTGTGATTAGACAACTCTCATTTTCTGTTTGTTAGTGAGCCTATCTTGAAATATATAACAGACGGTACAAGAAGTAGCTAGCTAGTTTGCTTAGAGGTCAATCTCAAGTAGTTAGTCCTCCAGCCCTAACTAGGTTGTGAACTGTTTGCTACTCTGACTTCCTGCTGACTCTTTTCCCCTTTTAGACACTGAATCAAGTGTTCCTGTCCAATTGCTGCCATGTCCATGTTCAGCACAGGTATACTGGTGCTCACCTCACCTCTACACACCCTCCCCCTGCGCATTGCTCCAGTTCTTAGCTCAGCTGCACAGGTCGTGGAGCGCACCCTCTATGTCCACCTTCACCCAGGCCTTAACCTGGGCAGTGGGAGTCAGCCTCGGCCTGTCTTCATCCCCCCTGTGGTGGATCTCTCTAGCCTTATCACCCGTCTCTACAGCAATGCAGCCGATGTCTGTGGGCACCTAGACATCCGTGTGCTGCTCACCAATGTCCGCAGCCAGGCTAGTGCTTCGAGCCCTGGAGGTTCGACTGGTCCCTTCCCAACCCCACAACTCCTCTCCCAGTCCCCAGACGTTGTACTGACAGATTTCCCTCTACAAGACCCCGGCCAGTCCTTGCTTGTGTCCCAGTGTTTGCAGAAGTATGCTGGCCACTGTTACGTCTGTAGTCCTGGGATGACCTCGGTGCTGCTGCACCCTGAGCTGCAGAAAATGCAGAAGGAGGAAGAGATGGAGCAGGTAGAAGAGGAGGGACTAAAGGACTGTGAGATGAAGTCGGAGCCCATGGAGACCTACAGTGATGTGGTGGTTGGGGGAACGTTTGACCGCCTTCACGGCGCACACAAGACGCTGCTAAACATCTCGTGCCTTTTGGCGAACAGGCGATTCCTTATTGGTGTGTGTGACCAGGAGTTGCTGAAAAGTAAGTGGATGAAATTAGTTGTAGCTGAAACAGTAAAGTAGTTAAACTATCAATGTTTCTCTTTCTGGATAAGTTTGAGCATTTTGCCCCAACAAGGTGCTTGGGATTGTACGTTTCGCTTGTTCATAACCCAGAGACCAATGATGTATTTATGATGTATCTAAGCATAGTTAAAACTAAAGTCTAAACTTGAAGTTGAGCTGCCTTTCCCCTGCTATTCTCCTCTCCTCCTCCTCATCCTGGTCGTAGAGAAGGTTCTGATGGAACTGATAGAACCCTACACCCAGAGGGTCCAGCGGCTCAGAGAGTTCCTGTCGGATGTCAAACCTTCGCTGCAGTATGAGATCGTACCTCTGTCGGACCCTTTTGGACCCTCCGTGGTCGACACTCAGCTGCAGTGCATCATAGTCAGCGAGGAGACCAGGAAGGGGGGCGAGTCGGTGAACAGGAAACGCCTTGAAAATGTAAGGAGGTGAATGTGTCTTGCCACTTCTGTGTAACTCATTGCGATGCCTTGGAGTTAATCATAAAGGTTTGGGGATGGTGTGCATTGTTAGCTTGGTACTGTCTGTTTGAGATTATAGCAGTCTGGGCCCATTGAGGCAGCACAAACTAAGTGATCTTTGAACTGGTGGTCAAGAAAAGTTAGTGGAAGATGTCAGTTATCACGGGAAACTTTCTCAGTGGTGTGCTGTAATGTTTTAGATGAGATAATCCTTGATTTATCCCCCAAGGGAAATTCATATATCACAGCAACACTAAAACAAAATGAGTATAATAAATTATCCAAGTATGCACAGTAACAATCCAAGAAGTCGCAGTAATATTACAAGTTTACCCAGTAATATTACAAGTATACACGGTAATAATACAAGTTGACTTGCATGCCTCCACTAACTAATGATTAGTTTGTGCATTGCTGTGTGTAATTTTTCAGGCTTGTTTATATCTGGTTGTAGTTTATATCATGTGTAGTTTGGAGCAAACCACACCGGTTGTTTACATTAGTTTGCTTGACTTCAGGGGCTTCCAGGGCTGGTATTACACGAGATCCAGCTGCTGAAGGACGCTCACCACACTGAGACGGAGGAGGAAAAGATCAGCTCATCCAGCCTTCGCTCCCGCCTCCTGGGCACTCTCCTCAGAGCCCCCAAAGTACGCTCATTTCCACCTTTCATACCAACCCTGTGGTACCATCCCAGTTTAGCATACATTGATCAATGCAACTATTCGGCAACAGTCAATCTTTTTGAGGTCGTCTCATACACCCCTTTTCCCGTGTCTCTGATCCCTCGTGACTCAGGTCACGCCCCATCTCCCAGCTCTCCCCTATGTGATTGGCCTGACGGGAGTGAGCGGCAGTGGGAAGAGCTCCATAGCCAGACGTTTGGAGGCCCTGGGAGCAGCACGCATTGACAGCGACCAGCTAGGCCATGAAACGTACCGTCCAGGAGCGAGAGCCTACCACAGGGTGGTGGAGGAGTTTGGCACCGGTGAGGGAGTGTCTGTGGGTGTCTGAGGGAGTGCATTGTATTTGTGGCGGTTGTTAAATTTTTTGGTTTGAATTTGAGCAACTTAAAATTCCGATTCCAGTCATTGTGGAGGGCCTACACAAATAAATCAGTGTATGGAAAACACTGCGTGTGCTGTATGTGTGCGTGAGAGAGAGGGAGGGAGAGGGAAAAAAGTATGTGGAAGCGGGTAGCTATGAATCGGTTTACATTCTAGTGGGTTATTTTTCCTCAAGTTGATGCTGAAAGTGATGCATGAGGTGCTCATACAGAAATAGCCTGTTAAAATAAAAAAACTTAACTTCTCATTTCAGATATTCTAAATGAGGATAAAACTATCAATAGGCGCATGCTAGGAAGAAAAGTATTTGGAAACAAGGTAACGCTTGTCATGAACTGTATTACCGTTTGTATTTGTACAGAATTAGGAGATACGTTTCTGATGTTAAGGACCTCACTGTATTTATAGGGCAGGATGAAAGCCCTCACTGATATTGTGTGGCCTGAGATTGCACTTCTGGTCAAGGACAGAATCCAGGAAGCTGGAGATCAAGGTACGTCATTAGAAGCTCTGGATCGAGGTTTCTGTGGAGAGACCTACACCAGCAGTGCGGATGACATGTTCTCCTGCTATGCTGGAGTTGATCGCCTGACATTCATTCAGATACTCTGGCTGTGAATGTGTCTCTGTAACACTATATATATGTTTTGTTTGTTTTTTTTTTACAAATGATTGAGTATATCTCCATGTGACCCGTGTTTTTGTCCTACCCAGGTAAACGAGTATGTGTGGTAGATGCAGCTGTTCTGCTGGAGGCTGGTTGGACTGACATTGTCCATGAGGTCTGGGTGACTGTCATCCCTGTAGAGGAGGTAATATCCTCTGTTACATCTCTTTGCCCGGTCTGTCCAAATTTAAAGGATGTTTTCATGAGAGAGTTCAGGAAATTCAAACATTCTTGTTTTCGTATCCAATGAGAAGATGTCTTTTCTGCTTACGAGTCCTAATAGTCTTGCCACAAGCCCTGTCTTGTGAATGTTGCTCAGAGGTTGCTGTTGATGTTAAACTATGTCCAATAGTTACACCCTCTGACACAGAAGCACAATTGTTTCAATTTGTTATCGGAAGAAATGCGAACCAACGAGAAGCATTTGCTCTTAACTTTTTCTATCGTTAAATATTTAACTCCATACCCTGGTTTTTCCACCTCCGTTACCAAGCCCCTTTTCTGCTATCCCCACCAGGCGGTGCTGCGAATCACAGAGCGGGATGGCTTGCAGAAGGAGGATGCAGAGCGGAGACTCCAAAGCCAGTGGTCCAACGCGCAGCAAGTGGAGCAGGCGAACGTTGTTCTGTGTACACTGTGGGAGCCAGAGGTCACCCAGAGGCAGGTGAGGTCACAGGCAGAGACACGGCCTTGAACTGCTGCTCAAACAGACACCACCAGTCATAGGTTTGGACACGCTCTTCACTCAGATGGGACAAAGTGTCCAAACTGACACTGACTGGTAGTGTACCTCACATTTACTATGGCTACTCCATGCTACGCGGTTTGTGATCGTCACCAGCGTGAATACCTGTGTGCTTTCATTTCTAAGGTACAAAAGGCTTGGAATCTTCTTCAGGAGAGAATCGTTCAGAGACAAGACGAGGCCAAGTCACCCTCGTAAACTGTGCCTAATAACGGCCCTGAACACACCCACACCCACACCTGAGTCATGCAACCGCAAGTGAAAGACACACCTGTCACTGCTGACCAAGGGATGTCACAAGTCACAGACTGAATCATAGTCAACATTAACTGGCGATGGCCTTACAGTTGAACAGTTGAAGCGGCTGACGTGCCGTTCTTGCAAAAACCAGGTGGATCTAATCTCCAAAAAACGACTCGGTGCCTAAATGACTTGTTATGGTAGTTTTTAAAAGGTAGTTTGTTTATTAATTTACAATGCTGCATTTGTGAGCTAATTTTTAAAATGAAAGTGTCCTGTGGATTTTCATGGAAAGTGGTAAATGAGTTCGTACCCTGTTGATCTGCTTTTATATGTAAATCATCATTTAGGCTGATTGTGAAAATCAGACAATCCATACTATATATTCTGAAGACCAAAAAGCACTGTAAATAAATTATATTTCAGATGTCAAAATGAATGACTTAACCGTCCCATAACTCATATAAATGAACCATGATGAGTCAGCTATACTTTAACCTTGATTCTAAGGGTTTATCATTTTACTAGCAGACTCAAATAATGCACAGTTGATAGTGAGTCTAGTGAGCAATTATCTAGGGATAGTTTTTGTTTTTTTTTGTTTTCCCAAAAAAACTTTATTCTTTTCCACCCATACAATTTTGACAAAAATGTTGTCTCAATTAAAATGCTGCATGACAAACTGCTTTGTTCTTTCCGTGTCATGGACCAGAGAACAAATGTGAAATAAACCTAGTAATATTCTGAAATGCACATACACATATGTTACCTGTTCCTTTGTGCTTGTTTCCACCAAGTACATTTTGATAACGTTTTGAAACTCAGTGAGGCTATTTTCACCTTTAGAAACATTTTAGTGTGGATCAACAGCTCAGACCGTAGACCAACTGCAAAATCCATTGAAGTCTTTTCACAGCATTCCTTGTTCAAAGCTCAACAGTTAGTTTGGCTGTGGACAGCGCCCTTCCTTGGTCATTTGTGGCTCTGCACTCGTAAACTCCAGAGTCGGCAGGAACCAGGCCATTCAGGACCAACGCACACAGGCCATCCTTTCGACGCTCAACAGTGACCCTTGCAGACTGCTCAACAAGAACTCCATCGTGGAGCCATTCTACTTGTGGTTCTGGGTAGCCTGCCATAAATAGTGAAAGAGAAAATAAATGGGTTAACACAGAGCATGCTACATGGAAAAGGATAATGAATCTATCCAGTGTCACACGAAGACCCATTTAAATCTTGGTGTTTACTTGCTGATGCCATCTTAGCTTCATGACATTTCATGCTGCAGAAGAAGCTAGTGAGGCATAATTAGACGTGAAACATCTGATCAGACAGACGCAGCACTTTACCCTGAACGTGGCTGCCCAGCCGGGCTGTAGCACCAGTGGGTAAGGTGTTGTCCTTTAGGATGAGGTTAAAGTAAGGTTCACACTTTAACGTCTTCTCCAAAGAGCGGATAGCCTTCTCTGCTTCAGGACCCCAGCTAGGTTCTTTATAAGGAAAGGAAAAAACCATGCTTAACCAAGTGGAACACTATACTGTAATACAATCATCAACCCAGATGTAGCTGACAAGGTCCTAAAACGTTGACGGTTATAGAAGAGTAAGTTTACGTTTCTCACTCTCCCCAGAGCTGCAAACAGGATCTGGCTTGCAGGAGAGGTTGGCCATCCGTTGGAGAGCCAGAACAGCTTTACCTGTTTTCTGTAGCAGGAGGTAAGTGAAATTAACTGAATGGACAATGCCAGGCAACTCTCGTTTCCAGATTAAGTCAAATGTATTCATTTTGGTGAGGTACCCTCCATTTGCGCCTGGCCAGGAAACGTTTCATCTTGTCTTTTCTGAGGGACTTAGTGGGTCGGCGGATCAGGGAGGTGAAGGAAACCAACCATGGATGGGCCAGGGCCTCGTTACACGACAGCCGACATCTTGACATGAGCAAAATACAAGAATGCCATTTATCAATGTACATTGACACATGTACATTTCCTTGTGTATCAACACTCAAGTAGTGACAACAACCTTGTGTCCTTTTTGAGAAGGGAGTCAATGAAGTCTTTTGCCTGGTCAGAAATGTCCTCAAAACTGTCCTCGTCAAACTTGTAGCAAGCAGCCGTTACATGAGCCAAGGTTTCTGCATCGCTGTTTCCCTGGAATGGGGACTCACCGCTCAACCTAGGACAAGAGAGGCTAGATCTAGTATACCGTGAAGGCCTGTGTTCTGTACACATCCTCCCTTTGTTGGATTGTTTGAAGGCAGCATTAAGGAAAGTTCGTACGCTTCGTGGAAGGAACATGACTCACAAGACGAAGCAGATGACTCCAATGCTCCACATGTCAGTTTTCAGTCCTACTGGTTCATAACTGATGACCTCAGGGGCCACAAACTCTGGGGTTCCATGCATCACCATCAGTGGAACGTCAGGATCTATAACAGAAGATCCCATATTAAGTTTCACAATACTATAAACTATGCCAAGCATATGACACTAGACTTGGATATGAACCTTGTGTAATAACTCTTACCTTGACGTAATTTACAATCTTGCTAACTTTCTCCAAATCTCCACACCAGAGCATTATGAAAATGGAATTCACGATAATATACAAACTAGAAAATGCTATCTTTCTGTACCACATAAACATATACCGACTAACCTAGTCTATGGGCCAAGCCAAAATCAATTATCTTAATCCGGGTTCCTGAGGTGTCCACACACACAATGTTCTCAGGCTTAAGGTCCAGATGGACGATGTTCTGCTTGTGAACATACTGGATACCCTCCAGTAGTTGCTGCATGTAGCGGGCACATGTGGGCTCGTTGTGGTCATAGTTTTCATCCACAATGCGTTTAAACAGCTCCCCGCCAGCAATGCTGAGGACACAGACACACAGTAACTATTCCTGAGTTCCCAGTATACAGATGAAAATAACTGGTATGTTCACAGCAGTCGATTTTTATTCTTATGGGGCCTGAAGGTGAAGAAAGGTTCAATTGAATGGACGGATCATTCTTCGTTCACATTTTATCTTTGAAAAGTGGGTATCAGAGTTGCCATCTTGAGTAGAAACTCAAGCGGCAGAGTCAACCATCCTTACTACTCCAACACCATGACGATCTCCGAGCGGTTGTGGTAAGCCCCCAGACAGTGGACCAGTTTGGGATGGTGGAGACAGTTCATCAGCTCAATTTCTCTGAGTGCTGCAGCTTTTTCCTTGGAACTGCGTCCTTTGTAAAATTTCCCAGCTCGCACCTGACCTGTTTCTTTGTGAACCAGACGGAAAACTTGTCCATACTTGCCCCTGTTTGAAACCACAAAAACATGTTTTGAATAAGACTTCATAGCAGTGTGACTGAAAATATGACAAAGTAACAAAGTGTGCCGAACAATTCCCACATACCTAAACACATACACATTGTGTAATTATGATATTAGAATTAAAAATGGTTGGAAACTCCAGACCACATGCCAATATACCTCTAACTGGTATGTACAGTCTCACAAGCCAAGTGTACTCTTCAGGAAAATCACAATTCACTCACAGCTCCCTTGACACTATTGTGAAAAGCTTTAATAAACTACGAAGATTCTCATACACAATCAAAAATGTACGTATAAATCTGAGGTGGGAATTGTTCTATTTACTATCAGTAGAAATGTGTGATAAAAGTAAAGCAAGAAAAGGCTGATTTATTACGTTAAAAAGACTGACTATGTTGAAAACATATTGAAGGAATGGAATTACAGTATGACCAGTACTTACACCCCCAGCTTCTCATGTATGCCGTAATGATCTTTTACTTTGTTTTTGGTGTCAATGGTGAAGGTTTCATAGGATTCCTGTTCTTCTTTCTTTTCTCCTTCAAATGTAAAACACAAGGTCATAATGCACATGGAAGAATCACTGTGTCCAGGGAACACACAGCTACTAGTAAAATCACGTATCTAACCTTTGGTGCCCATCTTGATGCAGTCGGACATGTTGCTTGGCTCACTGATACCCACAGTATTGAAGGCCCTCACCCTGAAGCGATACTGCCCCAGGGGCTCCAAGCCTGAGCGTACCCGATACGAGGTGTTCAGACAGTGGCTGGATAGTTCCTTCCAGTCCCCAGGCTTGTCAGGATCCTCTTGTCTGACTTCTACTATGTAACCAGTGATGGCGCTTCCGCCGTCGTAGCTCGGTCCGGTCCAGGAGAGGACCAAGGACTTGGAGGAGAGTTGGGAGACAACAGGGCTGGAGGCTGGAGGGTGGGGGCAGTCTAAGGAAGGGCATCATCATATATGATGAGAGGTGACCCAACCATGTCAAATGTTGTGTTCAGGTTGTTACTTGATTGAAGGAATTCCAGTTTCTCTTCGGCCTTACCTAAGACACTGAGAATGACTGTGTGATGAGCACAGCCCCTTCGGTTTCGCACTACCAGCGTGTAGGAGCCAGCATCAGCTCGACACGTTTGAGATATCTCCACACTGCTCTCTGTCTCACTACTCTTGACATGGGTCCGTGGTCCATTTACAAGCAGCTGTGGACAGAGAAGTACTCAGCTAGGTCAGGTATACAGACTTTTGCATCATACCCAAATACAGGAAGTTGTTACCTTAGTATTTCCTGTAAGTGATTATTTGAACAGACCCCAACCCTGTGTTATTTTTCTCTTCCAACACCAAAACAGATGTACCTTTTCTCTGTTGCGGACCCAGCAGGAAGCCACAGGGAGAGAGAGTGTGCTGAAAACACAGTGGAGTCGGGCATTCTCCCCCACCCTCACCTCCACCTGCTCTGGGGAGTCCTGGAACTCCACTGGAGGACCTGAGAGAAATTCAGATTTTTCAACTCAGCAGAAAACAGAACTCCCCGTCTCATCCGTTCATTGTGTATGTAGAGTCTCATCCGTTAACTGTGTATGTAGCATCTCATCCATTCATTGTATATGTAGCGTCTCATCCATTCATTGTATATGTAGCGTCTCATCCGTTCATTGTATATGTAGCGTCCCATCCATTAATTGTATACGTAGTAGGACATGGGATGCCTTACTTCTCAGTGTGAGAAATATGCAGTGTGAGAGGCTGTGAAGTGAGACTTGGGAACTTGGTGCGACTAGAATACATTTGGACTCTATGCACACAAATAACATCAGATTTTCATGTCCTAACCAGGAGCACTCCATAATGAATAGAGCAGTGTGCTAAACATGCTTATTTTTCACTAGACAGGAAAAAGTCGTATTTTGTCACACAGGAAGTAGTTGTTCCTCTCACCGTTGTGTAACAAGGAAGCCCTGAGAGGCTGACTTCCTGCGATAATACCATTATTTGTGTCATCACTTCCGGCTTCAACTTTACAATCCCTTAGACATTCTGTAACATGGGAATCCTTAAGAGGATTGGTAGGGGTCTGTTCATTTCCTACAACGTCAAAGAGAGACACAGACAGTCAATTGAATTTTGGCTCAACATTAAGGAAAATAAATAAAAGATCCATTACACAAATGGTGTGTATCTGACAGTCTATTCATACATTCACGCTCATGTTTTTAAATGTTGATAAACACTTCAACATCAACAAGACATTAACATGTCTTCCACATCAACAAGGAAACTTGCACCTTAAATATAATCTGCTCATTTTAACATAATTCTAGTTCTTATCTGAGTGTTGTTTTTTATTGAAGCTACAAGTTAGTACAGAGCAACGGACACAGACACTTTAAAAAGAAAGGTCATCTTTGTTTGTAAGATGGTTCTAGATGTTTTAGACGTTTTCCAGTTCCCCTGAAAGTGTAACTTATCACTAAATCAACTGCATGCCCTTAAACCATCCAAGCATTTCTTTGGCCATTATAAATGGTCTGCAGGGTTGCTTGGAATGAGCCAAGTGTGATGAGTAGCCCTGCCTATGATTGGTATGCCCAAGACCTCAGGGTCTTAAGGAATGTCTGTGGTTTATGGAGACTTTAGTTACCATACCAAGACTCTAATTGTCTGTTTACCAATAGCTTGCTTCACCTCATGATAGTTTTTTTTAACAACTGGTCTGACACCATTGCAATGACTATGTTATGTTATTCTATCCAAGTCTAAGACAGTCATATACTTAAGTTACATCTTTCATCATTATGTATGTGAGAACAGCCTTACCTTTTGAGGTGTTTTTCAGCTTGCTGTTCCCCTGAACATCCACCGGATGACCCGGGACGTCCTGTGTGTCTCTTACTACAAACCTTGGGGCAGATGGCTTGAGCACTATATAAAAAGTTGACACATAGGTCTTCGGAGGGCTCGGACCCCCTTGGTCCATCCTCAGGGTGGAGAAATTAAAGAGACAAACCTGGCTAAAGCAACACCAACAACTTCATCAATTACATCCTAAATAGTCTTCCTAAGATACTCAAGTTTCTTTGTACCCAGGCACCTGTTTATTTGTTTCTTCAGTTTGTTAAGTTTCCTGATCCGTGGACTGGTGTAGCACACCACAGAGACCACTACTGATACTCAAGCCCACCACAGGAAACAGCTAACTTTATCAGACCTAATTAGGGGGCGAGCCTTCCCCTCTCTTACTACAGAGAGAGAGAGAGAGACAGACAGACAGACAGACAGACAGAGAGACAGAGGACAGAGACAGGAAACAGAAAGAGAAGAGGGAAAGGGTGGAGAATTGTTTAAAAATGTGCTCACCTGTAGATGTTGTTCACCAAAATCCACGATATTGCACACTCGTGTCTTCCATTTAACAAGACTACCTTGGTGTGTTCAATCAAGACTATAGAGAAAAACCACCAGAAGAGACTTCCTTAATGCTTTGTGGTTGCAGTTGAGCAAACTTTCAGTGACACGGAATCTTGGAGAACAAGTAGGGCAGCTTTTAAAGAAAAAAAAAACAAATGATAAAGAAAATAATCTAAATAAGAAGTGGTTCAAATAGTTTTCTAAATATAGACAGTTATTCCTGGGTTATAATGTATATAGTTTGGTCATATGTGATAAATATGGACATGTATCAGATATGACCTTTGCAAGTGGTTACATGATTGGGTGCAAGCCCCGAGAGAAAGCACGTTTTTTACTTGACTCTAAGGTGTGTCATTTTGTTGTCACATACCTTCTGCTTGTGATATTATAGTAAAGAACGGATCTTTCATGGACATTTATTTTTGTGTGTCACTTATTTCAGTGTTCCCCTAATCCTTTTCACCTTGAAAACCCAGTTACAATACGACGGCAAATCACTTAACATGGGGGTGGTAGCAAGTACTCAAAACTCAACAATTTCACATGAACTACAATTTCACATGTATTATCGTTCATTTCCACATTCCAACACACTAATGTTCTACTTCAGAAAGCACTTTTGCTAATTTATAGGAATTCAAAACAGGAAAGAGAAAAGTGGGTAGGGTAATGTTTTCCCTGTACGACTTGGCATTTCAACTATGTAATTGTTCGGCATCCTGTTCCCACAAACCCCTTTACTACTAATAAGGACCTCGGTCTACCGGGAAAGACGACCCAAGCATTCCTGCCACCGTGTGAAACCTGATTTAACGGGGAAATAGTGCCCCCCAATGTCTAAACATTTGAATCATTATCCAAATAAGATAATTGTCCAACAAAAAAGGTTACAGTTAGGATTTCGGTCGCTGCTAGTTAAAACCTTAACCCTAATTCCAACCCTTACAATTCAGATCGGGGTTGTAGTTTGGATTTTAACTAGCAGCAGCGACCCAAATACAAACTAACCTGGTTTATACACCTAACCCCATCCCTGATGTTGTCCAGAGTCATGTTTAGCCATAACACCACCCAAACTCTAACCCTAACCATAATCCTTACTATTCAGGTTAGGGTTTGGGTTTAAATGATCATGGACTCGCTTTGCGGATTTGGAAACCACACAACAGATCGAGTTGATCGAATGATCATAAATTAAGATGAAAGTTCATTGTAACCCTCAGTAGAATATGACACATTGCTTAGCTATTTTTTTTAACCTGAAAGACTCTTCAGCGGCTACCTTGCACGCCAATGAGGAAGCGTACATCTTGATCGTAAAATATAATTATTGTGTTTGTGAATAGTTCATTTTTGGAAAAATGATCTGTTCCCGTCTTGTAATTGCTCTCTGCCGTTCTAAATCGCCGATTAAAATACAACTCCCAGAAACCCTGAGCGGAAAAGGACGTTGGCGCGAAGATGACCTCACAGCAATAACGCGAGGCGTGGGATTTGTTTCAGTAGGGCTAATGAACGCATGGAGGGCATAGTAGTACATTTACAGGTCAGTTAACAGAGATGCATGAGATGTTCATATTTTGTTAACTATGTCAAAGTTTTGTCTGCATAAACGGTTGTACAGGAGTCAGTTAATGGACACGTAGTCGTTTTTGAATAGTTTTTTTCTGCTGTACATGAGGGTAGGTCACAGTGCCCCTTTGCTTGCTAACTAGGTAGCTAGTTGTAGACCAGCGAATAAATGAGTACTGTCTAATCTTGCTTTGAGTAAGGAATATCTGCACACTGGCCTATATTTCTGCATATTTTGAACATTTTCTGTCGCGACTATAATTGGTATAAATTGCAGGTACGATGTCCTGAATTGGAGACAAATGTGGAGGAGGTGGTTCGCGAAAGGCACCACCTGTTTCTTGCAGGTGGCAGCTCGCAACGTTTCCAGATTCCCTCACCATGGGTGTCTCTCTTACTCGCTTGCGAGACATCTAGCCAAGAGACCCGCCAAAGGGTTTGCTCTTCCCACTTCGTCTCACCTGGGACAACTATGGGATGCAACTCCTACACTCGGTGTTATCCGAGGCTACAAAAAAGACGCCAAGTTCACCATAGACTTCCCGGTCAATCCCATCACAGTCACAGACATCAAACAGTATCTCCGCTCCAAAGACGTTCCGTTCCACGATGGCTACAGTTGCTTGAATGCCCAAAGCATTTTCATGGATTTAAGCACAAGTTCCCCTGCGGGTCCAGGGAAAGACAATTGCAATTTGTTCATAGACAAGACCACAGGGCAGTTCCTTTGCAAGGACACCTTGGTAGAGGGAAGCTGGGAGGACCTGCAGGACTGTCTGGAGGTGATGCAGAAGGAAGGCCAGACTTGGCTCAGCCCCCATGTGCTGCTGGGGTACCCTGAGAGCGTGGAGGAGCAGGAGGAGAGGGAGATGGAGCTGAAGGAAGTGCAGAGGGTTTGGTCCAGCACGGTACCCTTCTCTGACGTCCCGGAGGAGGAGGCTCAGCTGATTAAAACCATGTTTCAGATCAGCAAGATCTCAAACGCCACGCTGAAGAAGTTTGGGGTGCGACTTTTCAAGCCCACCAAGAGTCTGGTGTTTCCCTGGTTCTGGGGTCCAGATTCAAGCCTGAGGGGTGTGAAGTTGATGTCAGCCCAGAGCACAGAGACTGGGACTGTGGCTTACACCGAGGCCACAGTGCCCAAGGCTGGGTCCTACAACAATCTCTTTGGCCTTCCTCTTGTGGGTCGTAAGGACACAGAGGTCGTGGTAACAGGTCATGAGGTGGACACCCTGGCTGTGAGCCAGGCCACCGGTCTCCCCTGTGTGGCCTTGCCCCGGGGAGTCAGCTGCCTCCCACCTGTTCTCCTGCCCTACCTGGAGCAGTTCAAAAGGGTAACTCTTTGGCTGGGAGGGGACATGCGCTCCTGGGAGGCCTCCAAGATCTTCTCTCGTAAGCTGGGTCTGAAGCGCTGCTCGCTCGTACGTCCAGGAGAGTTTCAGCCCTGCCCAAGGGAAGCTCTGGTCCAGGGAAAGAATCTGGCCCGCATCATCAAGGCCTCCATTCCTGCAGCTCACAAGTCAATTGTGTCCTTCAGGCAGCTTAGAGAGGATGTCTTTGGTGAGCTGGTGAACACAGAGCAGGTGGCTGGAGTGAAGTGGACAAGGTTCCAAGAGCTCAATAGGATCCTGAAAGGTCATCGCAAGGGCGAGCTGACAGTCTTCACAGGTACATTTCTATACTCCTTGGAATGTGTAGTGTTGTTCTTTGTGGAAATACATTTATTCCTGTGAGTTTGTTTGTGACTAAGGTGGCTTATCTGGACTTTAACATGTGTATTTACCATGTAAACGTCTCTCCTTAGGCCCCACCGGTAGTGGAAAGACCACCTTTATCAGCGAGTTTGCGCTGGATCTGTGTATGCAAGGGGTCAACACGCTGTGGGGAAGCTTTGAGATTAACAATGTCCGCCTGGCCAAGATTATGCTCACTCAGTTTGCTATGCAGAGGCTGGAGGAGAACTTGGACAAGTATGATTACTGGGCAGACCAGTTTGAAGAACTGCCTCTCTACTTCATGACTTTCCATGGACAGCAGAACATCAAGTGAGTCTCAAGACCGTTATACTTTCTGTTGATGGGTAAGTGCCCTAAACATTAAGAGGGTAAAATACAAAACACATAAGTGTTTTTGTGCCATTTCATTTATTTGTTTTTTAAAGGGCTGTGCTGGACACAATGCAACACGCTGTCTACTTGTATGATATCAACCATGTGATCATCGACAACCTGCAGTTTATGATGGGACAGGAGAACCTCAGTGTGGACAAGTGAGAACCAACATCACTGATTGCATGGAGAGTCGAACATGTATTAAAACCTGATGATACCTCTGTACGGTATGGCAGGTAATATATATGGCAATATGGTTAATATATCCTGTTTTTACGTGGCCAGGTTTGCTGTCCAAGACCACATCATTGGAGCTTTCAGGAGGTTTGCTACCAACAGTAGCTGTCATGTGACTTTAATCATCCACCCTAGAAAAGAAGAGGATGACCGAGAACTACAGACAGCATCCATCTTTGGCACTGCTAAGGTGGGTGGAGGAAAACATTAGCAACTGTAGTGAAAGAAAAATGCTGTTAATCATCAAATGCCATAGTAACGTGGTCCCAATCCGGTTGCTAGGCCAGCCAGGAGGCAGACAACGTTCTCATCCTGCAGGAGAAGAAGCTGGTCACATGTCCTGGTCGAAGGTCCCTCCAGGTAGCGAAGAACCGCTTCGACGGGGACGTGGGTATCTTCCCTCTGGAGTTCCTCAAGAGCTCCCTCACCTTCTCCGCTCCCGTCAAGGGCAAGCACAAGCTGAGGAAGGTGAAGGGGGAAACGGCAGAGACGCCCCTGGCAGAGGAGGCCACACCCACGGAGGAGCGGGTGGCAGGGAAGAAGGAAGAGAAGAAGGGAGAGATGGCAGCTAAGAGGAACGAGCAGGTCGTAAATACAGAGAAGCCAGCAAAGGCAGCAAAGTCACCCAAAGTGAAGAGCGCCTCTGCTGTTGGAAGCAGAACAGAGGGAGTCAAGAAGAGCCTGAATCAAGAAGAGTTTTGAGAGAGATGGAACTGTGATGATGTGATTTGATCAAATATGAACGGATGAATTATGCAACAACGTTGAAAAAGGCAGTGTTCCAGATGACTATGCTAGTTCTCAATAATAATCCTAAATGATTTTCAATTGTATTGAAAGTAAGCCATGAAGAAACTATGTAAGGGCTGTTGAAGAAAAGTGTTTGGACAGTGAAAATCCTTTGTTTTGAAAATGGCTCATAATGGCTCATAAATGGCTCGTAAGTTGTTTTACAATGTTTTTACCCGTCAGAGTCTAGAGACCAACTGCTGCCTTTTCACCGACTATCAAAGTTGAAGTCTAACTGGTTCTTTCTGTTGAAAAGGTGATTTATTTTGATCAGTCATAACTGTGATGTACAAAACTTCTATAAAAATGTTCAGTATGAAACACTATTGTGTTTGTTTTGTCAGAGAATGTAAACACATGCGTTGCCATTTGTGCCCTTTACTGACATTTCTACGCTGTAACATGAATTAAATTGTACTTTTGAAGCAAGAAGTGAAGCCCTTATTATGAGTTGGCTGCAATTGCCTGTGCTTTCGCTAGGTGGTGCTGTTAAATCAAAATAAATGTATTCAGAACTGGCGCATTAGCATGAACAAAAGTCCAAGACTGTTATATGTATGCCCTTCTGAAACATCACATGTTAAAGCATGGTGTTTTCATCGAATATGTTGCCATGAGGTGAGAAATAGAATTAACTTGTAAAAACAGGTCATTGTCATTAGGTGATTTGGTGTCATTTAATTCAACAATCTGACGTGACAGTTTTTTTTTAAAGGATTTAGCTAATTGAGCCCTCATTAAATAAGGTATTAGATTCTAGAGAGCATGAGCTGTGTGACTGTTGATAAGAAAGGGTTTCAAATGACCATTATGAAGTAGGGTTAGAGTAGGTGCTAAATAATGATGAGCCTTCCACAAGGTTTGCTCGCCTCTTCACGCTGGCTTTTGATTGGACAAGGAGCATCATGACCAAGTATCCAATTTCTTGATACATTATTCAAAGGAGTGACTTCCAATAACTAAAAAGTAGATTATGTAACAGGCTCCTTGTTGGATTATGGTATATTTAAATGAGGAAAAGGGCAATTACTTTGGTTTCTCTGGAGGATAATGTAATATTATGAGTTGAATCGCTCGGTGAAATAGCAGACTTGCCCAGAGGTTTCCTGTCCAAATCCATTTTTTTGTCTCCAAACTTCAATCAGCAGTGTTGTGTCAGTGACCTTTGACTCAGGGAAAAGGGGAACGTAGTCCTGTGTGTGATAACATGAATCAGAGAGCATTTCCCAGGGCCTGACTTTATTTCGTATTGTTGTGACCTACAACCTCCTTGGCTGGAGAACGCAGACCACTGAGCAGCTGTCCCCCTCTGAGGGATACGCTGGCATCAGACCCAAGCCCAACAAATGATCCGCAGAACTCCTTAGCTAGCTGGAACTATTAAATATTGTTATAAGGACAAAGAATCATCCTAGTATAAACTAGCGCCTGTTTTCTTCAATTATATTCAAGGAGATTCATGCAGATCCTGGCTTGAGAGGACTGGAAAACACTGAAGTATAGCTGAGTGGGAGAGGCTCTGTGTGCGAAAGGCAGTTTGGGTGAGACAGCAGGAGAGACAGATTCTGGGCAGATGTTCTGCTGTTTGGTTTCTTCTCTATCATTCCCCCCTCCCTCTCTTTTGAGGTTTTCAGTTTGTTTTACTGCGACGTAAGTATAGAGCATACCGGAATCATTCCAGGCTTCGCACTGGATGTGTTTGGGTGCCATCCTGCCAGTGTGGGTGTGGGACACTAGCATTGGGTGCCTGTGAAAGAGGGCCTTTGTGTTCTTGGGCGTTCCTGGACCGAGACGTCGGCTCTGTCGGCCCCGTCGGCTCCATCGCTTGCTAGCTTGTCAGTAGAAGGAAACATCCACAAAGTCGCATACATGAGTACAACATATCAACTCCCGTGCACACACGAACAAAGGTCGAATGTCCAAGTTGTATCAAAAGAAGTGTTGACATTTCACTCCCATTAAAGCTGTGGTAGGTGTATTATCTCTTTGCTTATGGTTGTAAATATTTACAATTACAACTAGGTTTACGTCTGAGGACCATGTTTATTTGAACAGCTTTCTCAACTGAGTAAAACCCACTTATGAACAGAACTTTTGAAAAGAGGAAGTTGGATTAAATACTGTCATCCGTGGTACTGTGGCCTTTCTGGACCGTGTTGTTTGTTCTCATGTTTAGAGTTGGTGGCTGTGACCCGAGCTTTGTGACTGTTCAAACGGAGGCCATCTGGAGAGGGAGAGGAGGAAGCAACTCCTCATCGTAAGGGAACCAAAGCGTGACATCAGTGAAACCAAAGGAATTTCACCTCATCAAAATGTGGATTATTTGAGGTAAAAGATGAATAAAGGAAATGTTTCAAATGCATTGCGTTCAAGGCTGGTGGAATAGCATTGAAATTCAACATTTTTACTCCCCCGAGAGTCTCAGGCACTAGGAGGTTATTAAAGGTAACAACAAGTATGTGTCTGGCTCCCACAGCAAATATCCTGACATAAATGGAGGTCTTCACAGGAATGTCAATCTGTTCTAAGGTAGGACTGGTGGTTCCTTTCTCTCCTCTTCCTAAATCCAATAGAGAAGTTGATGGGGATGAATATAGTGCTGCGCATAGTTTCAGGTCCATTAACTGCCCTTCATTTGGACATCAAGGCAAGTATTTGACCAAATCTGGATGTAATTTCAGGACCTTAACTCAAAGTCAATCAACAAGCAAGTCTGGAATCTGGGAGAGAGCTCAGTCAGGAATCCTGTAACTAGACTCCCAAACTACATCCCCCAGATACTAGGACTCTATCAGTTATGTTGAAAAAATGATAAGTGCCTGGGCATACTGACTGGCCTTGGATATGGGATACTATATCCATTATAGTGTGCTGTTCTCTGGCTTTTATTAGGGTTCCTTATCTTCAGAAATATGATTTCTGCTTGTTTAAAACCACAAAAACAGAAGGATTTCTTCGGAACCACTTAACAGTGGTTTGAGGAAGACAATGGTTTTTTGTCAGGCTTCAACGAGCATCCACTGTTTTACTCTCTCTATTTTAGTTACAGTTTTTTCTTTCTCCCTTCATTACATTGGATTTCTCCCCTCTGTGATTTTCATTTCTGTCACGGTCATCGTGACATAAATATTTACGAAACTTGCTCTGGTTTCTGACTCA
Source organism: Plecoglossus altivelis (assembly GCA_036571765.1). NCBI lineage: Eukaryota > Metazoa > Chordata > Actinopteri > Osmeriformes > Plecoglossidae > Plecoglossus > Plecoglossus altivelis. The sequence goes on from BROE01000007.1 coordinate 11,399,814, forward strand.
CAGTTCAGTGAACACTGGTTCCCCTCACAGCATTGTTTTGTCTGGTTCCTCTAAACATTTCCTTCATGCTTATTACTCAGGACATGTTTGTCAATTGTCCGATTTTTTACCTTTGCGTCCGCGCAAGAATAATTACAAAATAAGTAAAAAAAGGTCAAACCTTTAATTATGTTGGTGTTCTTAAAGCTTATTTTGCTGAGAGCATGTGGAACAAGTGTGTGTGTGTCTGAAAATGTCTTGATTTAACGTTCAGTTTGGACTCCATGCTGATGACTAAACTCATTCTAGAAAGACCACAGGCCAACTCAGAAACACACATGATTTACCATCCCTCCCTCTCTCTGCTCTGTCCGTTGGGTGGGAAGGAACAGTCTGCCTCACGTGCACCCGGCACGTTTGACCCATATTACCCTCCCACAAAAAACACTCTGGAGAATATGTCTGCTACGTGTATTAATAACCATCTGCAAATCCTCCCCTTCGAGTTCCCAGACCAGAGGAAGGCTCACGTTTCTACTCGTTATGTCAACTTGATGTTCCTGTCAGCTTACTGTGTATGTAAGGTCTGGAGAAGAAACACTAAATAATTTTTCCAAGACATACATGGATATGTTTAATGTAAAAGCATCCTAAAAGGCAGATATGTCATGTTACTGACCTGCACGGTTCTAACTAGCCAATTGATTTTCTGTTGCAAAGATTTACAGGATTTCAGATAGCCTATTATCAATGCTTGACATATTGTACCATCAGCAGTTATGCTTGAGTTGGATGAGATTCAAACAAAGTAAAGTGCATGGATGTTGTGCTGTGAGGGACCTTCAATGTGTCTCAGCACATTGAAATGGAGTTACATCAGTGTTTGCACTGATCGCCCCAAGGCTGGAACATGTCCACTGTGCCATCTCTACATCCATCTAGGCACTCCTATTCTAAAGGTCAACTGCTGTGTGATTTTCACGTTTGCTCCCTTCCTACCCTCTGATGGTCAGGTTAGGTTGCGGGGTCCTTTACATCCTCATCATGACAGCATCACTCACAACAACCAACGTCAGCGAGGATCCGGGGTCTTGAACGCAGCTCATCTCGACCGGACGTAAGCAGCAACATGGTGAATGTCTCCAAGTCCAATCCATCGCAAGTCATTAGCCACTCGTGTTCAGTCGGCCAACTACCCCTGCTGAAGGCAGAGTGTGCTCCTGCTGTCTCACAGCAGGCCTGACTGCCCATGTTTTGACTTTGAACACAACAGGAGGCTTCACGGAGCAGGCAGAGAGCCTGTGATTATGTAACTTGCTCATGAGACCCAGGACGAGGGGGCTTAATGCGCAGACTCGCACCGTCGGTGTGGATGCTGATCGACAGCCTGTGAGAGACAGCGGCCCGGCGCTCATCGGTTCCTGCGTTTCGGTGGGTTGGAAAGGCATCTGTTTTAAGAGACTTCAGGGTTGGTGTGGTGCTGGTGGGTTGATAATAAGAGGGTAATTACATGCAGTGGTGGGGGGTGTGGAGGAAGGTAAAGAATGCGAGAAGCAGGGGACATTCTGTTGGGAAAACTCTTTAGATGGAGCAGTGTCTGTAAAGGCAGATTAAACATTGTAGGAGTGGAGGCCTCATTCCCTTTTTGAAGCAGGTCAGAATTAGCATCCTGCTCATTGAGTAAGTGAGACAGTCTGATGTGGCCTCTAGTGTGAGTGTGTGCGTGTGCGTGCATGCGTGAGTGTGTGTGTGTGGGATAGAGAAACCGAGACCTAGATGGAGAGACGGAACAGAAATCAAGGAAAAGAGACAAGAAACAGAACGCAAGACACAGAATGAGACAGCAAACTATATTTTAAGGCAGCAAAGCAGACATGCTCTACTTTTCACCTCCAGAAGCCTATTCAATCTCAAATTAGCTGCCCGTGCAGCCCCCTTCAAAGAGAGCCCTTCTGAACCTAATGTTCTCAAACTAAACGCGTGCACTTTAACAGTCTTCATCATGAATACATATGTGCAACAAAGCGCAGCTAATGATCTCTCCGCACAGCAGTTAATTGCAGAATTATCAGCATAAGCTCTGTCCTATAAGCCGATTACCCAACTGTGCAGTATCCTCTAATCAATATAAACTCAAAATATGAGTCTGTTATCTATGAATGCTAAGGGTGGTCATTGGGTCTGCTATACTTGTTTTGTTACTACAGTGGGACTTAATGAGTTTGGGATTTTATGTTGTTGTAAGAAACTAAACTGTGTCAAGGTAAAGTTTGAATTTTAAAGTCAAACAGTGGTTTCATCTTGGGAGCTAAAGTTTCAGGTCATGAATATATGGGGGAAAAGTTGAACACAGCAAAAAAAGAAAGTGCTGCATATGATAATTATGCTGTTCGATTACCGAAGGGCAACATTTGATAACTGGATCAAAGAGAGCCCACCATTCACGAGAGGCAAGGCCATTCCTCTGGCACCTAGATTACCTCTGAAAGCCTTTGGCTCCTAGCCGGTCGAGTCTCCAGCCAGTAATCACTAGACTGATTCCTTCAGAATGACAACAGATAACAAACAAGCACAGTCTGCAGAGAACCTGACCCTCATAACGATAATCATATCAGGTGTCACACCCTGACAGTGCAAAAACTTCCAATCACCACAAACTGTGTAGATGTGTGAACGGGGTGTACTTTGTATGTCTGTCTGTGTGTGTGTGTGTGTGTGTGTGTTTGTTTGTGTGTGTATTTTTTGTTTGATTTATTTTTGTAGACCAATGGCTTACGGGAGGTATTTTCTGTGTAGTTTAGAATGACCTGGGTAATTTGTTAGCCTTTAAAAGAGTTTTATTTGACACATTAGACAGGCATTACAATAGGGAAGTACCTAAGAGCAGTAGTCTATTGTTTAATAAAATGTCATAACAGTTTGGGTTGAGTTTATTCTTATGTCATTTCTGCTTCCTGTTTAATATACTATTCCTTGCTACATTGACTTTCTTGGTCCAAACTACTACTGTTGCATTTCACATCATGAATCAAGTAAATAGAATACACTTTTTCATGCTCAAGAGAAAACACTACCTCAAATACCAGATGTTCTATATCAGTTTCAAGAGACTGGGCTTTTGTAAGCAAGGCCTCCGTGACACACGGCTGCAGCCGGTAGGAAACAGTATCCCCAGTTGGGGACAACACAAAGTTAAACCCAACAGCAGAGCAAGGTCGCTGTATTGAGAACAAGTTCGGAAAATCACTTGGCCCGCGTTGCTAGAGTTGCGACTGGGGAACAATGGAGCCTTTTTCTGTGGTTAGAGAGCAGATGATATGTTGTGTTTGCTCTGTCTTGAGTTCCCAATTGTGGCAGAGCAACTGAGCAAGGTAGAAACAGAAGGCTGTGGGTTCAGGTATCAGCAGGTCAGGTGAGGCACACAAAGATGAATATTAGGTAACCGTTAGCGTGGAAACAAAGGAAAACACCACAGCAGTATGTTTTTGTCAACATCCAAAGCGATACTATGAGTCTGCGCTGTGCTTTCACGACACAAAGTAACATTAACCTTTTAGTTATTGTACGTGCGTATTTTGCATTGTTTTCATGAGTGCAGATAATCAGAGTCCAACAAGTTATACCCTTATTGACAATTTTGAGAAAATTCTATTCCTGAGTTTTTTTGGGTGCAAAACAGTAATGCTGACGTAGTGGAAACAGAACCCCCCCCCCCCCACTGTGGCTTAGTTCAACATAACAGCAGCTATACGAGCAGACTCTTAGCAATCATAAACATCTTGGGCATGCACCTATGGCTAACCAAAGAGCATTCTGGGAACCCTACTTCACCATAATCACACAGCAGATAGCACATTCAATGGTTTGGAGGGACTCATTACAAACAACAGACACACTGCACTCTATCCAAATCATTTTAAATTACTGTGACAAAAAGACCTTTCAAACTCCTCAGTGGTCAGATAAGTAACGGGCCAATTTCCCCTCATTTCCTACGGGTGAAATAACTATGATTTGTATTGCTGGAGCTCCACCAAGATCACAAATTGGCCCATTTGTAAATCCAATCTTAGTAAGAATGTTTTTTATCTGTTTACATGAAGAAATACGAACTGTTTAACTCCTATGCATTGAGAACGGAACAGTATTGCACGGAATGCCTGAGTGTGCGCGCGTGTGTGAAGCCTTAACCTGGATGTGCACGTGCGTGCGTGTGCTCAAGATGTGCGGCTACTTAATAGTTCTGGGTGTGCTGTAAATCATGGGAGGGCACTGTCAAGGGTTGGTGAAAACAGCATCCCATCATGAAGATGACAGTAAATATCAACAAACCGTGCATACTTCACGCTACAAATACGATGACCTACAAATCGTACAAACAGTAGCCGGCGATGACTGACACTAGTTAACTGGTTGTTATGAAACGGTCGAGGAAACAGTCAAAGCAAATTCGTGGCATGTATTCTATTATTTTCTTCATAAGTTAGTCAAGGTAACTCTTGTGGACTTAGCTCAAGACATGTTGGGCGTACCTTTCATTTTACCTTAAGATCATACACGTTTTTGTCATTAATAACAAGCGTTTATGAGTGTTTGGCTACTTAACTGCGAAAAAAAGAAGAAGTCTGGTGCCATTTAAAACAGCGTAGAAAGACTTGTTTACCGAGCACTAGGGTCCAGTCTACAAGTAGCTTAACATACCCACTACCTCAGTCAGTGGGGAAGCTATCGGGGGTTGGGCTCAGTCTGTGTTCAGGCGGAGGGTTTGTTCCACCATCAGTCTGTTCTTGGACTCGCTGAGTTTCAGACCACAGTTACGAGCGGGCATCTAAAGGCAGGAAGAGAACAATACAGAAAGCAAGGAGAGGAGAAAAGAATGCGCATTTGAAGAAGTTTTTAAAGGAGGATATTATTCGTCTGAAGCTTCATATTAAATCGACAGAAAAACGCGTCCACGCAATTTTTTCGTGAAGACTCGCAGACTCCCGTTAACGTGGGCTGTCCCGTGTTGAAGCTTTCATGGTAAGTTTTTGTTACTTTGTTGCTTGATGCAAATACATTCACTACTTGACGTATGTAGGTACAGTTCAGACATGCAAAGTTGCAGTGATTCTTCAAATGTCCTACGACGACTGCTATTAGTAAGTTCCTTTTCAGTGATACAGACGCAAAACAGAAACAGTTGAACAGCGCACAACGAAAACACAGGTGTGCATAATGCATTAGATCAGCCTACACGAAGGCTCCAAGACAGGCTCTGCCATGCTTTGACGAAAACTTTGATCTTACATAAATATAATCGTCTTTGTTTTGCGCCTTGTATGTAGACGGAGATGACAAAATGTGGGCTAGGATCTGAGAGAAATCTGCAAGAAGAACCATTGAACGAGACTACGTTATGTCACCTTGGCAGAAATGTCCCCTTCGATTTCGGTTTTCAAAATTGTCACCCGTATTTTGTGCAACACCAGAACTGACCCTTAGCTGAGGCAAAACAACATACTCCGCATGGACATGTGGACACTTGGTGATGTGAACACTTAGTTGTAATCTACAACGTCCACGAGTCATGTCTTCTTCAGGGAACCTATGTTCGTTTTTGTGTGTGTGTTACTGCCCTAGAGCTCTATCGTTATCTCATCTCAACTGAATGATGGGCATAGTACATTAGTGGGGTTTGAGAACTCCATGTTGTTTGTGATGTAGGCAATGTTCCATTCTTTCTCAACTTCTGTTCTGGCTCTGTGTCTGTGTTTATGTGTGTTGTGGGGGTGGGAGTTCCAGGAAAGTAGCTAGGCTACTTGACAGGATGGATACATTATCAAACCCACCTTAAGGTTGGGTCATCTTTCTGGGTCTCTCAACTTTTCATATTTTTTTGAAATGATAAGTCTGAAATGTGTGATCACAAACAGGTGTTGGTTAACGAGCGGTCTGGCTTGATCTTCCTCTAACCCACTTACTTACATTCTAGCTCAATCTGCCGTTGCTGAACGGCCAGCGAGAGAACATCCTCCAAACCCACTGTCACTAACAGTCTATAACTTCATTTGAGAGTTTCTGAATTCGGAAAGTATGACTGGCTAAATGAAATCTCTGGCTGAGGGGCTTTGACAGTGTGTTGGACTGAAACTGCATGCGAAGATAAAATAGCAGCAGGATCCTTTTTTGGAACACAATTCTCGTGAGGGCTTGTTTATGTAATTAGTTACTAAGCATATCTGCCATTTAGTGGGTGACTGCCACTAAGATGGATACTGTGTAAACAAAGACAGTGCACTTGGGGAAATATGATGTTGGCGTTCTAATTTCAACCTACGCTTACTCAGTCAAACTGGGGGGGGGAGGGGGACTGGGGGGAAGGGGGGGGGCCTGGGTGGGGAAGGGGGGGCTTTGGTGTGGAAGGGGGGTTGGCTGGGGGAGAAGTGGGGCCTGAGGTGGGGAAGGGGGGGGCATGGGTGGGAAGGAGGGGGCTTTGGGGAGGGAAGGGGGGGTGAGGTGGGGAAGGGGGGGGAATTGTTGGCGGCCACAGGTTATTTGCATTTGTGATTTCTCAAGAGATCCAAGCAGGCGCAGTGCTTTCCCCAAGTCTTTACTGAACTGCTGGCTAAGCTAGCAGGCCCAGGGTGTTGGCACGTCCATAATTCTTATCAGCATGTTTAGTACAGCAACTGAGAGATAAAGTGATTTAGCTCTCTGGATGGCTGTCTTTCCTCTCTCCCTCGCGTCAAGCAAGTCGAGGGCCAGACAACATTGGTTCTTTTTATGTTCTTTCACTGTCTTTCAAGGTTGCCCATGTTTTCCTTCGTAACTTCATGTTTTACCACAAAGGCCTCCTCCCATTCTCTCTTTTTTTATTTCTCTTTCTTCTCTCCACCTCCCCTCCTACTTATTTGTCTTAATGTTAATCTGTACAAGCAGAATTAATTTACCATGCCCAGTGTTTGTTGCACCTTCGTGATGAGTGTGCATTGTTGTTGGAGAGCCTCCTGTAATCTACCTCCTGAATCACCTCCTGCTCATTGGGAGTATATCAAGTACGAAGTAGTATTCCTGGTGTCCTGATTCTCCAAGGTATACAAAACATTATCCCATAACTGTCCTGACTTTAATACTAAAAGATTTTGGATTAAAATGGAAAGATGTTTGGAAGAGTAAGTGTGTGTTCCTGAGGTGTGTTTGTGTGTGTGTGGTGAGGGTGTGTGTGGATTATAACAGGGGTCGGTGGTTTGTAGTTAGTTTGTCCTTGTTTGAAGTGTCCCGTGCTTGTGTTGCGGTGTGGGTGTCTGAGGTGTGGCCGTGTCTGAAGGTGTGCTGTGTTAAAAGGGGTTAGAAGCTATTGCCATATGAGTCCCTGCTGTAGGCCCGTATTTGAGGTGTCCTAGGAGAGAGTCTGTGAGGCTGTAGAGAGCTGCCCGTGCCAGGTGAGAGAAACAGAGAGGGCAGGACGTTTTGGTGCTGTTGGCCCGAGCAGTTGGAGTTGAGTATCAGTGATGTGAGGCTTGGGGTCTGGCTTGATCTTCCTCTAACCCACTTACTTACATTCTAGCTCAATCTGCCGTTGCTGAACGGCCAGCGAGAGAACATCCTCCAAACCCACTGTCACTAACAGTCTATAACTTCATTTGAGAGTTTCTGAATTCGGAAAGTATGACTGGCTAAATGAAATCTCTGGCTGAGGGGCTTTGACAGTGTGTTGGACTGAAACTGCATGCGAAGATAAAATAGCAGCAGGATCCTTTTTTGGAACACAATTCTCGTGAGGGCTTGTTTATGTAATTAGTTACTAAGCATATCTGCCATTTAGTGGGTGACTGCCACTAAGATGGATACTGTGTAAACAAAGACAGTGCACTTGGGGAAATATGATGTTGGCGTTCTAATTTCAACCTACGCTTACTCAGTCAAACTGGGGGTGGGGGGGAAGGGGCGTGGGGTGGAAGGGGGGCCTGGTGGCGGAAGGGGGGGGCCTGGGTAGGGAAGTGGGGGCCTGGGGGGGAAGGGGGGGCTGGGTGGTGGAAGGGGGGGCTGGGTGGTGGAAGGGGGGCTGGGTGGGGAAGGGGGGGGGCTGGGTGGGGAAGGGTGGGGGCTGGGGGGAAGGGGGAGGCTGGGTGGGAAGGGGGGGCCCTGGGTAGGGAAGGGGGTGGCTGCGGTGTGAAGGGGGGGGCTGGGTGGGGAAGGGGGGGGGCTGGGTGGGGAAGGGGGGGGCTGGGGGAATGTTGGCGGCCACAGGTTATTTGCATTTGTGATTTCTCAAGAGATCCAAGCAGGCGCAGTGCTTTCCCCAAGTCTTTACTGAACTGCTGGCTAAGCTAGCAGGCCCAGGGTGTTGGCACGTCCATAATTCTTATCAGCATGTTTAGTACAGCAACTGAGAGATAAAGTGATTTAGCTCTCTGGATGGCTGTCTTTCCTCTCTCCCTCGCGTCAAGCAAGTCGAGGGCCAGACAACATTGGTTCTTTTTATGTTCTTTCACTGTCTTTCAAGGTTGCCCATGTTTTCCTTCGTAACTTCATGTTTTACACAAACAGGCCCTCCCTCCCTTCCTCTCTTTCTTTTTTTTCTCTCTTCTTCTCCTCCACCTCCTCATCTCTACCCTTGTCTAATGTTAACCTGTCAGCAGAATAACTTTCCTGCAGCTGTTTGTTCGCTCTCGTAGACGAGTGTGCTCTGTTGTTGGAGAGCCTCTGTAATCTACCTCTGCATCCTCCCTGCCCTCTTGGGAGGTCATCATCAAGTACGAAGCCTCGTACTCTGGATGCCTCCTGATTCATTATACCAACAATATAATAACTGCTCTGACTTCAAGTACTAAAAGCCCTTTTGGACTTAAATTGAGATCGTTTTGAAGCTCCGGTAACAATCCATTTAAACGAATACAGTTTGTTTGGGTGACCCGACCATGCGTTTGTGTGTGTATGGTTCGATTATGAATTGTATTGTGCTTGTGTCTATCTGTGTGCATACTGTATGTTAACACAGAAAAATGTGAAAGAAAAATGTATTTGAATAAACTTTATTCGTCAACGCGATACATCTTTAACACCGCTCGAGAGCAGTGTGAAAACAGGGAAAGTGAATGCTGTGTCATTGTATTTGTAGTATTTTTAAGTGACTCTTCAGAAATGCTGATACTCCACTCCGTGGGTTGGCTTGTTTTAGTTAGTATTCCCTCCCTGAATCCACACCCTGTTCCTCATTCTCCTATAATTAGTAATGTTGTTTAGCTTTCCACTCACTAAACGCAGCGTCTTTAACAGCTTGAGACGACATCACTGGAAAGGAAACTGTTCATTTTGAAGTAGCGTATGAAATGTTAGCTCTTTTATGGGCAGTTCCTCATGACGAGATCGGCACTTTAGGGAGGTTCTGACATGAGAAGGCTAGTAGAGGGATTTAGCTGGAACTACCTCAGCATCCAAGAGGAAGCTTCTTTACTAACGTCACAAAACACGGAGGACTGTGAGATCTTCTCTGAACCTCTCACCTACCTCTCATGTCATGCGTGTGGCTGCGTGTGCAAGCATCGTGTGTGTGTGTGTGTGTGTGTGTCTGGTCGGTGTGACCTCCATGACCACCAACTGAGGCACACGAACAACAAAGTCCCATCCTAAGCTGAGAGAGCAGCTGGCCTGCACAGCTGCACAGGAGAGGGGGACAGGAGACAGGGTGAGAGTCACCCTGGATGGCAGCTCCTCAGAGGGGGGGCAGCGCTAAACGTGTCACGTCCTCTACTGGACCTCTTAAAGAGGGGCCTCGTGGTTTGGATAAACTTCTCCTCGGAGCGTGGACCTCGTTCAGGGCTGTTTTCTGGTGGAGAGAGAGTAGGGAGGCTGTAGGGTTATGGTCTCTGGATACTCTAAAGGCCTGTAGGGGTACAAAGGGAGACTACAGTTGAAGGTCCTCAGACATTTGTACCTGGCTGGTGGAAAGCCAAGGCTCATTTATCTGCTGATGGGGGACAGCTTTTACTTCCCCAACTGCCATATGTCAGCTCCTCCCTTGGCTGCCTGACTAATTGCCTCATTTTGATGCAAATGGACCATGGAAGTCACAATACTCAAGGTTTATATTTAATATTTACCTTTCTGTCCTATTCCAGTTTCCTACCTAAACCTCTTAGCTGTTCCATCATCCCCTTTAGAAAACCGAACTCTGTCAACTCTGAGGATGACCAACAAAAAGTATGGTGGCTGGCGAGGGCCAGGCCGGATGTTTTGTCTCCCTTGGCTGTTTTCCCTGGAGCTCTTCTTGAGGTTTTTTGCCCTGTAATCGTGTCCAGTGGAATGAAGGTATCAGGCTTATGTAACTAGGATGACCCCTCCCTGAGGTCGTCTGTTTGCTTATTTTTAAATACAGTTCTTATTATGCAATTATTATTATGATATCTGTCCTGGTGATCCCCTTGCTGAGCAAGAGAAACACACACTTTCTCTCTCTCTATCTCTCTATCTCTCTATCCCTCTCTCTCTCTTTCTCTCCCGCTCTCTCTCTCTCTCTCTCTCTCTCTCTCTCTCTCTCTCTCTCTCTCTTGCGCTCTCTGTCTCTCTCTCTCGCACACACGCATCCTCCCTCTTGCATGCACGTACACTTATGTGCCCTCAAGAACAAATGCCAACCATTGGACAAACATAGTCCTAGTTGCTGACCACACCAGCATGAGGAGAGTTATCGAGTGTGATAGGTGGATGGAAAGAGTTTGGAGCGTCAGAAGGAGAGGCACAGGGTCTGAGGTGGCGGTGTGGGCAACTTGGGAGGCAGACGTGTCATACCATTGCATAACGGCTTATGCTGAGGTGAACTGGGTCTGAAGTAATTAGTCTGGAGAGCTGTTCTGCTTGCTCCGCCACCTCGCAGCAAGCCCCCAGTGCCACGCTGGGAGTGAGGGTGGGATGGAGACAGACATGGGGGCTTTAGCCCTCCTGCCCACCGCCCTGTATACTTCTAATCTCTCTGTTCTTTCTTCCTCTCCCTCAGATGTGCAGAGGAAGGGGCTCGATGCATTCCATCGTGTTTCCTCTCTCTCTCTCTCTCTCTTTCTCCTCACCCACTCTCACTGGGGAAACTGGGCCGGAGTGGAAATGAATGGAATTTTGTTCAGTGTTCTTTCTGGGTTAAGGGAAATGATTGAGGGTTGGCTTGCTTCATGGTAAACGAGGATCTCTTGAGAAAACAAACAATGATTCGGGACGGTTTTTGGTGGAGTATGTTGCTCTCCTTGTGTAGGCCTTCCTGTGCTATGGCATGGGTGTCTTACGGGCAAAAACAACATTCTTTCAGCAAACACACGCTCACCTGTAGAACAGAACGACATGTTCACTTAACATTCTGAGAGCGTTGCCTTCCCTTCGGATAGCTTTTCGTTCGTGCTTGCAAACCGCTGTTTCATCACTTCCTCGTTGCCTCTCCTTGGCCTTTGTTCAGGGTGTGGTCTCATCAGTCTGTGGTCGGCTGGCCTGGCCTTGGCACGGGACAGTAGAATAATAAACCAGTGCGTGGAGGGAAGGGGGGGCGGCAGAGGGGGGGGGTGTTGGGGGGGCGGGCAGTGTTTAGATACACAGTAAGTGGGCCACCGCCCTGCCCTGTAGTAGAGGAGAGGGAAAGCAAACTGTAGACAACCCCTCTCCATTCATTAGATGACCTTTGCTGTGTTCAGAGGAATATTTGAACACTAATAGGTATTCTGACCCAGATTAAGGGATAACTGCCGTGGGCTTGTGTGTGTTTGCTGTTTGAACTAGATCGTTTAATTCGCTGCGTAGTTTGCAGCAGAGCCTTGGAATTGGCCTCACTGGGTTCAATCCTGGGTTTTGGGATGAATTTGTGTGGATATTGCTGCCCTTCCTGCCTGCAGATTATGGCACTTAATCTCTATCCCCACAGGTTCCCCCCCCCCCCTCGCACACACCCCCTCTTCTCTTCTGAACTCTAAACTGTCAGTCAACCGTGTATGTTTTTAGAAGACGCAAACATCTGGTTCAGGGTCTCGGTTCATGTGGAGCGAAAACGCTTTCGATATTTTTCTCTCGTACGCAAAATAGCATCGCCCAGCTAGGTCCGCATCCAATCTATTCTGATTGCTGCTTTTGCGCAAAATACATTTGCTTTGAAGTAGGGGATTTAGTTCTCTTGACCTAGACTGGAATGATTCTACATTGAGCAGAGTCCTCCCACTCTAATTAAACACGCCCCTCAGCATGGGTCCACTTCCTGGGGCGCTCCTGGGCGGGATGTAACCTGGCAACATGTGGCAGGTTCATTCAGGCTGGTCTTCTGGGTCACAGCTCTCTTCTGGCCGACCCCTCACTCAGAATGACCCAGTATGTCCTCGATCTCTCCACAAATCTCCATGCTTGTTTAGAATAGGGGTGCTGCGCAGTCTCTTCATGCTGATGCAAACAGGTCCAGCTTCTTATCAGTTGCTGTCAGTGTTGGAGAGGTTGTCCTGGGTTTGATGTGCGTATTGAGTTTGGTTCTCTGTACGGGTTTGAAAAGGGAACAACAGTCTGTGATACTCTGTGTGTTCCTCCCTCTGAGGTTTCCATTTCCACTCAAATCCTCCTTTCAGATAAGTGAGGAGCTGAAGCTGCAAGTCATGTTTTATTTATGTTTTGTACAATGCAAGTCAGCAGGGGTTTGGAGAGGGATGGACAGAGACAGAGGGGGAGAGATGAAGACAGACTGTTTGTTTGTGACAAAACAAAGGCGCCTATTCGTACTAAATGACTGGTTGATTCCGCATTAAAGCACCAGCTCTGTGGTTGAACCAGAAAAACATAGTTATATCAACATTTTGTCCATTTAAACTACATCCAGCTGCTCTTAATTTGCCCGGTGGGTCAGTCAGTTGCTTGGTAGGTCTCAAAGCAAAGTCTCCAGCCTTTGATACGTGTGCAGCTATTGTGAATTTCGAGCTTGTTGGATTCCATTCTCTAATGTCTAGTCTACCCAGCCCATCTATCTCAATAACTTTGATGGAATAATACATCATTGAATGCATTATACTGTCTCTCTCTCTCTCTTTCTTTCTTTCTCTCTCTCTCTGTCTCTCTCTCTTTCTCGCACACACACACTCACTCACACTCATTCACACACACACACACACACTCACTCAAAAATACACGCGCGCACACACACACACACACACACACACACACTCACTCCCACACACACACACACACTCCCACACACACACACACACACACACACACTCCCACACACACACACACACTCCCACACACACACACAAACAGTCTGGCATGGTGTTTGATCCCTTTCTGGCAGCTGGCAGGGCAATTAATGAGGATTACATGTATTGATGCAGAGGTGTGAGAAGTGTCCCCACCCCCCCAGCTCTGCACCTGTTTCAGATCTGTGGTCGTAGTCCTCAAGCATCCAGGCATCACTGTTTCCCCATTGTTCCCATGAACCCAATGGCATTCAGCATCACATCAGCCATGTCTTCAACAATTGGCTCTCTGTTTCCAACAACGCTGGTGCGGCAGGTTGTCCAATAGGGTTTAGCTTTGCCACGATGTGATGTTTATGATGTCACGTCTGGGTCATGCGTGGGAAGCCACAATCGCTTCAGGGCTTCTGTCTGTTATCATAAGCTCATCTCAACAGAAACTCAATAGGTACACAAATGGTTTTAACATCCCCAGGCTTCATGTAATGACACCAATATTTAGCAAACAGCGCCGATATCCAGGACACGCATTAACCAGTTAGCAACTTCCAACCGTCTGTAATTATTGGTTCTGGTTCACCGCAAGTCACCCTCAAGACAGGCCCACAGTCTACTGGACTGTGCCAAGCCAGCTCCAGCGCTGCCTAGCCTGGGATAGGAGGTCTGGTTTGTGGGTATAATCACAGAAGGATGCAGTCTAGCTGCATGAATGTGGCCCCTAGTGGGGTCGAAATTTGACACCAGGACACATTGAAGCCAATTGAGTTACAGTGGCTGAGCTCTGTAAAATGTGTGTGTAATTGAGTTAGTCTGTGAAGAGAGCATGGACAGATTGTACACTGGAAATGAGCTTGGGGGAGGAGGAAAGTCAAATGTGCGTGTCGAATCAGAGTGAGGTTGAGGGGCATCAGTTTGAGTCCCGTGGCCTTGTTTTTCAACTGGGCTATTTTTGTATGGGTAAGATCTACCAATGTGAAGAGTTGAGAAGAACTTTGCCCCTCGACTCAATCTGATAAAAGCACCAGAATACGAGGGGAGTGGAGGTCTAGATGTTGTTGGTCCCTCTCCCCAGAGGGGGGCACTGTGTTTCTCACCTGGATGGTTGCAGGACCAGTCCCAGAGGCTGCTGGGAGAAATCTTGTTGCTAACATGGCTTTATTACCCATTACATTGTTACTATGGCAACAGGGGCTTTATGTCCCCTGAGAACTCTGGGCTGCCCAGCTAGTCTAGTTTCCCCTAATTCTGGTCATTAAAGCCAAACAAAAGATGAGAGGCCTGTTAAGAGGTGATGCGTGAACATTGTCCTGGGGGTCAAAGGTGAAGTGTTTAGCTGTAGATGGTAATTGAATAAAAATGTGCTTCAAATGTTGGGCCGAGTGCACACTTGAATTCATGTCGATTTTCCCTTAGTTTCCCTTTTTTGATGCATTCCGTCTTTGTGAGTCAGACGTTCCTCCCTCAACAACACTATAAAGCTATTAGTGTCACCTCGGGGGTTTACAGCTTGGAATCGTACTAGTCACATCGTTGTAAAGTCCCGGTTTAACACGTGTTCCCTTGGTTCTGTCTGCAGCCCAGGAGCAGCGAGAGAGCGGAGCCCCAGCAGCGGCAGTGAGTCCCTGGGATGCACAGCCGACCAGTCCCCCCTGCTTCTCTCAGGCCTCCAGAAGCTGATAACAGGGTGCCGGTGAGAGGTGAGCTCGTCTAGGGGGGGACGGGGGGACGTGACGGTTCTGACCGCAGCACTGCTGTCCCCTGCTCACACGTACCTGAAACTGGGTCAGGGAGGTCTCTGCCAGTCCCGTCATCCATTCCTGACACAAGGGCTCTGTGAAAACGCCATCCTCAAATTACCGTCTGGATTCTCTTGTCACAATGTTGCCATTTCCTTCCCAGCTGCTTTAGATTGCGTCCAATAATCAAATCCAAGTCTAACCAAGATGGCCCCTGACTGAAACTTCATGGACATGTACAGTCATACTAACGATCGGTAGCATTCGGCCGTCACACATTCACTTAAGTGAGGTTGTTGACCCATTCCTGCTGAGAGGGCTGAGTTTAAAGAGAGTTAGCTAGCCACAGATCTTAATCACAAATGGGACTTTGCATTAACGCTGAAGCTGGAGACCTAACCCTAATCTCCTTGGCACATTATTCAGATAGATTATGTGTGGGAGAGAGATAAACCCCAGCCAAATCAATACGACCCTTTTCCGTGAATTTGTCATTATTTTACCAGGAATAGTTTATTTCCACCCCACGAAGACTTTTGACCGATTTTTTGCTGCGGGCAGAGAGTTGAAAATGCCAAATGGTTAGCGTCGGCGTGTCTTTACTTGTCGCTGTGTATTTGGACTGACTGGTGCCATTGAGGATTTTGGAGAAAGGGGGGAGGGAGAAGGAGAGTGAGGGCTGGAGCCACATTTAGCTGCAGTGCTCAGAGGGACCTACGTCCCCGAGTAGCGTGATCCTAGACACTGATGGATATCCCTGCTTTCTGCCTGCCACAGACACCAACCCTTGTGACCAAAACAGAAAACATCCATCTACACGCTACAGATAAAACCTATGGATGCATTTTGACACAAACTAGCGTTACAGTGTTTGGGTTTCTCCCGAATGATCCCCTGAACTGCACGGACAGAGATGTGTCCGTCTGAATTGCGTGAATTTGTCGAACCAGCAATTCCTTCCACTGGCCTCCTTGTCGTGGTTACTCTAGAGGGAGGGAACCCAAGCTATTGGCTCTATGCTTTGCTACCTTGTAAATCAACTGTGGTCTTCATTCCTAACGGGCTGAATCATAGTGTAGGTTCCTCCCCTTTGGCTCATAAAGAGCCTGTGTTAATGGTGGCAACATCACGGTGATTTGCAGCCTGCCTCTTTTCTGTGAGTGCCGCTGCTGGTGGCCTTGACCGCGTGATTGATAGTGTTTGTCACAGAGACGCTCTGTGTGTGCGTGTGCGTGTTTCATCTTCTTGTGGGAGGGTTTCTCCTGCCAACCATAGAGCTTCTTCTTTTATTATAGAAACGTTTCTCAGTCGTGTCACCTTGAACTTCCTTTTTCTGTTTCCTGCTTATAAACAGCACTACCACGTCCACACCTACCTGCTCTACCTGAAGGGCAAACGAAACACTGGCCACTGTGACCCAATTGTTAGACCTGAGAGGGAATAGAGAAAGAGAGGAAGTGTGTGTGGTCTGTAGCCTACTTCCCTTACCCTACTTTGCCTCCATGGTGACGCTGAGCTCAGATTGAACATCTTTTTTTTTTTTTTTTCATTTATTGTGGCCAGATGGTGGATTTACAGGTCAAAGCAGAGGCTGGATGCTGCGGCGGTCATCAGAGGATACCCATCCTGTGGAGATTGACAGGCTGGGAACATGACCTGGCTGGGAAGCAGTTGGATGATAGAGTGTCAGGACCTATCACATCCAGGATACGACTGTCTGCTGAGGCTTCATTAAGCAGCTGTAACACATTCAGTCAGTGATTGAAGTATGAATCCGCGCTGGGTTTTCTAGATCTTACTTTCCCTCCCATTCACCCTGACGGGCTGGATGACTGGGACTTTTGCTAGAACATAACGTGCTCATTACCCCTTTTTTCTCGACATTACTCGCTTAATTTCTTCTGTATACAGACAGTCCATCCGCTCAAGATCTGCTCATATGCCGAATATTCTTGGAATTTTTGGATGGATTTGTTGATCTTAACCTGATGGCCATTTTCTTCTCCCCCTTTCTCTCTCTCTCTTTCTCTCTCTCTCTCTCTCTCTCTTTCTCTTTTCTGCTGCTAGACAAAGGTATTGAAGTGCACTAACCTGCGATGTGTAGTTGGGTATGTTCAAAGGAAAAAGTGGAGAGAGTTAAGTGAGAAAGAGGAGTGAGGGAAAGGGGGAAGTGTGGGGGAGTATACGTGAGAGAGGGAGGGAGGTCTCTCCTCAACCTTGTCACAGGGAGGAGCAAAAGAGAGGAAGGGGTGGAGAGTGCTCGCCCATTCAGGCTGGCGGTATTTGGCCCGCTAGCGTGAGTTGCGCGTGTGGAGGGAAGTTTCCCTGAGCAGGCTTGAAGGTAGTCACTCCACCAGCTGAACGTGCGTTAGAACAGAGCACAGGGCCAACCTCTGTGACTGAACTGAGACAAGAGGACGTTCAGCTGGACAAGAGGAGGCCCAGAGCACGCAGCCATGCAGGGGTCATCTGAGGGTATGTGGGGGACTGTTGGAGGAGGAGGAGGGCGGTGTGGTGGGGGTCCAGGGGTCTGAGGAAAGGGACCATTTGGATGCGATTGTGATACGTGGAGCAGAGGGTCTACAAGAGGCGCTCTGCAAGATTGCAAACGTTTTCTTTGAGACAAAAAGTTTTACGTTTCCAAAATGTGAAAGTGTTCTTTTCACAGAATGCCGTTGGTTGTTTGTGAATGCCAGCAATCATGGTTACTGAAAAGAAGACTGCAGCAATGTAAAGCATGTGAACCAGAAACAGCCTTCTTTCTGTCTTCTCCTATAGCTGATTCCAGTTATCTCTCTCTGTCTCTCTCTCTCTCTCTCTCTCTCTCTCTCTGTCTCTCTCTCTCTCTCTCTTCTCTCTGTCTCTCTCTGTCTCTCTCTCTCTCTTCTCTCTCTCTCTGTCTCTCTCTCTGCTCTCTCTCTGTCTCTCTCTCTCTCTCTCTCTCTCTCTCTCTCTCTCTGTCTCTCTCTGCTCTCTAAAACAAAAACAAAGACAGTGACAGGGAGAGGAAAGTTCTCCAGGAATGTTTGAGAGAGAAGCGAGGCCTTTTCTCTCTTTCACTGCAGCCATCATTGTCCCAGAGCTGCCGCCAATACACCATTCACTCCTGACTCGGACTGAAAGGCCTAAACATAGACAAGTTTATCTGAGAAAAATACACTTTTTGGCTTTCTTGGGGCTATTTATCTTTTGTAGGTTTTACCTCTTGGGATCCTTCAGAACAAGCACACCAGAGGAATGACAGGTTATTTGGCTTTGACAAGGTAACAGATTTGTGTGTCGCAGCTCTTTAGTAAAACAAGGTCTATGCTCATTGAAAGGTAGGTTGCCCATGAAACCAAAATAGCACTGTCACACTTTTCTGCTGTGTTCTACTTTCAGTGTCGACCTCTCGCAAACGAGAGGGATGGGAAGGCTTGGAGATGGGGAGGGGGGAGGATGGAGTTAGATGGGGCTGGTTTGAGGACGGAGAGAGTCTGGGAGTGTGGAGGAGGGGATTTCCAGTCTGTTTGTCTCCAGTCTCTCATGCATGCCTGGCCTCTTGCTCTGCTGTTTTGCCCCGAGTCACAGAAGCTGCTGCTCCCAGCGCCACACCGTCAGACCAGCCCCTGCTAAAACACTGCAGTCCTGTTTACCGGCCCTGACACATCCCTTTACGTGGGTTGTATTTTTAGCCCCCAAACCCTGTGGCTGTGTGAGTGGCTGTGTGTGGGTGAGTGTGTGTATGTGTCTGTGTGTGTGTGTGTGTGTTTGTGTGTGTGCGTGCGTGCGCTAGGGCAGCAGAGGGACAAAGAGGGATTTAGTGCAAGCTCTCGGTTTGTCTCAAAGCATGTTTTTGTGACGTTGAGCCACACATGCAAATGGCCAGAGCTATATTGTAGGTGTGTATGGTTTTGTGTGTGTGTGCCCACAAAACATCCATGCATCATATTGCGTCTTGTCCTGCTATGGCGCTACATGCACAGGCTGATGAAATGGGACCATGTCAGGATGTTTCACGGCAGATTACTTTTCAGACAAACAGGTTACGTAAGTGGCTGAGCTTAATGAATATGCAGTTGTGTGGCCGCTGTCTATGATAGCTGCATTTGACAATGGTCCAGTGCTGAAATGTTGATTTGACAATGGAACAAGGACTACAAATAACACCTGTTTCATAACTCTACCTGATGTGCAGACTTCTCATAGGGACTATAGCACTGTGTCTGCTCTGATTGGCTCCCGAGCAGGACTATAGCACTGTGTCTGCTCTGATTGGCTCCCGAGCAGGACTATAGCACTGTGTCTGCTCTGATTGGTTCCCGAGCAGGACTATAACGTGTCTGCTTTGATTGGCTCCCCAGAACTACTTCACCGCCCATTTCTTGATCATGTGGCAAATGGCAAGGTCAGTTCTCATTTGTAGTCCTTGTTCCAGGCGATGAAACGAGAGGAACCTGCTGGCACCTGTTTCAGCCTGGTGGACAGGAGCTCTTCCATCCCACCAGTGTTATCCAGTTAGACCCTCTGACCTGCACCTCCTCTGCCCACTTAAGGCTGAGCGGTCATTAGCCTGCACTGCAAATTCCTCTTGATGGGGGAGTGACTGTCTGCACCACAAAAGAGCATAAGACCTACTAGGGCTTTCCCAGATGAAAACAATCTGGCTTTGCACATAACCTTCACAGCCACAGTTAGCCTAAGGTAAAGATCCTTTCATGTAACTCCACCATCACCCACATCGTTCAGCTTCAGGCCTCAGGGAGTTGACTCACTTCTTATTATTTGATGACTTCAGCACAATGACCTAAAACAATCCCCCAGGATGCTTTGGTTTGTACCAGGGAAGCCACAGTGACTGGTCAGAGTACAGCAGATGTGTTCTCGGTACCACATTTACCTCGTGTTCCCCTCTGAAAGCAGAGGCTTACACATGCTAAGGAAGGACGACTCTGTGTCAGCGCTCTGCTCCTCTCGCTCAGACCGCCTCTCTCGCCTCTCTGCCCGGTCTGCGGGCCCCCGTCACCACGGTAACCTCGACAAACGGTGGGGGTTACCGTGGGGATATGTGGAGTCGGGGGGGGGGGGGGGGTTGAGGTTGGGAGACATTGAAGGCGTTTAAGAGACTGCACAGTCGGTCTGCCCAGTTTCAGCCGGTTTGGTAGGATTACGCTTTCTAGTCTTATCAGACAACTGGGCCCTACACTGGTACCACTGGTCTGAGTAATGCATGGAAAACACGTTCTAAACACTCCGTCAGGGGGTTAAGGTTTAGATAAACACTGAGCTGTTCAACCATGTCGAGAAAGAGGCCGAAAAATGTGTCTAGTAATATCAGCACTGTCAAACAGAACATACCGAATATTCCTAAAAGTGAACGGTATTATATGAAAGTTCAGTATATTTCTCATATGTTGGGTAGAAAGGGCAGTCAGTTTCTACGCTCATTTAATTTCTTTATGATTAATCGGATTTTAACATGGCCATGGATTCCTTGTTTTTTTCAGCATGCAGAATCCTTTTAGATCCACTCCAGCAGGCCTGCTCAAACCAGGCTGTGCATAATTCCACTTCCTAACAGGCTTTGTTTGCACTGGGGTTCATTTGCCTATTTTAGATTATCTACAATGCTGCCTCACCAAAAAAAAAAACGTTGTATTTAAATTCCATCAATCAAATATGATACGAACACTTCAGTTTAATCTTTTACTTCAGTTATGATCCCATAAGTACAATATGGATCCTACTGCTGTCCTTGCTAATTAAAGTATCCTAATCACAGTTAAACCTTAGTAGTGGCTGTTCATCTTGGCACCGTGACACACTTCCTGACAAGAGCTCGAGACTAAGCTTAGGTAGATACACACATAGCTATCAGTCAACCTGATGAATCCGGTCATTATCTATTATATATATATATATCAATATATCTTCATAGATATATACACACATTAAGATTATTGATATATTATAAATATCATCTAAATAAAGTGAATGGTGTGTGTTACATTGGTATATTTGAAGTGTGTATAATTTCTAAATTACATTATGATATAAAAAAATCTTACGTTTATCCAAACAGGTAAAACAACCCAAATCCCCAAATGATAATTCTTTTTCATATCTTTAGTTCATGCCATATCCTAAAAGCGTAATGTAACCATAAAAAGTTTTATAACATTAACGGTTATAGTAAATACCCATGTATTCACGTAAATGAAACTCTGCAGGCACTCAGAACTATGGACAATCTTGTGG